>JACEIK010000571.1:72915-104085 GCA_018107945.1 Datura stramonium | reverse complement strand
TTAAAGAAGTTATAATTTTTATAATTATGATTTAAAAAAATAATATTTGTGTAAGAAATCCAAAAAAATTATGGACGATTTGCTACTTTTAGCAGCTGAAAAATTGATAAATGGTCATTTTGTGTCAAACTCTTTACATTTGGGCTACTAGATGCCACTTTCTTCCTTTAATTGGTAAATCATGCAAAATTTTTCATAAAGTCTATTAGGGAGATGTCACAATCCATTCTCTAAACAAGTCGTGGCTGGTACTTAGTGTCTTAATTTGATCGAGCTGTCACGATTCAATTGGTCGTGATTGGCACCCACACTAATTTCCCCAGTGGGCGAACCAACGATTCTCAAATGTTACTCGAAATTGATCATTCATAAGAAAACTTTTACCAAAAATAAAACGAACTAAATTAATTATCAAGAGCAATCGATTTCAAAACAAACTTCACTACGAATTCCAGACGTCTTCTTAAAAGAAATGCTAAGTCTATGACATAAAAGAAAAATCAAATGTCTGGAAAAAGAGAGACATCCTCGACGGAAGAGTGGTGTTTCCTCCTTAGTCAGCTCACCTCTCAAACTCCACTGCTGCTTTATAGGTGAGGACGTGAGGAACTTCCTAGATCAAATTCTGCACTCAGAAAAAAAGTGCAGGCGTAGGGTCAGTACAAAGCACGATACTGGTAGGCATCATCGGCCGACCATAAATAATAACAAATTTGCAAAGTAATAATAATACAAGACCAGTCTTCAACATAAAAAGAACCTACAGAACATTCCATACACAAAAGTTCCACTCAGGAAAACAACTGGCCTACTTACTGGATTGGGACATTCGCTGCAGCGGTCTCGCTGCAACGAAAAGGTTTCCGCTGCAGCGGTACTGCCTTAGGTAGTAGCTCGACTATGCTGCACTTTCCCTATTCTTCAGCTTAACAGGTTCATTATTCACATAATCCACCAATATCTCTCAGATAAACACGCTCAAGAGCACAATTTACATCATCAAAAATCACACGAGTTCAACAGGAAATATGGCAGAAACCACTCATCAATTCCGACGTTGTGACAAGTCACACTTAGAACTAGAGATATATTCTTCAATATCCAAAATCACATAACATAACTGTAATTGACACCTCTCAGTACATTGTTCATACACTTCGTTTGCATATAAGGACAACACCACAAAAGTAAGTGCATAATATGAAAACCAAAGATGACATAACGGGCATACGCCTCCCCCATCTCACATAAATACTCAATCACACAATCAGTGCACACACATGCCAAAGGGTCTTATTTTTTAAGCAAAACAAAAGGTGATCTACTATCGGTTCTAGTCTTCTTGACATAACAAGTCAAGAGGGCAAGGCTCCTAGCAATGGAGGGAAAGGGCAGTGGGTAAGCGAGCTCTTTTCACTTGAATGCTTAGTTAGGAGTAATCTTTTTGCTACGCCGGTGAAAGACGAGTAGGCAAGCACGCGAGTTGTACCGGTTAGCTTTGAGTTGTCGAGTGACGATTGCTCCATCTCTTAAGAAAGGACGCGGGGGGCCTGTCTTATAATAAAGGGGGTACTCTCTTCTCTGATGTGCGCTATATTATTGTGTCCTATTCCTTAAGGAGTGATCCGAGATTAAGCCACGTGGAGATACCCGCAGAAAGAAAGGTGACCTTTCTTACTCAACGAGGAAAGGAATAAGAATTTTTGCCTATAATTTATCCTATAGAAAATCTTCTTTTCTGCCCTTTCAGTCATGACCTACAGGGGACTCTAGAAATTTATATACCATACCGGCGTGATACCCACTCCCACTCATATGCTCGTCCGGTTGCTCTTCTTAGACATCAGTCACTCAATAAAAATATTCGCTCTCCCGGATACTCCCCTCGGGCTTGAGCCTCTCATTTCAGGAAACAATTAATATTTCAGCCATTCTCATCCTTAAATCACAACAAGGTGCATTACATAATTGAAACCATATATGCAAATAAACCTATCAATTTATCAGAGTCTACACTCCATTCTCTCACTTGCTCAAATACAACACTAAGTTCACATGATAGATTCATCACACGAAGTTCATTACACACTTCCACATGATCTCAACAACAGATTATACTCATCTCATATCAACATGATAATTTCAATTTATTCACATAAAGATACTTATAAAAAGGAATTCCTAAAAACCAATCAAATATAATCATTACATAAGCATACAAGCTATTATGTAGGGTCTAACCCTATAACCATAACCTACCTCGATTTCGGACACGAAGATCCATTACACTACTGGAGCCTTTCCCTTTCTCACAGCCTCGGAGTGCTCGTAATAAAGAGTAATTCATTACTCCCTCTTCGAAATAAGGGTTTTTGAAGATCAAACTCTCCCTTTCAGGGCACTTTCAAAAGTGAACCCTAATTCTGTAAAGTTCTAGGTCCTAATTCTCGCATAACCCTCATTCTTAATAATAATCTTAGGGGAGTGATCAAAACTTTTCATCATCAACCCAAATCACCTTACAATCTAATCCTAGTTCAACAGTCTAGGGTTTTTCTCTACAAAAACTCCCACCATTAAAGGTCTACAAGGAATCTAGGATCAATATTACTCATTGTAGAGACAGAAAAACGAAAATCTTACCTTGGTAAAGGGTTTCACTACTCTAGAGGGTTTTCCCGTTGTTTAGACCTTCTGATCGTGTTTTTGAGAGTAATGGGGTAAAACCCTGTAACTCCCACTTAAATCCCACACTTTCTGACCCCCACTATCCGCTGCAGTGGACCCGCTACAATGACCATAAGGTCGCTGCAGCGGTTTTAGTGGTTACTCCCTCATTTCGCTATGGCGGGACTCCGACCGCTACCACGGTCTCGCTGCAGTGGGAATCCCACCACTGCAGCTGTCCCTCGGACCAGTAGCTACCCAAAAATGCATAGTTCTATACTTAGTTCATATCACAACCTCCCTATCTCATTCTTAGCTAGATTTCTGTGTTCTATGCCCTTAACCATCCCATAATAATGTCCGGGTCATTACATCAGATACCAATTAAAATACCGTTCATCCCCGAATGATCTATACAAATTAGGAAGGAAACGTACCAGATTCTATGAACAACTAGGGATATTTGACCCGTATATCATCCTCGGTCTCCCAAGTGGCTTCTTCCACCAAACGGTTCTTCCATTGGACTTTTACTGTCAGAATCTCCTTGGACCTCAGCTTCCGAACCTCTCTGGACAATATCACTATAGGTTCCTCCTCATATGATAGATTATCATCCAGCAACACAGAGTCCCACTTGATGATATACGTTCCATCCCCATGGTACTTTTTCAGCATGGACACATGAAATATCAAATTCATTCCAGACAGTCCTGGCGGCAATGCCAACTAATAATCCACTTTCCCCACATCTCAAAGTATTTAAAATGGCCCAATATACCTGGGGATGAGCTTTCCCTGCTTTCTGAACCTCATCACCCCCTTCATGGGGGACACCTTGAGCAGCACTTGCTCCCCTTCCATGAACTCCATGTCCCTGACTTTCTTGTTTGCGTATTTTTTCTACCTACTCTGAGTAGCCATCGAACGGTCCTAAATGATTCAAACCTTTTCCAAGGACTCCTTTAATAAATCCGTCTCCCAAGGTCTCACCTCAAATGCATCAAACCACCCAATTGGGGATCTGCACTTTTGTCACGCCCCGAAATAGGGCCTAGGCGTGACCGACAATCAAATCCATTACTGACTTGAGCGAACCGCATACATGGTGTACATCAATAGCATGCATCTAATCATAAGTGAAAATAATAGTTAAACTTAAACTTAAAAGGTCAAAATACTCAGTTTGAAGAGAAGATTTACTGAGCTTACATAACACAAGAAACACTCTATGAAGCCTCTAACATACTGGATTAACTGTCTGGGACAAGGCACCCGACATACCTCGAAATCAACATCAAATAAGTTTAGATAAAAGACTAAGCCCAAAACAAGTGGGGATCACCAACAACTTAATGAAATAGAATCCTAGCGAGCAACTTGATCGTCAGTGTAAGTACCTGAATCTGTATTATAAAATAATGCAGCGCCCCCTGGCCAAAGAGACGTAAGTACATAGGATCGTACTGTATGTAAAGCGGTTGAAGGAAACATNAGTAGATCCCTCTAAAACAAAATCACGCTTTCATTGTCATTCATTAAATTAATTATGGGAGGTTCTTTTTTTAACCGACATAAACCACCATGTAAACATGAAGTCTGATCTCTGCCCGATCAGCTAGGCCATCTCATACCTTGCCGGGGTATGAGACATACATATCATAGTGCTAGCAAGGATCCACAATAGCCCGTACTAGGGGCATATAGGAGTCGCCCGAACCAACAGAAATGATTCGTCATCATACGTTGGCATACATAGTTTCAGGCGTGAAGCCTTCTCGGTTATCAATACTACTCCCTTTTCATTTCCTAACGTGATTTACTTAAAGTCATCATAAGAAATCAAGCCTATCATCATCATTCATTATCATATCAAAATCATAGTCTTTCATCATTATAAGGCCTTTAAAATCCATAAGTCATCAAGTCATTGTCGTTTTTCACAAAATCATAGCAACTTTCATTTTTGAGGAAAAAACAAAAAAAAATCATAAATCATAGAGTTTGACTCCTTTCAATAAAATGATTTCAATAGAACTCATGAAAAGTCAAGGATAATCTCATACGTATGTAGGAACTCAAAGAGTTTTGAAAATAATTTATTATGGACATAACATTCTTGACCTTAACCTTAACAATTCAAGAAGAAAGGTATTTATGTGAAAATTTCATGAAAAAGCATGGTATGGGGAATGAAACAAAATGTTCCCGCACAAGAGTTAGCCTTACATACCTTATTCTTGGCCTCAAAACTATCACCACAAAGCAAAAATCCCTTCCATATGTAAATCTACAATAATTATATAGGTAGAAACTACAATTAATAACTTAAGAACAAGATTCAAGTCAGAGGCATTTTATCGAACACCCGAAGTGCATAGGAAATTCGAGCCTCATATGGATGGAGTGTACTAATACCCACCTCTTTCTATAGCCCCTTAATAGCATAAACACCAATTACATGTCCATCCAAACCAACCACCTCCATCCTCAATGCCAAAACCATCCCCTAACCTTAACCCTAGGTCATCACATGAACTCATGGCTTCCTAACACCATCCCATGAGTCCTGACCTTAAAACATCTGGAAGGATTATAAAACAATATCCGTATATGATTGTAGAATATTTACTTACCTTGAATAAATGAGAAGTGCTCAAGATTCCAAGCCCTAACACTCAAAAGGTATTCTTGACCTTGCTAGAGGAGAGAGATGATTTTGATGTCAGAATCATGAAGAAATTCATGAAGTTATGTTGCAATAAGTTGGAGAATGCTTACCTAGACTTAGGAGGGTTTTGGGGTTGTTGGAGTTGAGTTGAGGCAAAAATAAGGAAGTGAGTCCAAAATTATGTTTTAAAATTGGGGTGGAAGTCATGTTTTACGTAAAAAAAATGCATTTCGTGGCCAATCCGCTGGCCGCGCTTCCCATGGATCTAACCGCGGTTTGGTCCACGTTTTTTACCCTTCTACTTACCTCTCACTGTTTCATTTCGCGTCCAATCCGCTGCCCGCGCTTCCCAAGGCGCTGTCCATGTATTGGTCCACGGTTCGCAACAGCTTGATAGTGCTTCAGTGAAATGCCCATAACTTTTTACTCCGAATCTGATTTAGGCATGCTTTGATGCGTTGGAAACTAAATTCATAGATATTTAACTTGATGGGTAGAGCACTCAAAAATACTTTATAAATTGGGAGATATGATCATTTGAAGTTGGACCTTACACCATATTTTCTGATAAACTTCATCGGTGGGGGCTTTCAACCGAACTTTTTTCTAGAGTTCCTTAAGGTCTTAATTTACATCCAACGAACTTTCTAAACTAAATAATTGACCCTTACACCTAAGTATACCCATGTTCACTCATTTAGGATCTAATTCACACATCTAATAGTTCCAACCATAACCGAAAAGTACGGGGTGTTACAGTATCTCCCCCTTGGGATTATTCGTCCTCGAATGATGGTCATGGGGTATGAATAGAATCTAACTCTGGAATTTTTTTCAAAAAATTTGGCAGAGTTTCCTTTGTACATAGTACAATCCCATTTTTCTTAAAGTGCGACAGCTAACCAGAAACATTATCATAAGCCTCACAGGGCATCAAAAGTGAATAGTCATGAAGGAACACATTAGAAGCATAAACGTAGTCATTTTCTCAAAGCTAACCCTTTTCTTTCATTCATCATCATATCTCATCATTCCTGCTAGGAATTTAAATTTTTTTAACAATAGGAGAAAAATCATAGGCATGAGTCACAAAATACATGTAGAGTCTCTTTTTGCATGGACGCAATATAACACGAGTTCACTTAGATACGGAGGACATAAAATTCATAGAGTAGGATTAGGATTATTACCTCCTGCATCTTCTTCTCTTTCATGGAACAAGTGAGGATATTTAGCTTTCATGTCACTTTCGGCTTCCCAGGTAGTCTCTTCAACATTGTGGTTTCTCCATAGTGCTTTCACAGATGCCACTTCTTTGGTGCTTAATTTACGAACTTGGTGATCAAGAATGGCCACAGGAGTTTACTCATAAGTCAAACCTTCTACAACACCAATATTCTCAATAGGGACTATAAGGGATGGATCCCCCACACATTTCTTCAACATAGAAACATGGAATACTGGATGCACTGATGCCAGTTCTGTAGGCAATTCCAGTTCATAGGATGCCAACCCAATTCTTTGCAATATCCTAGATGGACCAATATATCTAGGACTAAGCTTTTCTTTCTTTCCAAAGCGCATAACGCCCTTCATGGAAGAAACTTTCAAGAATACCCGATCGTCCACATTAAATTATAGATCTCTGCGTCGCACATTCGAATAGGATTTTCGATGGCTTTGGGCAGTCTGAAACCGTTCTTGAATTAGTTTTACCTTCTCCACAGCCTGATGGACCAAGTATGGTCCAATAGTTCTGCTTCACCTACCTCAAACCAACCAATAGGTGATCTACATCTTCGCCCATACAAAGCCTCATAGGGTGCCATCTTAATACTGGAATGATAACTATTATTATATGCAAACTCAACCAATAGTAGGTTATAATCCCAATTTCCCTTAAAATCTAGAGTGCATGCTCTCAACATATCCTTGAGCGTCTGAATGGTGTGCTCGGCCTGTCCATTTGTCTGTGGGTGAAAAGCAGTACTAAGGTTCACACGAGTACCCAACCCTTTATGAAAAGGCTTCCAAAAATGGGCTGTTGGACACTAGGGTTCCATGCATCCTAACAATCTCCCGAATGTACAGCTTAGCATAATCTTCTGCAGAAAATAAGTCGTCTTAACAGGAAAAAAGTGCGGTGACTTGATAAGCCGGTCCACAATCACCCAAATTGAGTCATGTTTTTGAAAGGAGTGAGGTAAAACTGCAATGAAGTCCATGTTGATCATTTCCCATTTCCATAGGGGAAGTTCAATATTCTGTGCTAGGCCACCGGGCCTCTGGTGTTCCACTTTAACCTGTTGGCAGTTTGGACACTTAGCCACATGGTTTGCTACGCTCTTCTTCATATCGTTCCACCAATAAATCTCTTTTAGATCGTGATACATCTTAGTTGAGCCTGGGTGGATAGAATACCTGGAGCTGTGTGCTTCAGCCATGACTCTTTCACGTAGATTGTCCACCTCTGGGACACATAATCTACCTTGATACCTTAAAGTACCATCTCCCCCTAAATCAAAAGCCATAGTATTTTGCTTGTGAATTCCCTCTTTCAACTTGAGCAAGGTCAGATCTTTATATTACTTCTCCTTCACTTCCACTACTAGTGACGATTCTGCCTTGTTCTGAACAACCACATTGCCATCCTCAGAGTCTAATAGACAGACCCCTAGGCTAGCCAATTTGTGAACATCTCTGGCCAATTCTTTCTTACCTTCTTCAACATGAGCCAGGCTTCCCATGGACACTCGGCTAAGATCATCGACTACTACATTAGCCTTCCCTGGATGGTAGAGGATCTCAACATCATAGTCCTTAAGCAATTCAAGTCATCTTCATTGTCCGAGGTTCAACTCTTTCTGTTTGAAAATGCATTGAAGACTTTTGTGGTCTATGAAGATATCCACATGAACTCTATACAAATAGTGACGCCACATCTTAAGCGCAAACACTATAGCAGCCAATTCTAAATCATGTGTAGGATGGTTCTTCTTATGGATCTTTAACTGGCTAGAAGCATAGGATACGACCTTCCCATGTTGTATCAAAACACAACCTAGACCAGTCCCTGAAGCATCACAATAAACCACGAACTCATCAGTTTCATCTGGTAAGGTTAGGACTAAAGCGGTGGTCAATTTGGTCTTTAACTCTTGGAAACTTGTTTCACATGTATCTGATTGCTAGAACTTTGCCTTTTTCTGTGTCAATTTAGTCAATGGGGCCGCTATGGATGAGAACCCCTCTACAAATCGCCTGTAATAGCCTTCTAAACCCAAAAAGCTCATGATCTCTATCGGAGTTGTGGGTCTAGGCCAATTCTTTACTGCTTTTATTTTCTGGGAATCAACCTTGATACCCTCACCGGAAACTATATGGCCTAAGAATGCTACAGAGTTTAACCAAAATCCACACTTGGAAAACTTTGCATAGAGCTGATGATCTCGAAGAGTATGCAGTACTAACCTGAGATGGTCGGCATGTTCAACTTCATTCCTAGAGTACACTAATATGTCGTCAATAAAGACGATCACAAACAGGTCGAGATAAGGTTTAAACACTCTATTCATGAGGTCCATAAAAGCAGTTGGGGCATTCGTCAACCCAAAAGACATAAAAAGGAACTCAAAATGTCCGTATCGAGTCCTAAAAGTTGTTTTCAAAACATCTTCTTCTCTAACTTTCAATTGGTGATAACCTGGTCGGAGATCAATCTTAGAGAAACACTTGGCGCCCTGCAATTGGTCAAATAAATCATCTATCCTTGGAAGTGGGTATTTGTTCTTTATAGTTACCTTGTTCAACTGTCGATAGTCGATGCACATATGTAACGACCCATCCTTCTTTCGGACAAACAAAACTGGTGCCCCAATGGTGAGACGATGGGTCAAATGAAGCCCTTGTCAACTAGGTCCTTCAACTATTCCTTCAATTCTTTCAATTCTGCTGGTGCCATTCTATACGGAGGAATAGATATCAGTTTGGTACCAGGAAAAACATCAATCCCGAAAGCAATCTCCCTATCTGGAGGAATCCCTGGAAGTTCATCTGGAAACACTTCTGGATATTCGTTTACTATAGGTATAGACTGAAGAGTTTGTGCTTCAACGTCGGTGTCCACCACATGAACCAGATGATACAAGCATCCCTTAGAAATTAGCTTTCTAGCTCTAACATAGGAAATAAACCTACCCTTTTGCATAACATCATTACCTTTCCATTCTAAGGCTGGCTCATTAGGATTCATGGGGGAGCCTTGGTGGATGTTGAAGCTGGCCAACTAAAATTCAGGCTAAACAAAGAGGAGTTCACTTTTAACATCTGCCGATCAACGAAGCAGCCCAATGAGTTTAGGGTTGTCTCAGCAATCGATGATGATTCTGAGTTTCTTAATAAATTCTGAGTAGTCAAGAGACATGCGTCGTGTCGCGGTGTTAAATCAGGCGCTTCTTGGGAGGCAACCCATGAGGTGGTTTGGTGAAGTCTGAGTAACCAGACCACCTGCGTCGTGCTGCGGCGTTAAATCAGGTGCTTCTTTGGAGGAAACCCAAGTATCTTAATCTTTGTTTTGTTTAGTGTGCAGGTGAAACAAAAACTAGTGGGAGAAAAATGGCATATCAGACTAGTGCTACGATCTCAGTACGACTCTTAAGAGATTTGTACAGGCCGTAGTACTAGTCGTGGTAAAAAGCAGAAGCTGAAATTCATATTACGGATGGTCATTATGAATCGTACCTTGATTGTACGGGTCGTAGTACTCACTGTAAAGATGAATTGAGCTAAGTGCAGAATTTCATAGACATTGACTTATGAGGCAATATACGAATCGTACCTTCGTGGTACGAGTCGTAACATGCACTCGTAGGTCCCCAGGTAAATTTCCTAAGTCTTCTGCTATGAGTCCAAGGGACGAGCAGTAGGTCCATCCTATGACTCGCGGTACGAGTCATGACGGGATAAATTAATCATCTTGACCCAACTCGACCCGGATTTCCAAAATCCCACCCTAACTTATTTAAATCAAAACCCTTTAGACTTTAACTCCCACGCGAACATACACTTTGAACCCACGAGTCTTACCCATGATTCTCACACTCGTAACTCAACATCCCAAGCAATTCAAGATCGAATTCGTGCAAGATTACATATGCACAGTTGCAATTCCTACCCTAATCACTGAAACGAGCAAGAAGTCGAGAAAACCCTTGAAAATTCAAGTAAATAAACATGTTCAATTCATAATAATCTTGCTCTGTATGAACTGATAGAACTCGGTGATTCCTCAAACTCACCTAAAATGGGTTGAGGAAGATGATCATTACGGTGTTGTGATTCCATTGAACGGCTAGGAATTTGAAATGCCAAAAACTAAACTTGATTGCTAAAAATGAGTTGCGTAGTGTGCTATATGTTGGGGGTGCACTAGGTAGATGTAAATAATGGACATTAATAGAATAAAATGGGGAAGTTTGAGTACCCAGACCAAACAAATCATTTGCTTGAATAACTAAACTAATCAAGGTAAGGATAGGCTTTACAATCCTTATTACGACTCGTGGTTTCGTACAACGACTCATAGGAGGGCTCGTTGGGACTGTCCTAAACCATTTCTGACTGAACTTGATGGTATGAAACATGGAACAACCCATAGTATTCTACAACTAGTCATACTATGTAATCTTACCACAAATTTGAAAGGGTCAAAGTTCAAAAGAAACGATATGATCCTTACTACGACTCGTGAAAATAAATCATGATCCGTAACACGAGTCGTAGAAAAATATAGAAGAACACAGTTTAGGGGAACCCCTCAGTACGACTCTTAGTATGAAAGGTTACCATCATAGTACGAGTCATAACTAGGAGTCATGATAGGCTCATCATGAACTACGAGTCTTAGTACGAGTCGTACCACCATGGTACGACCCGTAGTGTAGACTCATGGAAAATTTCAGAGGGTATTTTTCTTGTTTTCTTTTTCTCAGATCATGCATACTAACATTTTTCTCCACAGGTACAATGACGCTAAAAAGAATATCAAAGAAGAAGCCCCAAGACAAGCGGGCTAGAGCTGAGATAGCTGCTAGGAGGGCATTGAGAGATGAGCCCTCCGACTCTGATCAAGTAGGAAACTCCCCTAATGGTTCAGTGGAAGAATACCGAGTTGAGACTTCTGACATTGATGAGCCATAGAACACTAGGGTTCAAGCTAAGGTACAGGCCGAAGCTACTTCTACCGCTTCGGCCACTACTCCCTAGTTTGAAGAGGGAGTAGACGAACAGGTTCAAGAGTCCAGGAGTGGCTCTAATAAGGAAGAAGGGTCCAAGGAGGCCCAATCTGGAGATGAGGGAAATGAGGCCACAAAGGAAGAAGGTGACCAAACTCCACCTCGGGAGAACCGTACTATTAGGTGGAGAGTACCTAGTGCTCAAGAGATATACGAGCAGGATCTTGCTCTCACCTCCAAGAGCCATCCAAGGCGGAGCATACAGGAAGAACCACGAATCTTCACCAGTGCCCTGAATGAGGTAGAGAAAATGAAGTAGATATTCAGTTTCTACGGATTTGACTGGATAGCTAGAACTCCAAAGAAGTATAGTCTTGTAATGGTCTAAGAGTTCTACGCTAATTATTTGGCCACGATGGAGAAAAATGCAAAAGTGGGCAGAAATTGAAAGAACAGCCCAAGCTCGAGAGCGTGGTAGTGCGAGGTCACACGGTTGATATCTCCGAGTGTACTATTTCCCAGGTACTCTATGGGCCACAATTTAGAGCTCCAGACATGACAGCCAAGTTCGATTACAGAATGGATGCCCTAAAAAGGGTAAAGTAACTGGATCATGAAGAGAGGCAGACCCAAACTAAATGGCTAGCTGGGGTTCTAGAGGATGATAAGGAGGACATGGACTGGATGGCTAGTGGAAAGCAGGTCACCAAAGCCTCGCTAAACTACACAGCGAAGGCCTGTTGGACACTAGTCCGCCATCGATTGGCACTAGAGGTTAATGACAACGCCCTCAGTGCAGATAGAGAAGCCTTGGTGACGTGTATCATGTTGAGATATGCCATCAATATTTCGAGGGTCATCGCTGAGGAGTTTCGAGACTGAGCTTTGGGATTGAGAACTACCATCCCATTATTGAGTCTCATGTTCAGATTATGTGTAGAGGTGGGCCTTAAGGTGAAGATGGAGGTTGATACTATGATTGGAGGCCAGAGGACGGCGGATATATATTTGATTCGGGATGAGATGAACCCGGTGAGCTGGGTTAGACTTCCTACCACAGTCCCAGTACCATGGGTATCCTGGGGCAAGCATATTTATGCCCCCACCTCAATGGAGTAGGATGAGATGCCGACTACAAAGACCAGCCACACAGAGGCAACTCCTAGTACTTCATCTGCACTTTTGAGCCAGACCCTAGCTGGGTATATGTTGGTCCGACATGAGTTCCTCTAGAAGATGGCTAAAAGGCTGTCAGTGACCGAGAGAAAGGTTCAATCTATAATGGAGAACATCAAGCCTTGGGTGAAGGAAGGGATTGAGGAGGCCATGAGGGTGTTGCATAGATGGATAGATAGCTTCGATAAATACTTCAATTAGCACCTAGTTCAGCAGCCAGACACAAGTAGCCTTAGGGAGGAGTTGTGGGCTCTTCGGAGCCAAGTGAATGAGTTGTCATCTAGACAATAGGAGATTCTAGCAGCCCCCACTCTTTCAGACTTAGACGTGGAGCTTGATGAGGAGATAGATTTGGAGGCATATTGGGTCCCGTCTGTGTCTAGTGGAGGAAAGGGTAAGAAAAGGGTCTCGGAGGAGGTTGGAGATGAACCCTCAAAGAAGAGGAAAATGAAGGAGAAGAAGGAGAGCAAGCGGGTGATATTGGAGAGCCTACGAAATCATGACGCACATATGTCAAAGTTGCAGGAGCGAGCTAGAGGAGCGGCGAGCTCCACCACTGCCAAAAGAGTGCTTGCGGGTGGCAATGACCCTTCGGGGGAGCCACATTCAGCTAGATTCGAGACTGAGGTTGCTAAGGCGACTGCTACTATGGAGGGGGTAACCAATCCCCCAGTTGAAGTTCCAATGAGTGCACCGGCAACCACTAGCACCACTATTATAGCAGAGGTACCACCTCCGCAGGATGACAGGAGCACTTAGTACACCACAGGTATGTACCTTTCCCTTGTTCTTACAATTGATGCTTCAGGGATGAAGCATGTTATTCAAAGGGGGTGTACTTGTAGTTTTTGGGTATCTTATTCGTTTGAAGATTTTTCTTGCCATGTTTCTTTTCCCTCGGACATATTATCTAGTAGAACTGACATCTTTAGGTTTTTTTGTTATTCGTTTATTTGGAAGTAGCTTAGGATTACTTTACATCTAATAAATGTACTAGTTTGTTGTTTTTGAAAAAAATTGACCCTGTTTAAAATTTTTGATGTTAGTTGTGTAGTTAATTGCAATTGCATGACCTTTGTAGATCTTTCTATGTCATTTATATTATTAGCATGTGTAGTTTTAGCTTATCCATGCATGAAATGGATAGGTAGATTCAATGCAAATCGGTACCATAAGTGAGTGAGGATTCATACTTAGTCTAATACTGCGTTGAGGATCTAGAATTTGCCCGGTTGGTCTTTATATAGGTTTTAGAATAGTTGATTAGAAAATGATCATAGGTCATTTTTTATTTTAGCCACTTTAGCTTAAATTACCCTACCAAATAAAAATGAGTCCTTTGATCCCAATTTTGAGCCTAATATTGACCATTTTTGTTTGATTAACCCTTCACCTTTCTCATTGTTTAATATGAACATGTTTTGGCCCAGGTCCTTCCTTGGACATTGTGAACCTCAACTCAGACAAAATGCCTAAGTTGAGGGTGGCTATAATAGGGGTGCATAGATGGTGGGGAGGTGGAAAAGAAATAAAAAATTAAAGAAGGGCGAGGTGTAGTGTGAAAAAAAAATAAAGAAAAAGAGCCGAGAAAGAAAAATGAAAGGAAAAGAAATAAAAAGATGAGAAAAACATGTCACACCCACATACTGCATTTAAACAGAGAAAAGAGAGGAAAAATTTAAAAAGTGAAAAATGGGGTAAAAAGTAAAAAGTGAAGCCACGAGTATGTAGTGCAAGGAGGGTTTAGTCACTAAATTTCATATCTACCATACCTAGCCCGAAGCCTACATTACAAGCCGAACAAAGGCCTACAGTGATCCTAGCTTAATTGCCCGAAGAGTCAAAGTAGAGAAAATAAGGACAAGCCTATGGTATCCGATGTGCAGAATTTAGTACTTCTTTGTGAGAGTGAGAGTCTCATTTGTTTAGTCCCAAGTTTTATAATTTTATATATCTGTGAGTGTTGGGGACTTCGTTTGTTGTGAGGGTACTTAGTTTGTGTTGTATTTTACCAACTATATGTGTGAATAGAATTGGTTACAACTCAATTCTCTGCTAATAGTTGGATGCCATACTTTGATCCTTGTATGTCATTGGTTGTTATTATATGTGCATAGCTAACTTAGTTTGAACGGAAAAGGGTTCAATAGTTGATTGTGGTTCATAGTGTAAATTTTGTTGTGTTGGCTGTAGGTATTCTAAGTTTTACTTTCTAGTTAAGCATCGTTTTTAGTTTTATTTTCTTTGCCTGAGGACATGCAAAAGTCTTAAGTTGAGGGTGTTGATGCACTGCGAGTTTACAACACTTGTGACACTTAAAACTGAGGAAATAAGTATGCATTTAGGTGTGTTTATATGGATATGAGGCACCTTTACTTTGTTTTCAGGGAAAATAGATGTTGGAGTTGAATTGTTTAAAAGATGGAGAAAATTGCAGAAAAGTGGCTAAGTACGGACCTCAGTATGAGCCGTGCCATCCTGGTATGAGTCGTACTGAGAGTTGTGGAAAAGTCCAGGCCAAAAGTGTTGAGGCAAAGTCAACTTACGGCTCATGGTATGAGTCTTACTATAGCAGTCATAGAAAACATCAGAAAAAGTGAAGACTGGCAGGTCTGAAGGTACGAGAAGGAGTCACGGGTCATAGAACTGAGGTACTAGTCATACCAAGCCATTCGTGAGAAAGTTCAAAAGATTGCCAGAATTCTTAGAATTAAACCACGACTGGTTGTATGACTTGTAGGTTCATGGTACAAGTCGTACCAGTTCACAACACTTAGTCAGATTCGGCAGATACCAGCTGAATCCTAGTTATCAAGTCATACAAGTAAGTATAGGGATAGATCAGAAGTGTAAAACTCAAAGTAGTTATGAACCCATGGGAAACACTTACCCTAGTTAATTGTATAATCTTGATAAATGACAATCAATTCTCAATATTGTCATATAATTACTTTTATAGAACCCCCCTTTTTGGAGATAACACACTTAAAAGCTTAAATACTAGTGTTATTTTATATCTTGATCATATTCCCTGTGGGATTAACCCCAACCTTTGTTGGATTCTTTATTGACAACGTCGGCTTTATACTCAGGAGTGTGAGTTTGAGCGTTATCACCACTAAGGGATAGGCATCCTCTGAAGTACTCCCCCGAGCTTTTGGTGTTCGTATTTCACTTGCTGGCAATTCAAACACCAGGTCACATGCTCTACAATGTCTCTCTTCATCCTACCCCACCAATAGTGCTGCTTCAAGTCATGGTACAGTGGTTTTGGGGTGAATGGAGTACCTCGAGTTGTGGGCTTATGCCAAAAGAGTCTTACTTTGTTCACCAACTCTGGGAACACACATGCGCCCCTTTACCTCAGGACCCCTTCGCTATCTAGCACTACTTCCTCCACTTCTCCCCGTAAGACCTTATCTCAGATTTTACCCAACTTCTCATCCTCGAACTTTCTTGACTTTATTTCCTCCAACAAGGATAACTTAGCCTCCATGCTAGCTAGTATCCCACCTGTTTCTATCAAAGATATCCTCACCAAGCTATTTGCCAGTGTCTGAACTTCTCTGGCCATTGGTTGCTGAGTAGCTTCCAAGCAAGCTAGACTACCCATGCTCACTGCCTTACGACTCAATGCATCTTCCACTACATTAGCTTTACCGAGGTGGTATAAGATGGTGATGTCATAGTCCTTAAGTAGCTCCATCCACCTTTTCTGTCTCAAATTGAGATCCTTCTGGGAAAATACATACTGTAGGCTGTGATAATCTGTGAATACCTCGCAATAAGCTCCATACAAGTAGTGCCTCCAGATTTTCAGGGCGAATACCACCACTACTAGCTCTAGGTCATGCGTGGAGTAATTCTTTTCATGCATTTTCAACTGTCTGAAAGCATAAGCAATGACATGTCCTTCCTGAATTAATACGACACCCAACCCAGACCGTGAGACATTAGAATAAACAATGAAATCTTTAACTTCCACCGGTAATCCTAGGATAGGTGTCGTGGTTAATAGAGTCTTGAGCTTCTGAAAACTTTCTTCACACTCCTCAGACCACTGGAAAGGTACATCCTTTTGGGTCAACTTTGTCAGCACCAAAGCAATGGATGCAAAACCCTTCACGAACCGACGGTAGTAACTATGGAACTTCGAATTTCAGTCACGGTAGTAGGCCTAACCTAGTTTCTGACTACCTCCACCTTCTATAGAACCACTTTGATTCTCTCCTTGAAGAACACATGCCCCAGAAAAGACACCGGCTTCAATCAAAACTCACACTAAGAGAATTTGGCATACAACTGCTTCTCCTTCAGTAACCCCAACACTATTCTTAGATGATTCTTATGCTCCTGCTTGGTCTTAGAATACATCAAGATATCATTACAAAATAATCACAAAGGAGTCTAAGTAAGGTTTGAAGATACTGTTCATCAGGCACATGAACATAGTTGGGGCATTAATGAGTTTGAACGACATGACCAAGAACTCGTAATGTCCATACCTGGTCCAAAAGGCGATTTCGGGAATGTCCTCAGCCTGAATCTTCAGCTGGTGGTAACCTGATCTCAAGCCAATTTTTGAAAACACAGCCGCTCCCTATAACTGATCAAACAAAATCATATATTCTAGGGAAAGGGTACTTGTTTTGAATAGTTACCTTGTTCAACTGACGGTAATCAATGCACATCCGTATGCTACCATCCTTCTTTTTCATAAACAAGACTGGAGCGCTCCATGGAGAGACACTCGGCCTAATAAACCCTTTACTAAGCAACTCTTGCAACTGTTACTTGAGTTCTCTCAACTCAGAAGGTTCCATTTGGTATGGAGCAATAGAAATTGGTCGAGTCCGTGGCTCTGAATCTATACAGAAATTAATATCTCGGTCCGACAGCATACTGGGTAGATTTGTAGGGAACACCTTTAAAAACTCACAAACTACTGGGACAGACTCTATGGAAGGATCCTCAGAAGTAGTATCTCTGATGTACGCTAGATATGCTGAACAACCTCGCTTTATCAACCTATGGGCACGAATATAAGAGATGAGTTTCTTAGGAGCAGAACTAGAATTCCCTTTCAACTCCAACCTGGATGATCCTGGGCCCGATATAGTGACGGTCTTAGTATGGCAATCTAGAATGGCATGGTAAGGGGATCACCAGCTCATTCCCAGAATCACATCAAAATCAATCATGTCCAAGATTACTATGTCTACCAGAGTGTCAAACCCCATGAAATCAATAATATAATCATGAACAACCCTATCGACCACCACAGAATCCCTAACAGGAGTAGACACATGGATAGGAGTATCAAGTACATCAAAAATAAGATCCAAACCCAATGCAAAATAAGCAGACACAGAGGAAAATATAGAACCCGGATTAAACAACGCAATAGCCATTTTATTGGACACAAAGATCATACCTGTAAGCCTTTAGCCTAGGCCTACTAGTAAAAGCATAAAAGTGGGCTTGGTTACCTACCTGCGAACCACCTTGGTTGGGTTGTGCCACCCCTTACCTGACTGGGTACCACCCCTACCCACCTTAGCACCTCCTCTACTCGGCTGAACACCACCTTTGACGGCTGGCTGACTACCTCACTTAAGATGTGTACGATCTCTGTTGAATACACTATCTCCTTTTTCGGTAGGAGTCGGAGCTCGAGGATCTGGTGAAGAATGATATATCCACCCTGGCTAAAGCTGGGACACCATCGATGAATGTGGCCATACTCCTCACACTTGTGACATACCTTCTCGATCACTGGCCTCTGAGCTGGAACAACAGAAATAGGATGTGCCCCCAAGTCTAAGCGAATAAGCTAAGTACCCCCGACTGTACCTATTGGTCGGGGAGTGTTTTCTGACGGACCTCCGGCTGACACCTGCATAGCGAATGAATAGGACGCCCAAAGAAACCTTGTGGTACCGGAGTCCTAGCAACAAGGCCACTATAGGAACCCACCCTCCGAGCCTTCTTCTCGTTATTCTTTGCATACCCCTCCTATTTCACGCCCTCTATATTCTTCACATATTCTACCACCTCCTGAAAAGTTTTAGCTGAGGAGAATATCTAGAGAGTTGATAACTGGAGACCCACATTCGGGCCCTTAACAAACCGCCTGATCCTCTCTTCCTCTGTAGGCAGTAGGGGTAAAGCATACCTGGATAGTTGTGAACTCATCCCGTCTCCTATCTCTCAAGGTATGGGGTACATATTTCACCAGAAATATGGAGTAGAGTTGGTTCTAAGTCAATGGTGGTGACCCTACTGGTCTGCACTCCACGAAAGCCCTCCACCAAAGCTTTGCATCACCCATCAGTTGGAAGGTGACAAACTCTACACCGTACTTCTCCACCACCCCTATCTTATGGAACCTCTCATGGTAATGTTTGATGAATTCATAGGCATCCTCTGCCTTAGTACAGGGAGGCTTCATCTTGGTGAACCTCCGGAACAAATCATGCTCCTCCCTGCCATCACAGGCCCAACCATCGGCCTGGGGAACATGACTGCTCAGACATGTCATCAATGCGAGGAACCAGTGTAGCTGCATGATGTATCCTTGATTACTTCCCTGTAGGAGTTGTTGACGCTACCCCATTACCCATGAGGCCACTCAGGAGATTAAGAACTTGAGCCAAAACCTCGAAGGATGCTGGAGCAGTAGGAACCTCTTCCTGTGCCGGTATTTCCACCTCTACCGCCACCCTTTCTTGAACTCCGGGTGACATTGGAGATGCCGACCTCTCTATTACCGGAGTAGGAGCACGAGCCCCTCCTCTGGCTGTGTCAGGCCTTCACCCGTGTCCTCAACCCCTTCCTCTGCCGCGGACTGCTGTTGGCTCAGGTGCTACTTCTCTGACTCCATTAGCACATGTTCTCACCATCTATGAGAAAAGAAATAAGAGGTGTTAGATGCCAATTTGGATCACCAAATACCAATTGGAATCAAGTAATCACACGAAGGGAACGAAAAAAGGAGTTTTCCTGGAGTCCTGTAGCTGTCACGTCCCACCTTGGGGGGCATGACTGGCACCTGGTGCCATACTGGGATCAGAACGGACCTGACTAGGCTTATGCACTTCTGGTGCACGCCTGCTCTTAAATTCAAGAAAACGACGAGCTATATCTCAGCTGTAAATACAGCCTCCGACCGACAAGGCAGCATAGCTACCTGTAAAAAGAAAATAGCTGACCCACAACATGCAGTAAAGGGGATCCTATGCAGGCCGACAAGACTATCATGCTGTCTAGTTATGTCATAATGAAAATAGGCAATCATAACTATACTATGGCCGACAAGGCCACTAACTAATAACTAACCTAGGCCCCACACGGCCATCACGCAAAAGAAAACATACATAGGCCCCACATAGCCAATAACAAAACTAGTACTGGAGATTTGTAGCCTGCAAGCCTCTAAGAGTGGAATAATTCTCGGGACATGGCCTCGACGTACCCATAAACTGTACAATCAAAAGAACAAACCTTCTAACTAACAACTCCGGGGCAAAATGAGCTTATTAGAATGTTTACTCGGCTGATGACCAGGGAGGTCCTGAAATGCGTCTACCCGTACCTGCAGGCAAGTAATGTAGCACCCCAAAGATGGGCATTAGTACAATATGTACCGAATATGTAAGACAGTAAACGCAAATGACTGACTAATACTGATAATGAAATTGAAACAATTCAATAGAAGGGATAGAAATTTAACCTAAATAACCTTACAACCTGCTGTACAACTAGCAATAAATAGTGCAAAACAAGAACCTTACCTAGCTCCCATAAGCCCGGAAGGTACAACCAACACAGAATAACCCTCCTGGGCCCCCCATAATCCCTGACGAGCACACTTCAATCTATATACTCCTAACAAGGTCAAAATGAGGCAACAAGTAACTATAGCCAACCTACCGGTCCACTAGGTCTGCAGCTGAGCTCACTCGGCTCCTGATCTGTAGCTGTGTCTGAGTCTGGTGGACTTCTGATGATCAACGAGGGTCAGTGATATTGATATGACATAAAAATAATAGTCCAGCCATGGAATGGACTGTAATATGGTCCTTGGGCCTCTGTGTAGTCCTTTGGGACAACATCTAGCTCCTTGGAGCGATCTATATAGCCCTGTAGGCAACGACACAACTAATAACCTTGGGGTTGGTCACGGAAGGCTATACAGGGCAGGGTCAATCTTAATCTGAACAAAAAACACTAATCTCAGACTAATAATAGCAGCTAACCACAACAATCATGCTTCTGGTGTTCTCACGGGAGTCTAGGTCGTATTACAACAAGACATGAATAATTTGCCAAAGGAATTTGCCTTAACATACTTCGAATACTGATTTCTGATTTAACTGAAGAGGTTTAACTTGCAATTGGTAGTTCTTTCCAACTGTAACCTCTATGCTGAGAGAATAGAAATAATTTCAATACTAAACTCAACAAATATCGACAACTTTCGATAATAGAATTAACTGTAATCCAACTTTGAATAACTCAACCGAAAAACTATAATTTCCCGAGAGTTCAGAAAGGAGAAGTGCTTACCTAATGCTTCTGGCCGAGTAGGAATTAATTTGGAGCAATTCTGACAACTTTTACTCGGCGGAGTTCTGATTTGCTGAGCGAATTTTTGAGAAATAACTCCATAGTAATGTTTCCCGTCGGTCTAGAACTTGTTACCCGAAGTTAATTTATGATTGTACGGTGTTTGGTAGCGTAATCAACAAAAAATTGATGAAATTTATGGTTTTCCTCTTCTCTGGCCGAAGGTTATCTTACTAAATGATTTAAAATGTAATAAGGGGAGTCTATATATATGTGTAGGTCGGTGGACGAGATTTGCCTCTCTACCCAAAGCGCCACAAGGCCCCCGCACCGTGCCTCCCATAGCGGCAGCAAGTCTGGCGTGCTGCGCTGGGCCTTCATGGCCTAGCCTCGCCCGACCCTGCTTCCGAGATTCTTTCGACACGCGTCGAGCTCTCCTTACTCGTCACAAATCCACGAATATGCCTGTTAAATGATAATATTTTACAGGGTGTAACATCCTCCCCCCCTTTGGATCATTCATCCTCGAATGTCATCTTTGGGTTCAAAGGAGTTAACTCTCTTAATCAAGATTTAGAAAAATTTCGGTAGAGTCTCCTCTGTAATATGGACTATTCAAAAATCTGAAACGTAGAAAAGTCCAACATTGATGCCTCGTAGGACACTATATATAGCTATTTCACCACAAAGAGGTAGCCAGCTAAACAATACTGATAACATAAGCAGTAAAATTACAACTGAATAACATCACCTTTAATTGCATAATATGGATCAATCTTGGAACAACTAAGGATATCTAGATCTCATGTCATCCTCGACTTCCCAGTTCATCTCTTCTTTGTTCCTGTTCCTCCATAATACCTTAACAGAGGATACATCTTTAGTTCTCATCCTATGAACCTGCCGATCTAGTACGACAACTGGAACCTCTTTGTAGGCTAACTCCTTAGTAACCTGAACCTCCTCAACTGGCACAACTCGGGATGAATCTCCTATGCACTTCCGCAGCGTTGACACGTGAAAGACTGGGTGGATAGATTCTAGCTCGGAGGTAGTTCTAGCTCATATGCCACTCGACCTATTCTCCGGAGGATCTGGTACGGGCCAATAAATCTAGGGCTAAGCTTGCCCTTCTTACCTAACCTCATCACGCCTTCATGGGAGAAACCTTGAGAAATACCCAATCATCAACCTCAAATTCCAAGTCTCTGCGCCGTACATCAGAATAAGACTTCTGGTGACTCTGGGCTATTAACAAGCACTCTCTGATGAGTTTTACTTTCTCTTCTAACTGGTGAATCATATCAGGTCCAACTAAATCGGACTCCCCTACTTCGAACCACTCAATAGGGGACCTGCATTTTTGCCCGTACAAGGCTTCATAAGGCGCCATCTGAATTGCAGAGTGATAACTGTTATTTTATGCAAATTCGATAAGGGGTAAATGCTCATCCCAACTTCCTCCGAAATCTAGCACACACGCCCGTAACATATCTTCGAGCATCTGAATTGTGCGTTCTTCCTGACCGTCTGTCTGAGGATGGAATGATGTACTCAAATTAACCTGTGTTCCCAATCCTTTCTGAAAAGACTGCTAGAATCTAGCTGTAAATTGCGCCCCCCTATAGGAAATGATAGAGGCGGGGACAACATGTAGTTGGACTATCTCTTTAATATACAACTCAACGTAGTCTTCGACGGAGAAGGTAGTCCTGATTGGTAAGAAATGAGATGACTTCGTTAATCTGTCGAAAATGACCCAAATAGAATCAAATCTGTGCCTAGTACGGGGTAATCCTATCACAAAGTCCATTATTGATCGCTTCCAATTTCCACATAGGCACTGCTATATCGTGGGTTAATCCGCTGGGTTTCTGATGCTCGGCCTTTACCTGCTGATAGTTAGGACATTGTGCTACAAATTCTGCTACACCCTTTTTCATTCCCAGCCCCACCAATATATTTCCTTTATGTCATGATACATATTTGTCGAACTTTGGTGAAAAGAATAACGGGAATAATGTACCTCTGCCATGATCTGCTGGCGAAGTCCTGCTACATCTGGAACGCAAAGGCGACCCCTAAATCTCAAGACCCCGTATTCTGTCAATTCGAATGTCGTTAACTTGCCTTGTTGAACCTTATCTCTGAGCTGTACCAGGTTAGGATCCTCATACTAACGCTCTTTTACCTCCACAACCAGGGATGGTACTGCGGTATTCTAAATCACAACCCCATTATCCTCTGAGTCTACAATCCGGACAGCTAAGCTGGCTAACCGGTGCAATTCTCGAGCTATTTCCCATTGTTCTAGCCTCAAATGTGCCAAGATTCCCATAGATCTATGGCTAAGTGCATCTGCTACAATATTGGCCTTCCTTGGGTGATACAAAATGTTTACATCGTAGTCTTTCAGCAGTTCTAACCAACGACGCTTCCGCAAGTTCAATTCCTTCTGCATGAAGATATACTGGAGGTTCTTATAATCAATAAAGATGTCCACGTGCACCCCATACAGGTAATGTCTTCATATTTTCAAGGCATGAACTACTGTAGCTAACTTTAGGTCGCGAGTGGGATAGTTCTTTTCATGCTTCCTAAGCTTCCTCAAAGCATAAGCAATTACCTTACCGTGCTGCATCAGGATGCATCCTAACCCAACACCTAAGGCATCACAATATAAAACATAACTCTCTGAACCTTCTGCCAAAGCTAACACCAGTGCCGACGTTATTCTATTCTTCAGCTCCTAAAAGCTCCGCTCGCAGGCCTCAGTCCACTGAAATTTAGCTGTTTTTTGAGTCAACTTAGTCAAGGGTGCTGACATAGTAGAAAATCCTTCCACAAACCTCCAGTAATACCCGACTAATCCCAGGAAACTGTGAACTTCCATTGGAGTTGTGAGTCTAGGCCATGTATTTACCGCCTCAATTTTCTGTGAATCAACCTGAATACCAGCCTCTAATACAATATGGCCCAGGAAAAAGGCCATGGAATTCATCCAAAACTCACATTTAGAAATTTTTCATACAACTAGCGATCTATGAGAGTCTGAAGTGTTGTTCCCAAATGATTTATGTGTTCTGCTTCTGAATGGGAATACACCAGGATGTCATCGGTAAATACTAAAACAAACAGATCTAAATATGGCCTGAAGATGTTGTTCATTAGATCCATGAACACCGCTAGGGCATTTTTCAACCCGAAGGACATGACTAGGAATTCAAAATGACCATACCTGGTCTTGAAAGTTGTCTTCAGAATATCTTTCTCCCGAACCCATAACTGGTGATATCCCGACCTTAAGTCGATCTTGGAGAAATATTTTTCCCCTTGTAACTGATCAAACAAGTCATCTATCCTGGGAAGTGGGTATTTATTCTTAATAGTAACCTTATTCAACTGTCGATAGTCTATGCACATGCGAAGGGAGCCATCTTTATTTCTCACAAACAAAATTGGCGCACCCCACAGTGACGTACTCGGCTTGATAAAGCCCTTATCTAACAAATCTTTCAACTGTTCCTTTAGTTCTCTCAATTCAGCCAGAGCCATTTGATACGAAGGGATGGATATATGCTGAGTACCTGTTAACAAGTCGATAGAGAAATCGATTTCCCGTTCTGGGGGAATACCAGGAAGTTCATCTGAAAACACGTCTAGAAACTCATTAACCACTGGAATGGAATGTAGAGACGGGGATTCTTCTTGCATATCCTGAACCCTAATAATATGATATATACAGCCCTTTGTTATTAACTTTCTCGCCCGAAGATAGGATATGAACCTACCTTTTGGTGTAGCTGCACTGCCCTTCCATTCTCGTACTACCTCCCCTAGGAAGTGGAATCGAATTGTCTTGGTCCAACACTCTACATTTTCATAACATGGCGCTAACTAATCCATGCCTATAATTGCATTAAAATCGATCATTTTTAGCTCCACTAAATCTGCTAAAGTCTGGCAACCAACAACCTCTACTGTGCAGCCCCAGTAGATCCTTTAAGCTATAATAGAATCACCGATGGGCGTAGACACTGAAAAAGGTTGCTAGAGCAATTCTGGTGTCATACCAAACTTTCGGGCCACTAATGGGGTAACATAGGACAAAGTGAAACCTGGGTCTATCAAAACATAAACTGAGTGAGAGCAAATGTTGAGCATACCTGTCACAACATCCGGCGATGACTCTGACTCCTATCACCTAGTAAAGCATAAGTGCGATCTGGGTCGCTGCCTGAACTGGATGCCCCTGACCAGCCTTGGCCTCTGTCGGAAGAAACTGAGGGCCTGCGCCCTACTGAAGGTGCTAGGGAATATGACCCTGCTGAAGATCTATCCTGTCGGTCCTGATCACCCTGACCTCTAGCTGGACAATCCCTCATCATGTGACCCTCTTGTCTACAAGTGTAATAAGCGGTAGAACCATACCTGCATGCCCCAAAATGACATCGACTGCAAATAGCACAACGTGGCACAGTAGGCCTTCTTTGATCAGACCCCCTTTGCTGTTGAGAACCTGATGCCCGTGAGCTCTCACCGGGTCCTAATTGCCCTCAGCGATCTGATCTACCACCTTGATGTTGCTGTGGGGGTGGGGGTCTAGGTGGCCTTCCTGATATTCATGGCCTAGGTCCACCCTGCAACTCTACCTGCATGTCACTGGGTCTGGCGCTGCTCTTGATTTGTTCTTTCTATTTCCTGCTGTCACTGCCTGATCCCCTCAATATCCTGAGCAAAAGTTTGAATGCAGGCAATGTCCATGTCCTCCCGTAGAGTAGCTATTACACAAGTTTCCACATATTCTAGAATCAGCCCCATAATAAATCGATGCACTCTGGCGGGCATAGTGTCTACAAAAACTGGGCATATCTGGCCAAGAAATCAAATCTCATAGCATATTCTTGTACACTTTTCGAGCCCTGCTCCAGGTGCAACAACTGATCTACCCGGGCCTGTCAAATTTCCTGCGGCAAGTAGTGATCTAGGAAGGCCTGTGAGAAACTATACCAAGTTGGAGGGGGAGCGTCTCTGCCTTGAGACCTTTCCCAGCTCTCATACCATAGCAGTTCTATGTCCCGTAGTCGAAATACCTCTAACTCAACCGACTCCTCGGGCGTAGCATGCATTACCCTGAAAATCCACTGTAACTGGTCCAGGAAGTCCTGAGGGTCCTCTTCCCGATCTGTCCCTATAAATTGCGGAGGACTCAGGGCAAGGAACTCCCGGACCTCGAACTCTCAGGTCCTCTCGAAGACTCAGCAACCACTGGTACTATAGGCTGGCTAACATATAGACAGCGCTCCTAACCTCCTGATCTGATAGTATAGGTGTAGGAGCTGCTGGAGGTGGTGCCGACATGTCCGCTACCCTGGAAGACTCCTAGCGTGGCGGAGACTGCTGAGGAGACCGGGATGAAGTCTCCCTATTGCCCTTAGATTGGGCTAGCTCTGACTGGGACACCCTACTAGTGCCCTCTCCTGCCGCAACATCTAATTTCCGGTCGGTCGTAGTCTATCGCATGTCCAATATTTCTCTGTAGATAGGCAAAATAAGGTAAGCTTAGGGACTCAACCCTATACAACATAGCTCTAAAACACGATTGAAGAAGAAAGAAGGGTAACCACACTATTATGCCCCGTAGACTCCTGCCAATGGAATGTGGTGCACAACATACCCATAGACAAGACTTTACTAGACACGGCTTGCAGACTCCATAGGATACGATCTGCTTTGATACCAAGTTTGTCATGCCCCACCTTGGAAGGCATGACTGACACCTGGTGCCATACGGGGATCTGAACTGACCTAATTGGCTTATGTACTTCTGGTGCACGCCTGCTCTCCAATTTAAGAAAATGACAAGCTATATCTTAGCTGTAAATACAGCCTCCGACCGACAAGGGCGCATAGCTACCTGTAAAATTTCAAACAGCTGACCCATAACACGTAGTAAAGGGGATCCTATTCGGGTCGATAAAACCACCATGCTGTCTAGTTATGTCATAATGAAAACAGGCAATCGAAACTACACTATGGCCGACAAGGCCGCTAACTAATAGCTAAACTAGGCCCCACACGACCATCATGCTAAAGAAAATATACAAAACTAGTACTGGAGATCTGTAGCCTGCAAGCCTCTAAGAGTGGAATAATGGTTGGGACAGGGCCCCGACCTACCCATAAACTGTACAATCAAAAGAACAAACCTTCTAACTAAAAACTCCGGGGCAAAAGAAGCTGATTAGACTGCTGACTCGGCTGATGACTAGGGAGGTCCTGAACTGCGTCTACTCGTACCTGCAGGAAAGTAATGCAGTGCCCCAAAGATGGGCGTCAGTAAAACATGTATCGAATATGTAAGGCAGTAAACGAAAAGGACTGACTAATACTGATAATGAAACTAAAACAATTCAATAGGAAGGATAGAGAGTTAATCTGAAAAACCTTACAACCTGCTGTACAACTAACAATAAATAGTGCAAACAAAAACCTTACCTGACCCCCATAAGTCCGAAAGGTAAAACCGACACAGAATAACTCGCTCGGGGCCCACATAAGCCCTGGCGAGCACACTCCAATCTATATAACTCTAACAAGGTCAAAATGAGTCAACAGGTAACTATAGACAACCTACCGATCCCTTGGGTCTTCAACTAAGCCCACTCGGCTCCTGATCTGTAGCTGTTTCTAAGTCCGGTGGACTCTTAATAACTGCACCCTGGGCACTAGGCTCGATAAGGGTCAGTGATACCGATACGATATAAGAATAATAGTCCAGCCATAAAATGGACTGTAATATGGCCCTTGGGCCTCTGCATAGTCCCTCAGAACAATATCAAGCTCCTTGGAGGGATCTATATAGCCCCACAGGAAACGACAAAGTTAGTAACCCTGGGGTTGGTCACGGAAGGCTATACAGGGTAGGGTCAATTCCAATCTGAACAAACAACACTAATCTCAGACTAATAATAGCAGCTAACGTCGTTGTTGGTTTGGTTTGATTTGGACGCCGTTGTTGGTNCTAATCTCAGACTAATAATAGCAGCTAACCACAACAATCATGCTTCTAGTGTTCTCACGGGAGTCTAGATTGTATTACAACATAACAGGAATAAATTGCTGAAGGAATCTGCCTTAATATACCTCGAATGCTGATTTCTAATTTAACTGGTGAGGTTTAACTTGCAATCTGCAGTTCTTTCCAACTGTAACCTCTATGCTAAGAGAATAGAACTAATTTCAATACTTAACTCAGCAAACATCGACAACTTTCGATAATAGAATTAACTATAATCTATCTTCGAATAACTCGATCGAAAATCTATAATTTTCCGAGAGTTCAGAAGGGAAAAGTGCTTACCTAATGCCTATGGCCGAGTAGGAATCAATTTGGAGAAATTATGACGACTTTTACTCGACGGAGTTCCAATTTGCTGAGCGAATTTTTGAGAAATAACTCCGTAGTAATGCTTTTCATAAGCCTAGAACTCATTACCCGAAGTTAATTTATGTTTGGACGACATTTGGTAGCATAATCGATGAAAATTTAATGAAATTTACGGTTTTCCTCTTCTCTAGCCGAAGGGTAGCTTACCAAATGATTTAAAATGGAATAAGGGGAGTATATATATATATATATGTAGGGAGGTGGCTGGGTGTGCCTCGCTCTGCCCAAAGTGCCACAAGGCCCCCGCGCCGCCCCTTCCATAGCGGCAGCCGGCCTGGCGCGCCGCGCTGTCCAGGGCACTGCAGGCTGCCGCGTCGCACTGGCCCTTTACAGCCTAGCTTCACCCGACCCTGCTTTCGAGACTCTTTCCACACGCGTCGAGCTCTCCTTACTCGTCACAAATCCACGCGTATGCCTACTAATCGATAATATTTTATGGGGTGTAACAGTAGCCTCATGAAGATAAGTTACGGATGTCTCCGCACCGATCCACGAGACTCTACTAGACCCATCTTAGTGCAATGAGATCGACGAACCTAGGGCTCTAATACCAGCTTTTTCATGACCCGAACGGTCGTGATTGAAACCTACACCAACCCCCCGGTGAGCGAACCAATGATTCCCAACAACTACCTCGTCATCAACTATTCAAGAAGAAATAACACTTGTAATAAAATGAAATGAAATGTAATATATGAAAATTTTAATACCCAACTAAACCAAAACAACCAAATCTTCCCAATATCCGAAAGTCATTGCACTTCAACGTCTAACTACAATCTATGAATATTTAAACTAAACAAAAAAAAGCTAAAATGTCTAAAGGACAGACATCTTTATCTAAGGAGTGAGACTGTGCACCATCAAGCTCGCTTACCTTTCAAGAACCTGCTACTATTTAAAGGTAGGGACAAGAGGAGCTTACTAGATCGTATTTTGCACTCATAGAAGAAGTGCAAGAGTAGGGTCAGTACAAAATAAGATACTAGTAGGCATCAACGACCGACCTTACATAATAACATATAAGAATGAAAGTAATAATATAAAATCATTCCCGAACATCATACATACGTAGAGTAACATTTCAAGTGCAATAGCTCTGCACAGTTGACAACCGGCCTGCTCACTGGATTGGGCCTTTCATTGCAGCGGAATAAGTTATGCTGCAGCGGTACTACTCGAGGCAATAGCTCAACTTAGCTGCACCTTTATCAGTTCACATTTTTTAGTAGTTCACACATTCTATATTTCATTAAGATATAACCCAAGTTTTGACAAAATTAATAACAACTCATCATAACATGCAAGTTTGAAGCATTTCATCATAAAAAGAATCAACTCAACATTCATAATCATTAATCCGTATCACACTTAGGATCTTTTTCACTTTCCTCATTCAAGTTACAATTACAGGATCAACAATTTCACTCAACCACTTAGCACATGCTCATTCCAAGACTTTCACAAGTTACACACATATAATAAAATAGAACAAATAGTGATATGTAGGGCACACGCCTCCGCCATATCACCATAAATACTCCATCATCAATATTAATATATACACATGCTAGAGGATCTTATTTCTGCCCTTCTAGTCATGACCTGTAGGGGACTCTAGAAATCCATGTACTGTATCGGCACGGTACCCGCTCCTACTTATATGCTCGTTGGAATGCTACCCTTGGACACAAGACACTCAACCAATATTGCTTGCTCGAATACTCCCTTCGGGCATGAGCTTCTCATTTTAGGATATTATTACTATCCTTAACCATTCTCATTCAACTGAATATACAGGGTGAGTTCTTTAAACACTCAGGAGTTTACAATCTACTCCCTCGCTTGCATAAACACAAAACATCAAACATCTCAATAGCAATGCAAAGGAACTTTACTTAACCATTCAACACTATTTCGTAACAGCTCACAAACCACATCATAAACACATTACTTCTGTAGTTCATTCAATAGTAAAGCTTCATAACAGGTAATGTCCGCAGATCAATCACATATCATCATGCGCAAAACATATATGCCATTAAATAAGGTTTATTTCCCTTAACTATAACCCACCTTGGTGTTTGGGTACGACAGTCAGCTACTCCGCAGGAGCCTTTCCCTTTCTTAATGCCTTGGAAAGTTTGAAATCTACAACAATATAGAGTAATTTCATTATTTACTCTTTGAATAAGGGTCTTAGAAGTTCAAACCCTTCCCTTCGGGGCACTTTCAAAAGCAAAACCCCAATTCCACCTAGTTCTAGGTCCCAATTCCTGTGTAACTCATGTTCTCAAGCAAGTAAACCTCGGGGAATGATCAATACTCTTCAAACTTCTAATCAAACCACCCTTTTTAACTCCCCATGATCCATCCCTAGTCTATAAACTAGGATTTTTTAGCAT
>JACEIK010000571.1:56945-70817 GCA_018107945.1 Datura stramonium | reverse complement strand
TATCCTTGTAAAACATTATTATTTTGAAAATTGCTGTCAAACAAATCTGAAAAGTACTGTCCCCGAACAATTTCAATTAGGCTATTCTAATTATATATAAAAATAGGAAAAAGGATCAAAAATACCCCTTTACTTTCGTTTATTAGCTAATTTTGCCCCTAGTTATATATAGGGTCAAATATACCCCCACCGTTAACAAAGTATGCAAAAATGCGCCCCAATTGAATGGAATGCCCCAAACTAAATTAAAGTACCCGATTTCAATTAAATTTATACTCAAAAAAATGGAATTGGGATCAGCTATTAGTACCCATAATCATTTCTTGAATAATTGAGACATGTTTTCAGTTTTAGGTGTCCATTTATTTCTACCCATTATCATTTCTTGAGTAATTGATACATTTTTCAGTTTCGGGTACCAACTAATTCCTACCCATAATTATTTGTTGAATGATTGAGACATTTTTCAGTTTTGGGCTTCCAGTAATTTCTACCCATAATCATTTCTTGAAAATTCAGAGGTTTTTCGATTTTGGGTGTCCTGTAGTTCCCTTCCATAATCATTTCTTTGAATATTTGGACATATTTTTATTTTCGACCCATCCAAAAATCATGCTGAGTTTTAGTCACTTCCCTACTCATCTACTTCTTAATATTCAGAATCAAAAATTGAATTTGAAAGTGGTGTTGCAGGAGGTGGAAGGGAGAGAGAATGAAAAGAGAGAAATTAAAAAAAATGAGGTCGGATTTTGGATTGGATTTAAAGGAAAAAATAGATAATTTAATTGAAATAGGGTATTTTGATTTTGTAACGACTCGGACATCATTATAGAATAGTTAAGGGCATAGAACACTGAAAACAGGTTAGGAAAGGAATAGAATGTGCTGTGAAATTTTCTAAGTATGAATCTGATGGGTTTTGAGTAGCTACTGGTCCAGGAAACCACTACAACAGTGCATTTTTCTCTGCAGTGAGACTGTGATGACGGTCGGAGTTTTGCCATGACAAAATGTAGAAGCAACCTCCGGAGCCGCCGTGATGGCGCTCTGACCGTTGCAGCGGAAAGGCTATCGCTGCAACGGAAGACGAGAATCAAAAAGTGAATTTTAAGTGGAATTACGAGGTTTTACCCCATTATTCTCAAAAACACGATCAGAAGGTCTAGAGAACGGAAAAACTCTCCAGAGTTGTGAACCCTCCTCCCAAGGTAAGATTTTTGATTTTCTATCTCTACAATGAGTAATGTTGATCCTAGATTCCTTGTAGACCTTTAAATGGTGGGAGTTTTTGTAGAGAAAAACCCTAAACTATTGAACTAGGGCTGGATTATAGGGTGATTAGGGGGTAATTTGGGTTGATGTTGAAAAGTTTTGATTACTCCCCTACGATTATTGTTGAGAATGAGGGTTGCGCGAGAATTGGGACCTAGAACTAAGAAGAATTGGGGTTCACTTTCGAAAGTGCCCTGAAGGGGAGAGTTTGATCTTCTAAAACCCTTAATTCGAAGAATGAGTAATGAATTACTCTTTATTTTATTGTAGATTTTGAGCATTCCGAAGCTGTGAGAGGACAAGACTCCGATGGAATAATTAACTCTTCATGTCTGAAAATTGAGATAGGTTATGGTTAGAGGGTTAGACCCTGCGTAATGGCGTGTATGCTTATGTAATGATCGTATTTGATTGGTCTTCGGACATTCGTTGTTATGAGAGTTTTATGTGAACAAATTGGAAATATCATGTTGATATGAGATGAATATAATGCGTTGTTGGGATTTGTTTTATGAATTTATCATGTGAATTGAGTTCTGTATTTAAGAAAGTGTGGAAGTGGAGAGTAGACTGTGATGATTTGATATGTATACATGTTTACATTTATGAAATGCACATTGTTTTTGTTAACAGATGAAAATGGCTAAAATGGTACTATTTTTGAAATGAGAGGCTCGAGCCCGAGGGGAGTATCCGGGTGAACGAATATTATTATTGAGTGACTCGTATCTGAGGAGAACATCTGGACGACCATATGAGTGGGAGAGGGTACCACGCTGGTATAATACATGGATTTCTAGAGTCCCCTACAGGTCATGACTGGAAGGGTAGAAATAAGACCCTCTGGCATATGTGTACATTGATTGTGTGGTTGAGTGTTTATGGTGAGATGGTGGAGGCGTGTGCCCGTCATATCATCTTTGGTTTTCATGCTATGTATGTTATGTTATGTTGTGTTGTCATTATATGCAAACGAAGTGTATGAAAATTGTTCTATGAGGTTGTGTCAATTACGGTTATGTAAGTGATTTTGATAATGAGGAACATATCTCTACTTCTAAGTGTGACTTGTCATAATATCGGAACTTGACGAGGGGATTTGCTGTGATTTCCTGTTGAACTCGTAAGTGATACTTGGTGATGTTAATTGTTGTCCCTAAGTGTGTGTTATTTGAAAGATTTGGTGGAATATGTGAATTATGGAACTGATGAACTGCTGGAGGTCCAGCTAAGTCGAGCTACTGCCTAAGGCAATAGCGCTGCAGCGGGACTTCTTCCGCTGCGGTGAGACTGCTGTAGCGGTCAAGTGACTGCTGCATCGAAATGTCCAATTCAATAAGCAGGCAGGCTGTCACCTAAGTAGAGCTATTGTCAATGAAATGGTTTTTATAATTCTGTGAAATGTTGGAGACTTATCTTATGTTATCGTTACTCTGTTTACACATTATTATGTGAGGTCGACCAATGATGCCTACCAGTACCGTATTTTTCACTAACCCTACGCCTGCACTTTTTTTCTGAGTCGAGAATTCGATCTTGGAAGCTCCTTTTGTCTCCATCTTTAGTTGCAGCAGACTATCCGAAAGGCGAGCAGTGCAAAATGAGTTGACTCACTTTCCTTTAGAAGATGTCCTTCATTCGGACATTGCGACTTCTTCCTCTTTACTCTGTTGTTATTTTGGTTAAACAATTCTAGAACTATAGTTAGACGTTGAGGAGCAATGACAATCAGGTCTTGGGAGTATTGTTTCGTTCATTTTAAGAAGATTGTATTCATTTCATGATTCATTATTTTATTATAAGTTTTATTATTTTACGATTATTCCAAGTCGGGTTTAGAATTTGAGAATTCACTGGTTCACCCACTGGGGGGTTAGTGTGGGTTCAAATCACAGCTATTTCGATCATGACAAAGTTGATATTAGAGCCATAGGTTCGTTGATCTCATTGCACTAAGATGGGTCTAGTAGAGTCTCGCGGATCGGTGCGGAGATATCCGTAACTTATCTTCGAGAGGCTGCAAGACTTTAGTAAAACTCCTTTCTTCTTTCCTCTCATGTGATTTTGATTCCAATTGGTATATGGTGATCCAAATTTGTATCTAACAACTTTCTCTCCTTTCTTTCCCAGATGGTGAGAGCATGCGCCAACGGCAACAGAGATGTAGCACCCGAGCCAGCAGTGGCAGCCGCAGTTCGCGGAAGAGGAAGGGGCAGAGGTCGTGGATGGAGACCCCTGCTTCTAGAGGAGGGGCTCCTGCTCCTGCTCCAGTTAGGGAGAGGTCTGCATCTCCCGTGCCACCAGCAGTACAGGAGAAGGTGGTTGTTGAGGTTGAGCATCTGACATAGGGCAAGATTAGTAGCCAAGGGCTACAGTCAAAAGGAGNGTTAGGGAGAGGTCTGCATCTCCCGTGCCACCAGCAGTACAGGAGAAGGTGGTTGTTGAGGTTGAGCATCTGACATAGGGAGAAGCTCCTGCCACACCAGCTTCTTATGAGGTTCTAGCTTAGGTTCTCAACCTCCTGAGCGGCCTTGTGGGTACTGGGGCAGCACCAGCAACTCCAGCGGGGTAGCAGTCGGGGATACAACATGCAGCTGTTGTAGCTCCACGGGTCGATAATATGTCTGAAGTTGTCATGTTCCCAAGGCTAGTAGTGGGCCGGTAATGATAGGGGAGGAGCATGACCTATTTTGGAGGTTCACCAAGATGAAACCTCCCACTTTCTACGGCAAAGAGTTAGAGGATTCCTACGAGTTCATTATCGACTTCCATGAGAGGCTCCACAAGATAGGGGCGGTACAGAAGTACGGGGTGGAGTTTGTGACTTTTCAATTGATGGGGGATGCTAAGCTCTGGTAGAGAGCTTTTGTGGAGTGCAGATCAGCGGGGTCACCCCCGTTGACTTGGACCCAATTCTACGCCACGTTTATAGAGAAATATGTTCTCTGTACTCTGAGGGACAGGAGACAGGATGAGTTCACCACCATTGAGCAGGGGAGTCATTTATTGCTGCATATGAGGCTCGATTTCACTCACTGTTCAGGTATGCTCTATCCTTATTGCCCACCGAGGAGGATAGGATCAGGTGGTTTGTTAAAGGCCTAAATATGGGTCTCCAGGTATCAGCTCTGCAAATGGTCTCATCAAGTAAGACCTTTCAGGAGCTGGTAGAGTATGTGAAGTTAGTTGAAGGGGTGAGACAAGAGGGTTATGCAAGGAATGCCAAGAAGAAGGCTCGGGGAGTGGGTTGTTTCAGTGGTTCTTATGTGAAGGTTCCAGCACCATAGTGTTTATCTGGGTTCCCTATTCAGTCCGCCATGCTGGTGCCAGTAGGAGGTCCACCAAGACAGCTTCACGACCGTCAGGTGAAGTAGGGAGTACACAAATGGTTTTTTCTAATTTCACAGCTCGTCTTATTTCTTCTGTTCTGGCTCAGAGGTCTGTTATTGAGAAGATCTGTCATGAGTGTGGTGAGTATGGCCACATCCACAGATGGTGCCCTAGGTTCGGGCAGGGCGGGAAGATTGTCCCTCACCCAGCTCCTCGAGCTCCAGCCCCTGCCTAGAGAAAAGAAGGTAGTGCATTCAGTCCGAATCGTCCATAGCTGGGACTAGGTGGTTAGCCAGATGTTAGGGGTGGTGTTCAGTAGGGTAGATGACGTTCTCAGGTGGGTAGGGGTGGCACCCAGTCAGGTAGAGGGGTGGCACAGCCCAACCGGGGCAGTTCTCAGAAGGGTAATTAGGCCCATTTTTATTCTTTTCCTAGTATACCAGAGGTAGAGGCTTCAGATGCTATCATTACATGTACTATCCTTGTCTGTGATCGAGTGGCTATGGCATTGTTCGATCCGGGTTCTACTTTTTCTTATGTGTCCACTTACTTTTATTTGGGATTGAAACTTATTTGTGATATACTTGTTGTCCCTATTCATGTGTCTACTCCTGTTGGGGACTCTATTGTTGTTGATAGAGTCTGTCGTGCGTGTTCTGTGGATTTCATGGTTTGTGACACTCAGGCTGATTTAGTGATCTTAGACATGGTTAATTTTGATGTGATTTTGGGAATGATTCAGTTGTCCCCTTACCATGCCATTCTAGATTGCTATGTAAGACCATCACTATATCGGGTCCAGAGTCGTCTAGGTTGAAGTTGAAAGGGAATTGTAGCCCTGCTCCTAAGAAACTTATTTCTTATATTTGTACCAGTAAGTTGATAAAGCGGGGTTGTTCAGCATATCTAGCGCATATTCAGGACACTAGTTTAGAGGGTCCTTCCATAAAGTCGGTCCCAGTTGTTTGTGAGTTCTTAGAGGTGTTCCCTATAGATTTTCTCGCATGCCGCCAGACCGTGACATAGATTTCTTTATAGACTTGAAACTAGGTACCCGACCCATTTCTTTTCCTCCATATCGAATGGCACCTGCTGAGTTGAGAGAACTCAAGGAGCAGTTGCAGAAGTTGCTTAGTAAAGGATTCATCAGACCGAGTGTGTCGCCTGGGGTGCCCTAGTTTTTTTTGTAAATAAGAAGGATGGTAGTATGTGGATGTGCATCCACTACCACCAGTTGAACAAGGCAACTATTTGGAACAAGTACCCTCTTCCTCGAATAGATGATCTGTTTGATCCGTTACAGGGGGCGCTTGTGTTTTTGAAAATTGACTTGAGGTCCGGTTATCACCAGCTGAAAATCCGGGCTGAGGATATTCCCAAAACAGCCTTTCAGACTTGGTATGGGCATTACGAGCTTCTGGAAAAGTCATTTGGACTCACTAATTCCCCAACTGCGTTCATGAGCCTGATGAATAGTATTTTCAATCCCTACCTGGATTCTTTTGTTATTATATTTATTAACAATATCTTGGTGTATTCTAAGACCAAGCAGGAGCATGAAAATCATCTAAGGATTGTGCTGGGATTATTAAAGGAGATGTAGTTGTACGCCAAGTTACCGAAGTGTGAGTTTTGGTTGGAATCGGTGTCCTTTCTGGGGCATGTGGTTTCCAAGGTGGGAATTTGAGTTGATCCACAAAAGGTGGAGGCGGTCAGAAACTGGGCGAGGCCAACTAATGTGACGGAGATTCAGAGTTTTGTGGGGCTGGCCAGTTACTACCTTCAGTTTGTGAAGAGTTTCGCCTCCATTACTTTGGCATTGACCAAGTAGACACAAAAGGATGTACCTTTCTAGTGGGCAGAGGAATGCGAAGCAAGTTTCAAGAAACTCAAGAATCTGCTAACCACAACACCTATTCTGGTGTTACCCGTGGAAGGTAAAGACTTTGTTATTTATTGTGATGCCTCACGGTCTGAGTTGGGTGCTGTGTTAATGTAGGAAGGACGGGTTATTGCTTATGCCTTGAGATAGTTGAAGCTTCATGAAAAGAATTATCTCGCACACGACCTGGAGTTAGCAGCAGTGGTGTTTGCCTGAAAAATTTGGAGGCACTATCTGTATGGAGCTCGATGTGAGGTGTTCAGGGATCAATTCAACTTGCAGTATGTATTCTCCCAGAAAGATCTTAATTTGAGGCAGAGGAGATGGATGGATCTTCTTAAGGATTATGACATCACTATCATGTACCATCCAGAGAAGGCCAATGTTGTGTAGACGCATTGAGCCGGAAGACGGTGAGCATGGGCAGTTTAGCTTGCTTGGCAAGCAGCTTGGTGAGATTGTCATTGATAGAAACCAGTGGAATACTAGCCAACATGGAGGCCAAATCCTCACTGCTAGAGGAAATCAAAGACAAACAGTTTGAAGATGAAAAGCTGGGCAAGATTAGGGATAAAGTTTTGGAGGAGAAGCCAAAGAAGCAGTGTTAGATGATGAAGGGGTCTTGAGAATAAAGAGGCGGGTGTGTGTTCCCTGAGTTGGTGAGCTTATTAGAACTCTCTTGGCAGAAGCTCACAACTCTAGGTACTCTATATATCCCAGAGTCACTGTTACACACCATAAAATGTTAACGGTTAGTAGGAGTATGCGTGGATTTGTGACGAGTAAGGAGAGCTTGACGCATATGGGAAGAGCCTTGGAAGTAGGATCGGGTGAGACGAGGCTGCAAGGGGCCAGCGTGACGCGCCAGCTGGCAGTGCGCCGGGCAGCACGGCGCGCCAGGCCACTGTCGCCCTGGGAGGCGCGGTGCGGCACGGCCTATGGCCCCTTGGCCGTCGCGGGGAGCCCCTGTGCCACTGCCTATATATGTATATAAGGACTCCTAGTTCATTTTAAGTCATTCATATAGATATCCCACGACCAAGTGAGAGAGAGCACACAACTTTTAATCGTTTTTCTTCGAATTACGCTATCAAATGCCATCCAAACGCAAATTAACTTCGAGTAACAAGTCTTAAACCTATGGGAAGCATTTCTACGGAGTTATTTCTCAAAAATTCGATCAACACACCAAAACTCTACCGCGTAAAAGTTTTAGGAATTACTCCAAATTGAATCCTAAATGGCCACAGTCATTAGGTAAGCACTTCTCCCTTCTGAGCTCTCGGGAAATTGTACGTTTTCGGCCGAGTTATTCGAACTTGAATTATAATATCGAAAGTTATCATTATTTTCCGAATTTATTATTGAAATTAGCCTTATTCTCTCAGTATAAGGGCTTTAGTTGGATAAAACCGCTGGTTACAAGTTGAAACTTGCCAGTTAAATGAAAGTCGGCACTCGAGGTATGTAAGGCTATCCTTTTCGGCAAGTTACATTGGTCATAAAGTTAGTACGACTTGCGTATCTATAGTACTTCAGAGTAAACCTATTGTGGTTAGTTTTTATGAATTGAATTAAGACGATAGCAATGTATAGTAACCCTCATCGGAGTTAACCCTAGCTAGCTTGATTGTTGTATACGATATTCGGGGTTTGGATGTTGTTGCATATAGGGTTAAGCTTGTAGGAGTAGTATGATGTCCAGAAGGACCAGAGTTAGGCTGTGAGGGCCATGTCCAGTTTTCAGAGCTCCCATTATGACCCATAGTCGAGCCAAGGCTCGGGGTCCATCTATAGCAGTTACATTATGGTCCATAGTCGAGCCAAGGCTCGGGTCCTAGTCACAACAGCTACAGTATGATCCATAGTCAAGCCAAGACTCAGGATCTAGTTACAGTAGTCAAACGATGACCCGCAGTTAAGCCAAGGATCGGGATCCATTTACATAACCCAGACGGCTCAGACATAAATACAGCTACAGGAGTCTATTAGGATCAGATACAGCTTCAAAGAATGAGTATTCCTGATTATAGTATTCTTACGAACCTTTAGTAGTCAGATAGTAGGAGAGTGCAATGTTTGTACTGGTCGGAGCTTTTGGGGGCCCAGGTAGGTTATTCTGTGTTGTTTGTACTCTTCAGGCTTATGGTGACCCGGTTAGGTTCTATTTTGTATTTAGATACTTGTTAATTAGATATTTCAGACGATAAGGTTACACAGGTTAAATTCTTACCCTCCTTCTTGATTACTTCGGTTTTATCAGTTTTCAGTCAGTTATTATTTTACTGCCTTACATATTCGGTACATATTGTATTGACGCCCATCCTTGGGACGCTGCATTACTTGCCTGCAGGTGCAGATAGATGCAGTTCGGGGCATTCTTAGTCATCAGCTAGAGTTAGCAGTTCATTCAGCTCCTTTCCTCCAGAGTTGAAATTAGAAGAGGTTTGTTCTTTTGTTGTATAGTTTATGGGTAGGTTGGGGTCTTGTCTTAACCATTATTCCACTCTTAGAGGCTTGTAGGCTATAGATTTTCAGTTGTTAGCTTTTTTTATTGGTCGTGTAGGGCCTATATATGTTTTATTTCACGTGATGGCCGTGTGGGGCCTTGCTTAACTATCATTTAGCAGCCTTGTCATCTATAGCATAGTTTTAGTTGCCTGATTTCATTCAAATTATAACTAGAAAGCATGATGGTCTTGTCGGCCCGTATAGGATCCCTGTTATTGTGTTGTTGCTGGTTAGCTGACTTCTTTTACGGGCGGCCTTATCGGCCAGAGGCTGTATTTACAGTCGAGATATAGCTTGTTGTTCCCTTGAAATGAGCTGTAGGCGTGCACCAGAAGTGCACCGGCTAGTCAGGTTAGTACAGATCCTAGTGTGCCAGCCATGCCTCCCAAGGTGGGGCGTGACAAACTTGGTATCAGAGCAGGTCATATCTCATGGAGTCTGCAAGCCGTGTCAAGTAGATTCTTGTCTATGGATATGTTGTGCACCACATTCTATAGACAGGAGGCTACGAGGCATAATAGTGTGGTTACTCTTCTTTTTCCTTCAGCTGTGCTATAGAGCTGTGTTGTATAGGGTAACTCCCTAAGCTTATGTTATTCTACTTATTTACAGAGAAATGTCTGACGTACGATGGACTACAACCGGTCAAGAATTGGAGGTGGCAGCAGGAGAGGGCACTAGTAGGGGGCCCCAGGCAGAGTCAGCCTGATCTGAGGGCGACAGGGAGACATCACCTCGATCTCCCCAGCCCTCACCACCACACTCAAAGATCGCTAGGGCAGCAAATATACTGGTACCACACCCAACCATTCATGTGCCATCAGATCAGGAGCTCATGGTGTATTCTATATGTTGGTTCAGATGATGGCTACCTAGCGTCTGCCTCAGCTAGTAGTACCAACTGCCGTTGAGCCCCCTGAGGGGCCTGGTAGTTCAAGAGTCCGTGAGTTCCTTGCTTTAATCCCCCCAGTTTACAGGGACAGATCGTAGAGAGGATCCCCAGAACTTCATAGACCATCTGTAGAGGATATTTAGGGTCATGCATGCCTCGTGCATAGAATCAGTTGAGTTAGCAGTATTCCAATTGCGAGATGTAGCATTCTTGTAGTACAAGAGCTGAGAAAGATCCCAAGGCAGAGATGCACCTCCATCTACGTGGCTTAGCTTCTCTGAGGCTTTCATAGACCATTATTTTCCCTGAGAGGTTCGGTAGGCTAGAGTAGAGCAGTTTTTGCATCTGGAGCAGGGCAGAATGAGTGTTAGAGAGTATGCATTGAGATTTGATTCCTTAGATAGATATGCACCCTCATTTGTTGATACTATGCCAGCCAAGATGCACCGGTTTATTATGGGACTTGCGCCAGAATATGTGGAGTCTTGTATTACAACCACACTGCGAGAGGATATGGATATTTCATGGATCCAGGACTTTGCTCAGAATATAGAGAAGCTCAAACAGTGTCAGTACGCCATGGAAAGTGCAGGTCAGGAGTAGCATCGGAGGGCTAGACCCGCAGATTTTTAGGAAAATTTTCAGGGTGGGCCTAGGCCTCATTTATCAGGTAGGCCACCTAAGCCTCGTTCCAACAACAACAGTGTAGCAGATCAGATTTTCATGGGTAGTCAGGTCCCAGCGAGAGTTCACGAGCGCCAGGCTCACAACAGTAGAGGGGGCCATATTAGATGGGACCAGCGGTGCCACATTATAGTACCTGTCATAGGCTGCATTCGGGAAGGTGCAGGTATGGTTCTACTGCCTATTATTCCTGTGGACAGGAGGGACACATAATGAGAGATTACCTGACTAGATGTCAGGGTTGTCAGGACCAACAGAATAGGTCTTCAGCGGGTTCATATGCCCCAGCACCTTCTGCAGGGCGCAAGCCCTCAGCTCCAGCTGGCAGAGGCCGAGGAAGATCAGGGGCATCTAGTTCAGGCAGCGGTCAGGATCACATATTTGCACTACCGGGGTGATAGGAGTCAGAATCGTCGCCAGATGTTGTGACAGATATATTAGGTGTTTTCTCTCACTCAGTCTATGCTTTGATAGATCCAGACTCCACCTTGTCGTATGTTACTCCGTTAGTGGCCCAAAAATTTGATATAGTGCCAAAATTGCTTCAGCGACCCTTCTCGGTGCATACACCCATCAGTGACTCTATTATTACTAAAAGAATTTACCGGGGTTGTACAGTATAGATTGTTGGTCGCCAGACCTTAGAAGATCTAGTAGAATTAGAAATGATTGATTTTGATGTAATTATAGGTATGGATTGGCTGGAACCATGTTACACCACTATAGAGTGTTGGACCAGAATTGTCCAATTTTATATCCCGGGAGAGGTAATGTGAGAGCGGAGAGGTAATATAGCTACGCCAAAAAGATAAGTTCATATCCTATCTTCGGGCGAAGAAGTTGATAGCAAAGGTTGTATCTACCATATTGTTAGGGTTCGGGATATGAAAGCAGAATCCCCGACTCTCCAGTCTATTCCCATGGTTAATGAGTTCCCAGATGAACTTCCAGGTATTCCCCCAGAGTGGGATTTCTCTATAAACTTGCTACCAGATACTCAACCTATATCCATTCCCCTGTTCGAATAGCCTCTGCTGAATTAAAAGAATTAAAACAAAAGTTAAAAGATTTGTTAGACAAGAATTTTATCAGGACGAGTACTTCATTGTGGGGTGCACCAGTTCTGTTTGTAAGAAAGAAAGATGGTTCCCTATGCATGTGTATAAATTATTGGCAGTTGAGTAAATTCACTATTAAGAATAAATACCCTCTTCCAAGAATAGATGATTTGTTCGATCAGCTTCAAGGGACAAAATATTTTTATAAAATTGACATGAGATCCGGGTACCATTGATAACGCTCAAAACATACCTCCTGCCGAAGTATGAAGCGGACATTGTCAATAAAGAATCAACCTAGAGGTTGGGGTAGATCGCACAGGGAATATGGAAGAGCTAGACTAATGATGGTAAGTGAACTTGTTAGGCAGTTACTCCAAAAAAAGGTGGTTTAAAGAAAATAATAACTAAAAAAACAATGATCTGAATTGTGTTGTAAATTTCAAGAATTAAAGCTAACTAGGGTTTGTGTTCTCCATGGGTTCATAATTGCTTCAGGTATACACAAGTGATCAATTCCAATGCTTTACTTGTAGGACTAATAACTAGGGTTCATCCAAACGACTGGTTCGTCCCTATTGGATGACTATACTAAATCACCGGGTCAGGTCTCATGATCGATTGCAAATTAACCGTTATCAATATATCTCAAATTTAACTATATTGCGACCATAACTCAAGTTAATACAATGATCATTAAGATCAAGGCTTTGTTGTTATTCTTTTTTCCTAATCTCTACCTCTCTAGGCTCAAGAAAGTAAAGAATTCGGGCAAGTCCTAACGTTGTACACTGTTAAGAAACGTTAAGTCATGAAGAGAATGCAATACAAGTGTTTTGCATTAATTTTGAATCACTTTTGTGCAAACCTAGCTTGTTAATCCATCATGGTTCCCACAACCCTAGCTATGGAGGTTTTAGCCTCTCATAGTTGCAAGGTTGTGATTTGCATTCATAATTAAATACATAAATCAATACATACAAGCNATATCTGCTGCCGCAAGAGCCACGACCAAACCTACGACCCGTAACAGGCTTGCACGGGTCTTACCTGCTATCCATAGGTCTTCAGCTTTCTAAAATCCGGCTAAGTGTTGTGCCTTGCTACGACTTGTACCAACTTCCTACGAGTCATACCTTGCATCTGTGGTTTAAAGCTAGGGACTCTAAATGTCTCTGAAGTTTGTCACGAGTGTGTTGGTATGACTCGTACCTTGCCTCCACGACTCGTGCTTAGCTATCCATACCCAGAGTCAGCCCTTGTGCAATTTCTCTAGATATTTCCACGACTTGAAGTTACGGCTCGTACCATGCTCATACGGCTCGTACTGTTGGTCGTGGATTGCATCTTTCTCAGCTCAACATTCTGAATATTTCCATGAGTCTTAGTACGATTCGTACCATCAAGGTACGACTCGTACTGAGATTGTCATTTTGGCTCTTTTTCTATCTTTTTAAGCTTTTTTTGCACAATCTTGCTCTGACACCTAAGTTTACCTAAAAACACAAGAAAAGTACCTCATATCCATATAAACATACCTAAATCCATGCTATTTTCTTTAGTTTAGAGCTTCAAAAGTGTTGTAGATTCACAGCACATCAACACCCTCAACTTAAGACTTTTGTATGTCCTTGGGTAAAGAAAAGAAAAACTAAAACACGACGCTTAACTAGAAAATAAACTAAGGATACTACAACCACATTTAAATAAAATTTTCACTATACATACAACAACTTTTGACCTCTTTTCCCTGAACTAGCACTAACTAATGTACTACAAGCAACCACAAAACATGCTAAACAGGGATCAAGACATGTCATCTAGCTATCAACAGGAAATCAAATTATCATAAATGCTTTTCACCCAGACCAATGGCAAAAGTAAACATAATCCATGCACCCTCACAACAAATGAATTCCCCACTCATAGATATAGTATCAAATATTTCATGGGACTAAACAAGTGAGACTCTCATCCTCTCAAAGAAGTTCCAAGTACTATGTATCAGATGCCATAGGCTTGCCCTTATTTTCTCTGCTTTGGTTTGTCGGATGGTCAAATTAGGATCACTATAGGACTTTATATGGCTTTTAATGTAGGCTTAGGGCTGGACATGATAAAGATGAGATTTTATTAAGTGACTATTGATCACGGAAAAAAATATAGGTCCCGTGATACGCTTTATAACTTAAATTAGTCGTGTTGTCTAAGCTATTTGATACATTTTCATGTGATTTTATATA
>JACEIK010000571.1:0-49798 GCA_018107945.1 Datura stramonium | reverse complement strand
TCTGGTTTTAACTCTATGTTGCTCCTAGAGCACTTTCAGAATATGTCGTTGACCCAAACTTAGACTTAAATATTCTTCAAACGAAAATGTCTATAACCAATACTTTAAATATTTAAGATCACACTAGAAATGGATAGTTAGAGGAATGGGTCCAGTCCCTGTGGGTTCGACATTCCGCTTCTTAAAAAGAGCCACTATATTACTTGCACGACCCGTACACTTGCGGGCTCATCAACTATCCCTTCCTTGGAACGACACTACATACATTGGCTTCACTCTTCACCTATTTTACCTTTTATTTTTTTCATTGCTCTTCTTTCCCTTTTCACTACTTTTATGTTCTTTTGTATGGGTGTGGTGTATTTTCAACTTTTTTCAAGTTTTCATTAAATTTTCTTTTTCAAGATTTTCAGCTTTTTCATCTCTTTTTCTTTCCACCACACCTCATTTCCCACCTTTTTCTCTTTTCTTTTCCTTTTTCTCATTCCCAACTTTATGCACCCCTACTCTAGCCACCCTCAACTTAGGCATTTTACCTATGTTGAGGTTCACAATATCCAAGGAAGGACTAGGGCCAAAGCAGGTTCATTATAAAAAATAGGTATGGTTCATTGGTTAATCAAAGAAAAAATAGGTCTATTAAGGCTCAAAATTGGGATCAAGGGAATCATATGACTTTCGTAGGGTTATATAGGCTATTGAGCTTAACAAGAAAGGCCTATGATCATATCCTAACCAACCATCCTTAGCCTATGCAAATACTAACCAGGCAAGTTCTAGATCTTTACACAGTACTGAACTAGGTATTACACCTCACTCTCTCATGGAACATGAATTATATTTACTTTATCTTTCTAGTTTACACATGGATTAACAAGACCGCTCATTCTAATAAACTAAAATGACATCAAAATATCCATAGAAATCATGCATGCAGTCACAAATACATAGTTAATGCATCAAAATGTTTTTTAAACAGGGTCAATTTTTACAAATCCAAAACTAGTGCACTTTCATTGGCTGAGTATTCCTAAGTTATTTCCTAATTAAACACAAAATCACAAAATAAGAAAATAAGAAAATAAAAATCCTAAACATGTCGGTTCTACTAGTTAGCATACCCGAGGAAAAAGAAACACGCAAGAAAAATCCTCAGACGTATCAAAAATTCCAAAAAAAATAAGTACACCCCCTCCCTTGTTTAAAAACATAGCTTCGTCCCCGAAGCGTGAAATGGAAGAGCAGAGGGAAGGGAACATACTTGTGGCTACTCAGACTTCACCATCCATGGGTTACCTCCCAAGCAATGCCTGATTTAACGTCGCGGCACGACATAGCTTTTGTGACTCTTCAAGCATCATCAAGGTACACCACCTCTATTCCACTTAACTCCTCAAAATATCCTAGAGATAACTTTATTCTTTGCCTGTTCACTTTGAACCTTTTCCTTCTTTGTCTTCAAGTTCCACTGCACTATATGGAGATACATGTACTACTCTGTATTGTCTCATCCATCTAGACTTCAACTTTCCAGGGTGCAACTAGAGTCTTGAGTTGAATAGTAGGACCAAATCACCTGGGCTAAACTCCCTTTTTGGAATCTTCTTATCATAGTATATCTTAATCCTTTCTTTATAAATGGCTGCACACTCATAATCTCTATGTCAGAACTCATCCAACTCATTGAGCTGGTTAAGCCTCAGCTTGGCTGCTTCATTCTAGTTCATATTCAGCTTTTACGGAGCCCATAGTGACTTATGCTCTAATTCAACCGGTAAGTGACATGCCTTTCCATAAACCAGTTGGTATGGAGATGAACCAATTGGGGGGTCTTATAAGTCACTCAGTAAGCCCACAGTGCGTCATCAAGCTTCCTAGACCAATCTTTTTGGCTAGTATTGACTATTTTGGCTAGGATGGTCTTGATTTTCCTGTTCAAGACTTCCACTTGTCCACTTGACTGAGGGTGGTAAGGTGTGGCCACCTTATTCTTGACACCATATTTTTCCAACAGGGTCTTGAAGAGGCAATTATAGAAGTGAGATCTACCATCACTGATAATAGCTCTGGGAGTGCCAAACCTGGTGAATATGTGTTTTCGAAGGAATACTGTCACACTCTTGCCTTCATTGTTTGGCGGTTCAATTGCCTCCACCTATTTGGAGACATAATCTAGTGCTACCAAGATGTATTTCATTTCGTATGAACTAAAAAATGGGCCCATTAAATCGATGCCCCACATATCAAACAACTCAACTTCCAAGAAGGGGGTTAGTGGCAACTCATGTTTATGGGTAATACCGCCTGGCATTGATCACAAGACTTGGCGAAGTCATATGCATCTTGATGAATAAAGGGCCAAAAATAATATCTGTATTGTAAAATCTTATGTGCAGTTCTGATACCATTGTGATGGCCCCCAACTGGTGATGAATGACAGGCCTCTAGAATGCTCAACATTTTTATTTCAGGCACACACCTACGACTAATCCCATCTGCATAAGTGCGGAATAAATATGGCTTGTCCCAGTAGTATCTTCGGGCATCAAATAAGAACTTATTTTTCTACTGAGGAGTTAGGTCTGCTGGTATCATATCACTAACCAAGTAATTTGCAAAATGGGGAAACCAGGGAATCAAATCCTGTGATGCAGCTAGTACCTGTTCATCTGGGAAGGCATCATCAATATCAATCTCCTCTCTTGCCCTAGCTTCGGACTCGAGCATGGACAAATGATCGGCCACCTGATTTTGTATCCCCTTTCGATCTTTAACCTCAAACTCAAATTCTTAGAGAAAAACACCCACCGAATCAGTCTGGGTTTATCATCCTTTTTGGACATTAGGTACCTTAAAGCGGCATGGTCTGTATGAATGATCACCTTGGTTCCAAGCAGGTATGCTGGAATTTTTTGAATGCAAAGACCACCGCCAGAAGCTCTTGCTCTATGATTGTGCAATTTTACTGGGCTGTATTGAGTGTTTTACTAGCGTAGTAGATCGAATGAAAGATCTTTTCTCTTCTTTGGCCCAAGACAGCGCCAAGAGAAACACCACTAGCATCACACATTATCTTAAATGGAAGAGACCATTCTGGATCTACGATGATAGGAGCAGTGGTGAGTTTCTATTTTAAGCACTCAAAATCCTTCAGACATGCCTCATCAAACACAAACTTTACCTCCTTCTCAAGCAATTTGCACAATGGCTGTGCAATCTTTGAAAATTCCTTGATAAATCGTTTGTAGAATCCTGTATGCCCTAGAAAGCTCCTAACCCTTTTATGGAAATAGGGGGTGGCAAACCTGCTATTACCTCAATTTTTGCCTTATCCACCTCAATCCCCTTTCCCAAGATTCTATGACCTAGCATTATTCCCTCCTTAACCATGAAATGACATTTTTTCCAGTTTGGGACTAGATTAGTTTCTTCACATCTTTTCAATATTTTGCCCAGATGGTCGAGGTAAGATTGAAATGAGTCACCTACAACAGAGAAATCGTCCATGAATACTTCAATGGTGTCCTCCACCATATCTGAGAATATAAACATCATACAACGCTGGAATGTGGCTGGAGCATTGCACAATCTGAATGACATTCTTCTAAAGGTAAATGTCCCATACAGACAAGTAAAGGTTGTATTCTCCTGATTTTCTAGAGCAATAGTAATCTGATTACATCCTGAATATCCTTCAAGAAAACAATACCAACCTCTACCTTCTAGTCTGTCAAGCATCTGGTCTAGGAATGGCATTGGAAAGTGATCTTTTTGGGTCCAGTGGTTAAGCTTCATATAGTCCATGCATACATGCCATCCTATGACTGGTCGTATCGGTATCAGCTCATTCTTTTCGTTGGGCACCATTGTGATCCACCCTTTATTCGATACGCACTGCATTGGGCTCACCCACTTGCTGTCTATGATGGGATATATGACACCAACATCCATCCATTTGATGATCTCCTTCTTTATTACCTCTTGCATTTGGGGTTTCAGGCGGCACTGATGTTCTATGCTTGGTTTGCAGTCTGGCTCAAGTTGGATCTTGTGAGTACATATCCCTGGTGGGATTCTGATGATATCACCTATGGTCCAACCAATTGCTTTTTTGTACCGCTTTAATATGTTGACCAAAGCTCCCACCTAATTGTCTAACAGGTATGCTGCGATTATGACAAGTAAAGTATTATCTTCACCGAGGAATGCATACTTGAGATGGGGAGGTAGTGCCTTCAGCTCAAGGACTAGTGGGACTTCCACAAATGGCTTGCGGGTGGTGTTGAATGGTTCTTTATATCCAGGTCCAACTTTTTTGGGCTGAAGTATATGACCCCATTCCATTTAAAGTGTTCACCGTTTCCATGTATTTTGGTGTCCCGTCTCCCTCATAATTCATTATCACGGTGGCCAATGTATCAATAGTCATCATCTCCTCCACATACATTGGCGTCTTATCATATTCCATCTGGCTACTTGAACGAGGGGTTGCTTCCTTGATATTTCATGAGAGAATAACAAAAGAAAAACAAATAAAAGCGTAAACTGGAACATAACTACCAACAAGTGAAATAAAAGAAAATAATCTAGTCTTAGCCGTATTCCCCGACAACGGCACCATTTTTTGATAACGCTCAAAACATACCTCCTACCGAAGTATGAAGCGGACGTTGTCAATAAAGAACCCAACTAGAGGTTGGGGTCGATCCCACAGGGAATATGAAAGAGCTACACTAATACCAGTGAGTGAACTTGTTAGGTAGTTACTCCAAAAAAAGGGGGTTTAAAGAAAATAATAACTAAAAAACAATGATCCGAATTGTGTTGTAAATTCAAGAATTAAAGCTAACAGGGTTTGTGTTCCCCATGGGTTCATAACTGCTTCAGGTATACACAAGTGATCAATTCCAATGCTTTACTTGTAGGATTGATAACTAGGATTCATCCAAATGACTAGTTCGTCCCTATTGGATGACTATACTCAATCATCAGGTCAGGTCTCATGAGCGATTGCAAATTAACCGTTATCAATATATCCCAAATTTAACTATCCTGCGACCACAGCTCAAGTTATACAATGATCATTAAGATCAAGGCTTTGTTGTAATCTCTACATCTCTAGGCTCAAGCAAGTAAAGAATTCAGGCAAGTCCTAATATTGTACACCGTGAAGAAACGTTAAAGCATGAAAAAATACAATAAAAGTGTTTTGCATTGGTTTTGAATCACTTTTGTGCAACCCTAGCTTGTTAATCCACCATGGTTCCCACAACCCTAGCTATGGAGGTTTTAGCCTCTCATAGTTGCAAGGTTGTGATTTGCATTCATAATTAAATACATAAATCAATACTTATAAGCATAGATGAGAGAAAAACTTCGTTGATTAAATCTGGAAATTATCAAGAACACTTCACAAAATCAAGAAGAAAATCAAGAAAAGGTTGGTCACAAATTAATCAACTCAATTCTATGTTCTCTCATGATTGTCTAACCAAAACTAACAATGTCTAACAAAATCTGATCTTCTGTACTGAAAATAAAACATAAAATGTATTTATACAAACATCAAAATTCTTTTCCTAAGCTAACAGGGTAAACTTCCATATCTGCTGCCGCACGAGCCACGACCAAACCTACGACCCGTAGCAGGCCTGTACGGGTCATACCTGCTACCAATAGGTCTTCAGCTTTCTAAAATCCGGCTAAGTGTTGTTCCTTGGTACGACTCGTACCAACTTCCTACGAGTCATACCTTGCATCCGTGGTTTGAAGCTGGGGACTCTGAATTTCTCTGAAGGTTTTCACGAGTGTGTTGGTACAACTCGTCCCTTGCCTCCACGTCTCGTACTTTTCTATCCGTACATAGAGTCATCCATTGTGTAATTTCTTTGACTATTTCCACGACTTGAAGTTACAGCTCGTACCATCAAGGTACAACTCATACTGAGATTGTCATTTTGGCTCTTTTCTATCATTTTAAGCTTCTTTTGCACAATCCTGCTCCGACACCTAAGTTTACCTGAAAACACAAGTACCTCATATCCATATAAGCATACCTAAGTTCATGCTATTTTCTTTAGTTTTGAGCATCAAAAGTACTGTAAATTCACAGCACATCAACCATCAAGTTCGAGTTCAGGAGAAGGATATCCCGAAGACGGCTTTCAGGACCAGGTATGGTCATTTTGAGTTCCTAGTTATGTCCGTAGATTTGACAAATGCACCAGCAGTGTTCATGGTCTTAATGAATAGTATCTTCAGGACATGCTTAGATCTATTTGTGATAGTATTCATTGATGATATTTTGGTATACTCCCGCTCAGAAGCAGAACACAGAGATCATTTGCGAGAAGTACTTCAGATCCTCAGAGACCACCAACTATATGCAAAGTTTTCTAAATGTGAGTTCTGGCTAAAATCTGTAGCTTTCTTGGGCCACATTGTATCAGAGGCTAGTATTCAGGTTGATTCACAGAAAATTGAAGCAGTAAAGACATGGCCTAGGCCTACAACTCCAACAGAGGTTCACAATTTCTTGGGATTAGTTGGGTATTACAGAAGGTTTGTGGAAGGATTTTCTACCCTGTTAGCGCCTTTGACTATATCAACTCAGAAAGCAGCTAAGTTTCAGTGGACCGAGGCCTGTGAGCAGAGTTTCCAGGAATTGAAAAAAAGATTGACATCAGCACCAGTGTTAGATTTGACAAAAGGTTCATAAGGTTATGTTGTGTACTGCGATGCTTCAGGCATTGGGTTAGGGTGTGTTTTGATGCAACATGGGAAGGTAATTGCGTATGCTTCAAGGCAATTGAGGAAACATGAAAAGAACTATCCCACCCATGATCTAGAGTTGGCTGCGGTGACATGCCTTAAAAATATGGAGGTATTACTTGTATGGTGTACATGTAGACATTTTTACTAATCATAAAAGCCTCCAGTACATTTTCACGCATAAAGAGCTGAATTTACGACATCGTCATTGGCTAGAGTTGTTGAAAGACTATGATGTGAACTTTTTGTATCACCCGGGGAAGGCCAATATCGTAGTTGATTCCCTCAACCATAGATCCATGGAAGTTTAGCACATCTAAAACCAGAACAATGAGAAATGGCTCGAGAATTGCACCAGCTAGCTAGTTTAGCAGTTCGGGTGGTGGATTCAGAGGATAATGGGGATATAATTCAGAATATAGTAGTATCATCCCTAGTGGTAAAGGTAAAAGAGAGGCAGTATGAGGATCCCCTAGTGGTAGAGGTAAAAGAGAGGCAGTATGAGGATTCTCATTTAGCACAACTCAGAGATAAGGTTCAACAAGGTGAATTATTACCTTTTGAGGTAACCGGAGATAGGGTTTTGAGTTACAGAGGCCGCCTCTGTGTTTTAGATGTAGCTGGGCTCTGCCAGTAGATTATGGCAGAGGTACACTACTCTTGTTACTCTCTTCATCCAAGGTTCAACGAAGATGTACCACGACATAAAAGAGATATACTGGTGGATTGGAATGAAGAAAGGTGTAGCCGAATTCGTAGCGCAGTGTCCTAATTTCCAATAGGTGAAAGCTGAACATCAAAAACCTGGTGGCCTAACTAGGGAGATGGTTATACCTATGTAGAAATGGGAGGCAGTTAACATGGACTTTGTGACAGGACTACCCCATACTAGACACGAATTCGACTCTATTTGGGTTATCGTTGATAGGTTGACGAAATCAACTCATTTTCTGCCAGTCCGGACTATGTTCTCAGCCAAATATTACACCGAGCTATATATTAAAGAGATAGTCCATTTGCACGGTGTCCCAGCATCTATCATCTCAGAGAAAAGGGCACAGTTTACAGCTAGATTTTGGCAATCATTTCAGAAAGGCTCGGGGACATAAGTTAATTTAAGTACAACCTTCTACCCCCCAGACATATGGCCAAGCAGAGCGCACTATTCAAATGCTCGAGGATATGTTACGAGCGTGTGTGCTATATTTTAGAGGGAGTTGGGATGAGCATTTACCCCTTATTGAATTTTCATACAATAATAGCTATCACAATGCAATTCAGATGACGCCTTATAAGGCATTATATGGGCGAAAATGCAGGTCCCCCATTGGATGGTTTGAGGTAGGAGAAGCATGGTTAGTCGAACCTGATATGATCCACCAGTCAAAAGAGAAAGTAAAACCTATCAGAGAGCAGTTATTGACAGCCTAAATTCATCAGAAGTCCTACTTCGATGTGTGGCGTAGAGACTTGGAATTTAATGTTAACAATTGGGTATTCCTTAAAGTGTCGCCGATGAAGGGCGTGATGAGATTTGGCAAGAAAGGAAAGCTTAGCCCAAGGTTCATTGGGCCGTATAGGATCCTACGAAGGATAGGCCGAGTGGCATATGAGTTAGAATCTGTTCACCCAATTTTTCACGTATCCATGTTGTAGAAATGTATAGGGGACCCGTCCCAAATTGTGCCAGTGGAGGACGTTCAAGTTGCTGAGGAGTTAGCCTATGAAGAAATTCCAGTTGCAATACTAGATAGATAGGTTCGTAGACTTAGAACTAAAGTGTAGCCTTCGTTAAAGTACTATGGAGGAATAGAAATAAAGAAGAGATAACCTGGGAAGCTGAGGAAGACATGAGATCTAGATATCTTCACTTGTTCCAAGATTGATTCAGATTATGCAGTTAAGGTGATGTTGTTATTCAGTTGTTATTTTACTACTTAAGTTATCAATACTGTTAGCTGGCTACCTCTTTATGGTGAAATAGTTGTTTATAGCATCCTGTGAGGCACCTATGTTAGACTCTTCTACGTTTCAGGTTTCCGAATAGTCCATATTATAGTGGGGACTCTGCCAAATTTTTTCTAAGTGCTAGTTAAAAGAGTTAACTCCTTTAAGCCTGAAGATGACATTCGAGGATGAATGTTCCTAAAGGGGGAGGATGTTACGCCCCGTAAAATGTTAACAGCTAGTAGGTGTACATGTGGATTTGTGATGAGTAAGGAGAGATTGACACGTGTGGGAAGATACTCAGAAACAGGTCGGGCGAGGCTAGTGCAAGGGGCCAGCGCAATGCGATAGCCGGCACTGGCACCCTAGGAGGCGCGGCGTGGCATGGCCTTTGGCGGCTTGGCTAGCGTGGGGCACCCCTGTGCCACTGCCTATATATGCATATAAGACCTCCTAGTTCATTTTAAGTAATTCATATAGATATCCCACTACCAAGTGAGAGAGAGCATGCAACTTTTAATCGTTTTTCTTCGAATTACGCTATTAAACGCCGTCCAAATGCAAATTAACTTCGGATAACAAGTCTTAACCCTACGGTAAGAATTTCTGCGGAGTTATTTCTTGAAAATTCGCTCGGCACACCGAAACTTTGCCGAGTAAAAGTTGTCAGAATTACTCCAAATTGAATCCTAAATGGCCACAGGCATTAGGAAAGCACTTCTCCCTTCTGAGCTCTTGGGAAATTGTAGGTTTTCAGTCGAGTTATTTGAAGTTGAATTATAGTTGATATTATTATCAAAAGTTATCATTATATTCCGAATTTAGTATTGAAATTATCCCTATTCTCGTAGTATAAGGGCTGCAGTTGGATAGAACTGCCGGTTACAAGTTGAAACTTGCCAGTTAAACAAAAGTCGGCACTCGAGGTATATAAGGCTATCCTTTTCGAAAAGTTACGTTCGTCATAAAGTTAGTACGACTTATGTATCTATAGTACTTCAGAGTAAACCTATTATAGTTAGTTGTTATGAATTGAATTAAGACGATAGCGATGATATAGTAACTCTGGTCAGAATTAACCCTAGCCAGCTTGATTGTTGTATATGATATTCGGGGTTTGGATGTTGTTGCCTATAGGGTTAAGCTCGAAGGAGTAGTATGATGTCTAGAAGGACCAGAGTGAGGCCGTGAGGGCCATGTCCAGTTTTTAGAGCTTCCATTATGACCCATAGTCGATCCAAGACTCGAGGTCTAGCTACAGCAGTTTCATTATGACCCATAGTCGATTCAAGGCTCGGGGTCCAACTACAATAGTTAAATTATGGCCCTTAGTCAAGAAAAGGCTCGGGGCCCAGTCACAGCAGCTACAATATGATCCATAGTCAATCCAAGGCTCGAGATCTAGTTACAATAGTCACACGATGACCCACAGTCGAGCCAAGGCTCGGGGTCCAGTTACATAGCCCAAACGGCTCAGACACAGACACGGCTATAGGAGTCTATTAGGCTCAGATACAGCTTCAAAGAATGGGTATTCCTGAATACAGTATGCTCATGAACCTTTAGTAGCTAGATAGCAGGAGAGTGCAATGTTTGTACTTGTCGGGGCTTATGGGGGCCCAGGTAGGTTATTCTGTATTGTTTGTACCTTACAGGCTTATTGGGGCCCAGTTAGGTTCTTGTTTGTATTTATATACTTGTTAGTTAGATATTTTAGACGGTAAGGTTACATGGGTTAAATCCATACCCTTCTTCTTAATTACTTCAGTTTTATCAATTTTCAGTCAGTTATTATTTTACTGCCTTACATATTCGGTACATATTGTATTGACGCCCATCCTTGAGGAGCTATATTACTTGCCTACAGGTGCAGATAGACACATTTCGGGGCATTCTTAGTCATCAGCTAGAGTTAGCAGTTCATTCAGCTCCTTTCCTCCGGAGTTAATAGTTAGAAGAGGTTTGTTCTTTTGTTATACAGTTTATCGGTAGGTTGGGGCCCTGTCTCGACCATTATTCCACTCTTAGAGGGTTGAAGGCTACAGATTTCCAGTTGTTAGCTTTTGTTGTTGGCCGTATGGGGCCTATGTATGTTTTATTTCATGTGATGGCCGTGTGGGGCCTTTCTTAGTTGTCAGTTAGTAGCCTTGTCAACTATAGTGTAGTTTTAGTTGCCTGATTTCATTCAGATTATAACTAGACAGCATGATGGTCTTATCGGCCCGCATAGGATCCCCGTTATTGTGTTATTGCTGGTTAGCTGTCTTCTTTTACAGGTGGCCTTGTCGGCCAGAGGCTATATTTAAAGCCGAGATATAGCTTGTCATTCCCTTGAAATGAGCTACAAGCGTGCACCAGAAGTATACCCGGCTAGTCAGGTTAGCCCAGATCCTAGTGTGGCACTAGGTTCCAGTCATGCCTCCCAAGGTGGGGCATAACAGTCACTAAGATGTACCACAATCTTAAACAACACTATTGGTGGGGCAGGTTGAAGAGGGATATTGTGGACTATGTTACATAGTATTTGAATTGTCATCGGGTGATGTACGAGAACCAAAAGCCTAGAGGAGTACTTAAGAGAATGCCTATCCCCAAGTGGAAATGGGAGAGAATAGTTATGGACTTTGTGGTTGTTCTTCCCAAGACTTTGGGGAAATTTGACTCAATTTGGGTCATTGTGGAATTATTGACCAAATTAGCTCATTTCTTGCCGGTCCAAGAAACTTACAACACCGAGAAACTAGCAAAACTGTGCGTGAACGGAGTGATTCAGTTGCATGGGGTGCCTGTGTCAGTTGTATTAGATAGAGCCACTCAATTCACTTCTTATTTCTAGAGGATCTTGCAGGCTGAGTTGGGTACAAGGTTGGACTTGAGCACAACCTTTCATCCTCAAACAGGCGGACAGTCAGAACGGACTATCCAGGTATTGGAGGACATGCTCCGGGTGTGTGTAATAGACTTTGGGGCCTATTGGGACATATTCTTTCCCTTGGTAGTGTTCTCCTATAACAATATCTATCACTTAAGCATTAGTATGGCACTATTTGAAGCCTTGTATAGGCGAAAGTGCAAGTCTCCAATTGGTGGTTTGATGCATTTGAGGTGAGACCTTGGGGGGCTGATTTATTAATAAAGTCCTTCGAAAAAGTTTAAATAATTCAGGACCGTCTAGTAGCTTCTCAAAATAGGCAGAACAGTACACAGACAAGAAAGTGAGGGACATGGAGTTTATGGAAGGGGAGGAAGTGCTAGTCAAGATGTCCCCTATGAAGGGGTGATGAGGTTAGGAAAGTGGGGCAATCTTAGCCCGAGGTATATTAGGCTATTTGAAATACTTCGGCGTGTGGGAGAAGTGTCTTATGAGCTGGCCTTGCCACTAGAATTGTCTGGAGTGCACTCAAGATTCCATGTGTCAATGCTGAAAAAGTATCATGGGGATGAGACGTATATTATCAAGTGGGACTCTGTGTCGTTGGATGAAAATCTGTCACTTGAGGAGGAGTCTGTGGCGACATTGGCTAGAAAGGTTCGAAAGTTGAGTTTGAAAGAGATTCTGACAGTAAAGATCCAGTGGAAGAATCGTCCTATTGAGGCCACTTGGGAGACTGAGACTGATATACGGATCAAAATCCCCAGTTATTATTGTAATCTAGTAAGTACTTTTCCTTTCTTTGTATAGACCGTTCGGGAACGAAAGGTGTTTTAATTGGTATCTGATGTAATGATCCGGACGTCGTCATGGAATGGTTAAGGGGCTATAACACTGGAAACAGGCTAGGGACGGATAGAATGTGTTGTGAAATTTTCTAAGTGTGAAACTGGTGGGTTTTGAGTAGTTACTGTTCAGGGGAACCGATGCAGCGAGATCGTGGTAATGGTCGGAGTCCTGCCATGGTGAAATGTAGAAGCAACCTCTGGAGCCGCCGCAACGGCGCTCTGACTGCTATAGCGGGTCCGCTGCAGCGGAAAGGCTATCACTGCAGCAGATGACGGGAATCAAAAAGTGGGTTTTAACTAAGAATTACGGGGTTTTACCCCATTATTCTCAAAAACATGATCAGAAGGTCTAGAGAACGAAAAAACTCTCCAGAGCTATGAACCCTCCTCCCAAGGTAAGATTTTTTATTTTCTATCTCTACAATGAGTAATGTTGATCCTAGATTCCTTGTAGACCTTTAAATGGTGGGAATTTTTGTAGAGAAAAACCCTAGACTGTTGAGCTAGGGCTGGATTGTAGGGTGATTAAGGGGTGATTTGGGTTGATGTTGAAAAGTTTTGATCACTCCCCTAAGATTATTGTTGAGAATGAGGGTTACACGAGAATTGAGACCTAGAACTAAGAAGAATTGAGATTCACTTTCGAAAGTGCCCTGAAGGGGAGGGTTTGATCTTCTAAAACCCTTAATTTGAAGAGTGAGTAATGAATTACTCTTTATTTTGTTGTAGATTTCGAGCATGCCAAAGCTGTGAGAAAGAGCAAGGCTCCGGTGGAATAATTGACTTTTCATGTCTGAAAATCGAGGTAGGTTATGGTTAGAGGGTTAGACCCTGTATAATGGCTTGTATGCTTATATAATGATCGTATTTGATTGGTCTTCGGACATTCGTTGTTATGAGAGTTTTATGTGAACAAATTGAAAATATCATATCGATATGATATGAATATAATCCATTGTTGCGATCATGTGAAAGTGTATAGTGAACTTTATTTTATGAATTTTATCATGTGAATTGAGTTCTGTATTTGAGAAAGTGCGGGAGTGGAGAGTAGACTCCGATGATTTAATATGTATATTTGTTTACATTTATGAAATGCACATTGTTGCTGTTAACGGATGAAAATGGATAAAATGGTATTGTTTCTGAAATGAGAGGCTCGAGCCCGAGGAAGTGTCTGAGAGAGCGAATATTATTATTGAGTAGCTCGTGTCTGAGGGGAGAATTCGGATGGTCATATGAATGGGAGTGGGTACCATGCCAGTACAGTACATGTATTTCTAGATTCCCCTGCAGGTCATGACTGGAAGGGAAGAAAGATCCTCTGGCATGTGTATACACTGATTTTATGGTTGAGTGTTTATGGTGAGATGGCGGAGGCGTGTGCCCGTCATGTAATCTTTGGTTTTCATGCTATGTATGTTACGTTATGTTGTGTTGTCATTATATTCAAACAAAGTGTATGAAAATTATGCTAAGAAGTTGTGTCAATTACGGTTATGTAAGTGATTTTGATAATGAGGAACATGTCCCTAGTTCTAAGTATGACTTGTTACAATGTCGGAACTTGATGAGTAAATTTTTCTATGATTTCCTGTTGAACTCGTAAGTTATTGTTCCTAAGTGTGCGTTATCTAAAAGATTTGGTGGAATATGTGAGTTATGGAACTGATGAACTGCTGGAGGTGCAGCTAAGTCGAGCTACTGCCTAAGGCAGTAGCGTTGCAGCAGAACTTCTTCTGCTACGGCGAGATCACTTTAGCATTCAAGTGACAGCAGCAGCGAAAGGCCCAATCTAGTGAGCAGGCCGGCTGTCACCTAAGTAGAGCTATTATGAATGAAATTGTTTTTATACTTCTGTAAAATGTTGAAGACTTATCTTATTTTATCTTTACTCTATTTTCACGTTATTATGTGAGGCCGGCCGATGATGCCTACCAGTACCGTATTTTGTACTGACCCTATATCTGCATTTATTTTTTGAGTGCAATATTCGATCCAGGAAGCTCCTCTCGTCCCCACCTTTAGTTGCAGCAGACTATCTGAAAGGTGAGCGGTGCAAGATGGGCTAACTCACTTTCCTTCAGAAGATGTCCTTTATTCGGACATTTCGGCTTCTTCCTTTTTACTCTGTTGTTATTTTGGTTAAACAATTCTAGAAGTGTAGTTAGACATTGAGGTGCAATACAATCAGGTCTTAGGAGTATTGTTTCGTTCATTTTAAGAAGATTGTATTCGTTTGATAACTAGTTGTTTTATTATAAGTTTTATTCTTTTATGATTATTCCATGTCGGGTTAGAATTTGGGAATTCATTGGTTCGCCCACCGGGGGGGTTAGTGTGGGTGCCAATCACGGCCATTTGTGTCGTGACAAATTTAATTTGGGGCATTCCATCCAACTGAGGGGCACTTTTGCATACTTTGATAATGGCTGGGGTATATTTGGTCCTATAGTATAACTAGAGGCAAAGTTAGCTAATAAATGAAAGTAGAGGGTATTTTTGACCATTTTCCTATAAAAATATATACTCAATTGACAGTAATTTCTCTTTTTATTTTTCCTCGACATATAATTTAAATATGAATTTGAGGAATGTCAATTGGTTCTAATTGTAAATGTTGCACACCTTAAAGGTATCACTTTTTTTTCTTTTTAAAAATGTAGCCTCCTCTTTTTAATAATTATACATATATCGAGAAATTGTGTCAAATGAAAGTAGTGTTTCGAAGTTGTACAAAAATATCTATCAGTGTACGTTGTTACACCCCGTAAATTCTTGACATGTAGATGGCCTATTCGCATGTTGGTTAAGAGTTTTAGAATGCCATACATGCTAGAAAAAGGCCCGGGGAAAGATCGGACAAGCGTCAAGTCGGTGCGTCGCAAGGCAAAATGCGACTTATAAATCGCATTTCGGGAATGAGACTTATAGGTCCCAACTATATAAGCCCCCAACTTCGGTTTTAATGTTAAAATTCTTATAATTTCCAGCCAACAGAGGAAAATCGGAGGAAGGCGAAGGTTTCTTGATAGCTTTCCGTCCGATTAAACGTTTGTCAAACGCGGTCCAAACTCGAATTAATCCTAGATACCGAGGTATTAAGAAACAAGGAGCATTTCTATGGATTTAGTTTCATGAAATTCGGCCGGCAAATCGTTGTGCTACCGAGCTAAGGTAAGTGGAATTGCTCCAAATTAGTGTCAAATATACTCCTAGCCTTAAAATGAGTATTTCTCCTTACGGACTTTAGAAATAGCGAGTTTTCTTTGTCTTTTCGATAAGCCAAGTTTGGGGCTATATATATATCGAAAGTGATGTTTCTTCCGAGAATATTAGTGTATTTAGTTCTAATTGATATATACATATGAATGCGGTTGGGAGAAATAGAAAAAAATGCGCCGAACTACGCCGGTTAGTCGGAAACCCGAAGCGAAGGTATGTAAAGCTAATTAATTCGGCAAGTTAGTAATCAGTCTGAGTAAATAGCGTGAAATATAGAAGAAAGAATTTAGAAGTTAAGAATTGAGTCCGGTATGAGTTTAGCAAGCGTGTTTTTGAATTGCCAAGCATGTTTATAATATTATGATATATGTTCGGGAATAAAAGTTAGTAAGTAATATCGGAGCAGTCGAGATAATATCTAGATACGAGTATAGTCGAGACAGTTAGATAATATCTCGAGATACGAGTATGGCAGAGACAGGTCGGATGATATCCCGGATATTGTATAATTCGAGTATGAGAATCGGTATAACACGAAAGAGTTCGAATGAGAAATCAGAATACATATAGTATTTTTAGTTCAAACATGCTTGCTATATGTGATTATTGATTTTTGAGACTTGTTTGTGTTATGAGGCACCCTTTGGCGTCTCGCGCACAGGTTGGCTAGCGTAATGACCGTGAGGGTGAGGGATACGTCACTCAAGAGTGGCATGCCATCCATGATAGGGCGAAGATGGGATGGAGCATTTATATCAGAATTTGTCCGGCATAGCGATACGATTTACCACATTATGCGCTGCGCCGAGGCAGTTACGGATACGAACCACGATTACGGTTTACGGATTTCTGATTTCTGATCTGAAGGTCCTCCCGGGCGGACACGGTTAATTATATCGAAGGCTATGGCCCGAGGCGGAGACCCAAGGGGCCGGTAGAGATATCTCGTAGTTCGTAGGTGAGTGAGTGATTTATTTTTGGATGGTTTTGACTTGGGCAGGTATATTAGATTGTTTGTTGGTTGGCACCTTTTCGGATTATGAAATTTGGTATTGGTCCTTGCTTGTTATATATATGTATATATGTTATTTATTAGTTAATAGACAGCGGTCATATGGCGATGCTTATCTCTGCACTTATTCTCGATGCAGAAAAGCACATTCGAATTCTATCAGTTGACGGTTTGAGATATCTTCTACATTGAAGTTTCTAGTTATGTTGTTTATATTTAGTTATGATCAATTTGCTTTGCATACTCGGTACAGTGGTGCGACGCCCGTTTGAGGTCTTTGCATTACTTGCTGCGGGTACTCATAGACGAGCCGTCCCTCGTGATTCACAACTTGACTCATAGAGTCATCGGCTCTTTGTCATCAGGAGCTTGATATTCCAGAGAGTGTAGTTCATTTTCTTTTGTTGTATAATACGGTAGGTCGGGCCCTATCCCGACCATCTTATCACGTATTCATAGAGGCTTGCGAGATTATGTATATATCTCCCTTTGTGGTTAGTTGTCTTAGGTCGGGTAGTAAAGTACGTATGTTTAGAAACATTTGAGTATTTGATTGTGTTTGGCGTGTGGGGCGTATTCGATTAATAGTGGTGACCTTTCGGTCACGTGAGTAATTCAGTATTACGTTATATTGAGTTAGAATAACAAACTGACATAAATTGTGCCTTGTCGGCCACATAGGTTTCCCTATATGAGTGTAATTACGGTTGGGCGATGTTACGGGACGGTGGCTATAAGACCGGTCGGCCGGGAGTGTATTTACAACCATTATATAGCCCGTTGATTCCATGAATCTGAGTTAGAGCTAGCCAGGCACCAGATGTGCTTAGGCACGGTAGTCTAACGATCCCGAGTCCTAGCTAGGGCACAGTGCAGTCAAACTCCTCCCCCCAGGCGGGCGTGACAAACTTGGTATCGGAGCGGGTCGTATCCCGGGAGTTTGCAAGCGGTGCTAAGTAGAGTCTTGTCTATGGATGTGTTGTGCAACATATACTATAGGCAGGAGGCTGCAAGGCATAATAGGAGTGGTTACTCTGCTTCATATTCGGTCGTGCCCATAGAACGATACGATGTAGTCGAGTTCTTAAACTTATCATACTCTTTGAATACGGATACAAGTCGGACCCAGCGATATCCTATCCCCGAGTAGAAGATCAGATATAGCAACAGGAGAGGGCACGAGCCAGGTTACAAGGTTGTTTACGGCAATAGGAGGGAAGTACCGGGGACCTCCCAATGTGAACCTTTATCGGTACCATCCCGAGTATGCCGTCGGTAACTTCGAATGAAGTTATAAGCATAACGTATAAATGAGTTGATTTATTTGTTAGATATATAGATACGGCGATTAAGATAATAGACAATTTAGATTATCGAGATAAGTGTGAGAAAGAGGAAATGCGATTCCCACCTCCATCCTTTAGATAATTACGAGTTCCATGTCTTCGTTTTGTTGCAATAAGAAAAGGCTATTCCTACCTCTTAATTTTTGATTCCGGTCTGATAGCGCATAAATTGAGGCTAGGTTGCCCAAAGCAAGCGATGAGTGAAGACGGTTGGTCGATTTCAAAAAGTGTTAGAAAGCGTAAGAGCCCTATGATTGTAAGTTGTGCGGACCCTCACGGTAATAAGTCGAAGAGCAAGTAAGACTACTAGATTACCCAAAGTGAGCGTATGAGATCCGTCAGTGATGGACTTCCGGTAATAGTCAAGTTCGAGTCGAGAAAAGGCCAAATCAGTCATAACACGCTAACAACAACAAGATATACCCGCAAGATAATAGTTATGATTTCGGTGTGATCTTAGAAAGGTAGGGAGAGTCATGTGAATCGGATGGGTCGTTGCCAAGCCGGGGAAGAGGTATAAGTTGGGACTTGACCGTATAGCCTTATTAACAGCAAGCTGATGCGTTGAACCCCCGAGCTCGGCCCTAGCAGATAAGGAAGCGGGGAATGCAGATTTTGAGGAAAAATTAGAATCACCTCCAGTTAGAGAGAATATAGTGTATTAAGGACTAAGCCTCGGACTGGCGGTTAAGAAAGTAAGATTGCAGTTTAGAATGTTGCGGTACGTCCGCCTACGGAGAAAGGTAAGGGTGCCAATCAGGAGACTTTAGTCTAGTGTGGCCTAGAGGCAAGGTTCTTGACGATCACAGGCCCCTTAATGTAGTGCCAAATAAGGCCACAGGTGCGAATGTTGACCCCATGTTGCAAGAATGGCGAGAATTTCAACATGAGACCATAACTAAGGTGCGTATATTTGTTGCTTCCGAGAATAGGATGAAAATCCAATGAAATGATACGAGGGGCGGGGAGATATCATTAGAATGTAGAAATGATATATCATATGCGGTATGAAGTCAGCAAAGTATGTCGGAGATTACGATTACTACAAAAAATTTCGGTATGTATTGTACATGGGTGTTGATATATATATACAGATATCGAATATCTTTGTAGTAGGCGGCCATAGGGAGTTCTGATCACCGCAATTCTGGTTAGAAACTCTCTGGCTCATATACGAATCATCTTTCAGGACCCCTGGCCAAAAGGGCGAGTATGCAAGTGTGATTCACGTACAAAACCATAGAAACTTTCTCGGTTCTCAGTTTATTGAGTTAACGGACTTATATACTTGTTGCCATATCTAGGCTTCAGAAGCTTACAAGAGTTAGTAGCCTAAATCAGGTGGTTAGATGATCAGGGAGCGGTTGGAAAGACGGTCACTGGAAACCGGTGGCCTTTGTATCGTGAGGAAGCATCCTAAAGATCGGTAACATTATCGCATGTGCGAACCGAAATTAGAGACCGAATAGGCATGCTTAAGGTTAGCAATACCAGAATTTTTCCAGTATGTTAAGTGGTCGTACATCATTTTTCCAGCCTTGTAGGTGAGAGTCGGCCTTAGTCAACCCTGCCGGTTATTATGTGGAACACCCCGCAGAGTCGGCCAGTAGTCGGTCAGGAAAAACCGTGGGTACCCCAGAAGGGTCCACATCGGTAGTCTCGATGACGGACAATATGGCGATTCTCAGCCAAGATATTCAGATGCGAGCCCTAGAAAAGAAGGCCGATCTTTGAGAATGGCTCATAAGGCCAGAAAATTTCCCAGAACGGCGGTATAAATCCAAGTGGATACGAACAAGGCATAAGAAATTAGTAGTATACGCTGGCATAGTGTTTACTAAGACAAGGAGATCGTGGTTCCCTATGAAGATCCGAGACGGTCCTTTGAGTAAGTCGGACAAGTACCGGCTCTACAATTGTTCCAGTGCAGGAGGACAAAATAGTTAGATGTCATAGCACGCGTAGTTATGCATAGATTCTGAGATGTCCGAGTAGGATATTTAGAGCATCGTTAGACTCTTGCGGCATTGGTCATTCAACCCCGGCTATTCGATTATTCAAGGTTATTGACCCAGTTATTAGAGATCATGATCACTGTCGGGATCGTCGATTGGAGCTCAGGAGCATGGTGTGCGAGACGAGTCATTAGGTTATCCCGGCAACAAGTAGCCTTGGCATGCACGTGGCCGGAAAGGCCGAGATAAGCTCTAGCTATACCGGTAGATACACAGCGGTTTCTCGGCATAATAGCGGTATGACCGTCAATTATATGCAACCTTCTCTAAATAATTTTGGCTGAATTGATGGCCTTTTGGATCACATCGTGTCGAGTACAGTACACAAGTAGATACCACAGCAAAAGTAGTGAACATGGCCGGAACCACCACTCCCGGCCCAAGGTACACGGTTTTCGGGGTCAGCCGGCTACATCAGAATAGATTTGTGGAAGGATTTTCCACCTTAGCCGGCACCTCTAACTAAGGCCCCGGCACGAAGGCAACGTGGTGAGGCATGAATTAGAGGCTTTCGGAGTTAAATTTGGCGTGTCGGCTGGTTTAAACTATTGAAAGACTGTAGCGTATTAGATATTCTGTATCACCTAGGAAGGGCCAACGTAATAGCAGATTCCCTCAGCCGTGAATCTCTGGGGAGGTTAACATACTTGCAGCCGGGCAGCGAATTGGCCGAAGTTGCATGTGCTTGATCTAGTTGTTCATGTAGCGAAAGCAGGGGACAACGAGAGCGTGTCAAAAAATCTTTGCCGGTGTCGTCTTTAGTTGTGATAAAGGAATGGCAGTAAGAAGATCCTAGCCTGGTTCAGCTTAGAAACGGAGTTCAGTGGGGAGAGATGACCGATCTTGAATGCTTAGAGGATGGAGTGTGGAGAGATATAAAGATCTCCTTTGTGTTCTAGCTGATTCACGAAACCGCCGGCGGATTATAGGCAGTACATTACGCCCGTTATTCTCTCCACCCAAGTTTGACGAACATGTGCCATGATATAAAAGGAATTTACTAGTAGCCGGGAATAAGAAGGGATAGTAAATTTGTAGCTTAGTGTTCCAGCGCCGGCGGGTAAAAGCGGAACACCAGAAACCGAGCGGGTTAACTCGGGACATAGTTGTCTCCACAGGAAATGGGAAGCAGTGAACATGGACTTTGTAGCAGGATTACCCCGTACCAGACATAGACATGACTCCATTTGGGTAATAGTTGACAGACTAATGAAATCGGCCCACTTCCTACCGGTAAGCTACTTTCTCTGTGAAGATTATGCCGAATTGTATATGAGAGAAATAGTTAGATTACGGTGTTTCGGTATCTATTATCTCTGATAGAGGAGCACAATTTACAGCTATATGTTGGCAGTCATTTCAGAGAGGTCTGGGAACGCAGATTAATTTGAGCACAACATTCCACCTCGGAGCAGATGGATAGGGCGACGCACTATTGGACGCTCGAGACATGCTACGGCGGTGTGTGCTAGATTTTGAAGGTAGGCGGGACGAGCATTTGCCGCTAGTGAGTTTTCTTATAATAGCTATCCTCCAGCTTCCAGATGGCGCCCTTTGAGGCATTGTATGGGAGAAAGTGCGGATCACCGGTTGGGTGGTTTGAAGTGGGAGAGTCGGCGGTGGGCCGGATATTATTCAATAGTTAGAAGAGAAGGTAAAGCTTATCGAGAACGCCTACTGACTGCACAGAGCCGCCAGAAATATATGCTGATGTGCAGCGCAGGAGTCCTGGAATTTGATGTGAATGACTGGGTATTTAAGAAAGTATCTCAGATGAAGGGTGATGAGATTCGGTAAGAGGTAAGCTCGGTCAGGGGTTCGTTGGGCCTTATCGGTCGTCAAGAATAGGCCAAGTGGCATATGAGTTGAACTTGCCTCTAGAATTAGAATCCGTTCATCCAGATTTTCACGTATCTATGCTAAGGAAGTGCATCGAAAGACCATCTAAACTGATCCCAGTCGGGATATCGAGTTACGCAGGCGGCTACTGAAGAGGTTCCGGTAACTATCTTAGATAGATAGATTCATAGTTTGAGAACTAAAAGACATGCATGTCAGGTACGTAGTAATAAGACCGAAGAGATGACTTAGGAAGCAGAGGAAGATATGAAAATCAAATATCCTCACTTATTTCAACCTAGTCGAGTCAAGAGGTATGTGTATTGTTATTTTATACGGTGCCTTATAGTATATATAAATGAGATAATCGATTCCAATCTTTCATGTGATGAATACTATAGTATTATGTGGAGTACCTGTATTGGACTTTTCTGCATTTCGGGATTTTTAAGGATAGTCCATATTACGGAAACTCTGCCAAAATTTTTCCGAAGAAATAAGTTGAGTAAAGTTGGGAATTCCTATAGATAGAAGTTTGCACATTCGAGGACGAATGTTCTTAAGGGGGGGAGAATGTTACACCCCGTAAATTCTTAACATGTAGATGGCCTATTCGCATGTTGGTTAAGAGATTTTCTAGAGTGCCATACATGCTATAAAAAGGCCGGGGGAAAGATCGGACAAGCGCCAGATCGGCGCGTCGCAAAACATGCGACTTATAAATGCGTAGAGAATGCGACTTATAGGTCCCAACTATATAAGCCCCAACTTCGATTTTAATGTTAAAATTCTTATAATTTCCAGCCAAAACAAAGAGAGAATTAGAGAGGAAGAGGAGTGAAGGTTTCTTGATAATTTCCGTCAGATTCTGTAGTCGATCGCGTTCCAAACTCGAATTAATCTAGATACCGAGGTATTAAGCGGCAACGGCATTCCTACGGATTTAGTTTCGCGAGTCGGCGGCAAATCATCGTGCTACCGAGCTAAGGTAAGTGGAATTGCTCCAAATTAGTGTCAATATACTCCTAGCCTTAAAATGAGTATTTCTCCCTTCCCGGACTTTAATAGCGAGGTTTCGACCGTCTTTCGATAAGCCAAAGTTTGGGCTATATATATATCGAAAGTGATGTTTTCTTCCGAAATATTAGTGTATTTAGTTCTAATTGATATATATATATGAATGCAGTTGGGAGAAATAGCAAAAGTATTGGCCGAACTACGCGGTTAGTCGGAAACCGAAGCGAGTATGTAAAGTTAATTCCTTTGGCAAGTTAGTAATCCAGTACGGTAAATAGCGTGAAATATAGAAGAAAGAATTCAGAAGTCGAGTGAGTCGATATGAGTTTAGCAAGCATGTTTGAATTTGCTTAAGAATGTTTATAATATTATGATATATGTTCGAATAAAAGTTAGTAAGTAATATCGAGCCGGTCGAGATAATATCACAGATACAGTATAGTCGAGACAGTCGAGATAATATCTCGAATACGGTATAGCCGGACGATCGGACGATATCGGATACAATATAATTCGGTATGAGAATCGGTATAACATAGAAAAAGAGTTCGAATGAAATCGAATACGAGATAGTATTTCGGTTCAAACATGCTTGTTATATGTGATTATTGATTGTTGAACTTGTTTGTGTTATGAGGGCACCCTTTGGCGTCACCGTGCCCCGGGGTTGTGCTTCATGCGACCCGCGTGAGGTGGGGATCGTCCTCCAAGGAGTGGCATGCCATCCGCGATTAGGATGAAGATGGGATGGAGCATGTTACACCCGTAAGATTCCGGGCATCTAGATGGCCTATTCGCGCGTTGGTTAAGCATATTTGAAAGCCATACGTGCTAGAAAAGGCCCGGGAAAAGATCGGACGTAAAACCTGTCGAACCATCGCGGAAGGAGGCAGGCGAGCCCTCAGCGATCGCGCCGTATCACGGAGGCGGAGCCACGCGTTGGCTCCGTGACACGTTGGGCTTTGTCCGGGCCCAAGTATATAACCCCCACTTCGGTTTGTGATGATATAACACTTATATTAATTTCGAACGTAGAAAGCAGAGAGAGACGAAAAGGAGATTTATATGTCGTCTACGGCACTTAAACGTAGTCTAAACTCAAATTAACCTCGAGGTAAGGTATTTAGCGAAGAGGAGCATTCCCTACGGATTTGTTTAACGAAATACGGCCGGCCAGTCATGGTACCGACCTAAGGTAAGTAGAATTGCTCCAAACTAGTGTCATGTGCTCCTAGCCGTAAAGTGAATACTTCTCCCTTTGGACTTACGAAAAATAAGAAGTTTTCGACCGTCTTTTCGATAAGCCTAAGTTTAGACGATAATTATATCGAAAGTGGCCTCGTCCTTCAGAATAGAGTTGTATTTAGTACTAATTGGCATGTATATGAATGAAGTTGGGAGAATTAGGTTTGGAGTACTGGCTGAGGCCTCGCCCGACGGTCGGATAGCTCGAGGTTAAGGTATGTGAAGTAGTTTCTTCGGCAAGTTAGTAAGCCTTAGCTTTGTGAATCACAGTAAAATCCGTAGTGAGTTCTCGGAGTTGAATGTTGAGCATTGAGTAAGTTTAGTAAATTTTGGTTTGTGTTGTCGTATCATATTCAATCAGAAAGATAGAGAGAAGCATGCGCCAAAGGGCGAGTTAGGATTCAGGATTGATATAGCCTATTGTATGATTAGCAAGCATGTTGTAGAAAATAAAAACGATTTTCAGAATAAAAAGTTAGTAAAGTAACTCGGATAGACGAGACGAGTTTTATGGCTACGGACTAGCCTTTCAGACAGTTTTATGGCTACGAACTAGCCATTCGGAGCCGAGCGAGATATTGGCTACAGTTAGCCATCTAGGCAGATAGTATCCTAATACAGATTAATGAAAGCAGGTTAAATAAAGATTACAGAATCAGTATAATTAGTAAAGAATCGGTATAGTACGGAAAGAGATCGAATAAGAAATCGTTTCGAATAGTCTTTCCCAGTTATACATGTTTTGCTATTTATATGTGTTATTTGTTGAGACTTGATGTGGCGTAGGGCTATTGACGTCCTCGCGCACAGGTTGTGTCGTGTTGCCCCGCGGCGGAGTGGGTTCACGTCACTCCGGTGGCATGCCATCCCGGCTTGGCCGAAGATGGGATGAAGCTTTCCCATAGCGATACGATCGGCATTACAATATCGACGGCCACATTGAGTATGTGTCCGGTATTGTCATTCAGTTGTCTCCTGTTGACTTGTTCGAGGGAGTAGAGTACAGCCTCTGTTTTAGGTAGCCTTTGTTGAGTGTTAGGGAACCGGACCCTATACATTGCGAATGCGTACGGGAGTCCTCCAGACTCGGACCACGGTTACTTATATCGGAGGCGAGACGTAGGAGACCCGGGTAGGTAGAGGCTCGATGAGCGAGATGAGTGGAGTGACTTATTTTTGGGTACAGTTTTGACCCGGGTAGGGTATATAGATTGTTGCTTGCTTGGTGGTCATCAGAAACATAGGGGTTCGTATTGGCTCTTGCTTGCTACTTGTATATGTTTATATGCTATATACTAGCTACTAGGCAATTGTTTTAATCGCGTCTGATACGCCTACGCGCCCATCGATACGAAAAGCATGATTGATTCCTTACCGGCTTCCTGGAATTGATTATCTCTTGCTATTCAGCATTACTGAATTTATATTTATCTATTTTGATTTGTTTCGGTTGTTTCGGTTGCTTTGCCATACCGGTGCAGTGATGCGCGCCGATGGGTCTTGCGCATTACTTGCCGGTACTCATAAGACGAGGGCGATCCCTCGTGATTCCGGCCAAACTATAGAGTCATCAACCTGTCATCCGGAGCCTGATTTCTAGAGTGTAGCTCTTTTCCTTTTTGACGTACAGTATGGATAGGTGGAATACTGTCCCAATGCATTTCTATTGTTACTCATAGAGGCTTGCAGATTGTATATATTATCTCCCTGTGGTCTGTTGAGCCGGTCGTGTGAGGTCGTACAGTTGTATAGCTGTTTAGCATTTCTGTTCTCATGTTGGCCGTGTGGGGCCATAGTTAGCCGATAGTGGTGTCCTTGCCGGTCACGTAGCCTTACGGTATTCTTTTGTTAAGTTTGAGATGACTAGACGACATGGTGGCCTTGTCGACGCATAGGTTTACGATTATGAGTATGTTTACGTTGGGCATTTATTACGGCACGGTGGCTATAGGCGAATGGCCGGAGGATAATGTTCTGGCCCAGATTGCCTAGCCCTTGTTTCCAGGAACTGAGATAGAGCTAGCTAGGCACGAGATGTACTAGGCCCGCGATTAATGGTCGAATCCTTCTAGGGCACCGGGTGCGATCCTTACCCCCGGGCGAGGAGTGACAAAGCATTCCCCATATCGGGCGTCGTGACGCAACGTGCAGTTTACCCTGTTGTGCGCTTGCGCCCGGGGGAATAGATTACGAGATACGAACACGATTACGGTTACAGTCTGAAGTCCCTCACAGCTCAGACCTTGATAATTTATATCGAAGGCCATAGCCGGCCAGAACCCGGCGGCCGGTAGAGGTGCTTTCGTGGTGTGTAGATGAGTGAGTGATTTATTTTTGGATGGTTTTGACCCGGGTAGGGAGTATATAGATTGTTTGTTGGTTTGGCACCTTAGGCTTATGAAATTTGGTATTGGTCCTTGCTTGTTATATATATGTATATATATTTATTTATTAGCTAATAGACGCGAGATCGCCACGTCGACGGATATGCTCTGCCTTATTCTCGGTCTGAGAAAAAGCCTGTTTCAAATTCTATCGGTTCGGGTTTCGGATATCTTATATTTGTTGATTTCTAGTTATGTTGTTTATATTCGGTTATAAATCAGTTTTGCTTTGCATACTCGGTACCGATGATTAATGGCGTTTGGAAATGTTTGCGTACCTTGCAGTACTCATAGACGAGAGCCGATCCCTAGTGATTCGGCCCGGCTCATGAGTCATCGGCTCCTGTCATCAGGAGCTTGATATTCGAAGAGTTAGTTCATTTTATTTTTTTTATAATACGGGTAGGTCGGGGCCTGTCCCGACCATCTTATCGATATTCATAGGAAACTACTTGGGATTGTGTATATATCTCCTGTGGTTAGTTGTGCCGGTCGGGTGGGGCCGTACGTATGTTTAAATCATTTAGTGTTGTTGATTGTGTTGGCCGTGTGGGGCCGTATTCGATTAATAGTGGTGACCTTGCCGTCACGTAGATGTTCCGTGTGATTATATTGAGTTAGAGATAACTAGACGGCATGGTGGCCTTATTAGAACGCATAGGTTTCCCTATATGAGTGTGATACGGTTGGCGGTATTACGGGACGGTGGCTATAGGCCGGTCGGCCGGAGGGGCTGTATTTACAACTTGGTGCTATAGCCGTTGATTCCATGGTCGAGTTAGAAGTCATCCGGGCACCAGATGTGCTTGACACATTAGTCTAGCGGAGTCCAGGTCTAATAGGGCACGGAGTGTCGAGTCATACCCCCAAGGCGGGCGTGACATACGCATTCCTTAATGTGTAGATCATTGTCAATTTATGATGTACATCTACACAAAAATTATAATTATATGTGATGGAAATAATAATTGATGTATATAATTCATACTTACACGTTCATACCCAATCTAATTCAAAATTATAAATTGTGTGATTATCAAAATGGAACAAAAATGAAGACTAACAGGATCCTTATCTTCATATCAAATCACCCTGAGAATATTAAAACAAAGACACGAAAGGAACACTATAACTGAGTAAATTGCAATACTATATTTTACTTCTTGGCTTAGAAGAGAATTAACAAATAAAAATAAAATTTTAATATACACGATAAATTTTTAGCTATGCTATATTATTTCAGTGGTAAGAATTAGACATACTTTTGAAATCTATTTATAAGAAAAAATTTATGAGTGAAATGTAATATAAACTCATTGTTAATACTAGTGATAATTAAAAAGGAAAACAAAATGTTTTACAACGTAAGTTGTAACAACTCATAAGCTACTAATAAGTTTTTTTCTAATAATTAATTACTTACCAATTACCTAATATTTAGTAAGTTTCATTAAATCACCTATCATCTATTATTTTACAATTATTCACAATTCATTCAATAATTTATAAAATTTACATAAATGACAAAGTTTTTAAGATATCATTTAATAAGAAAACCCCTTTTAAATTACAATACTATATTTTACTTCTTGGCTTAGAAGAGAATTAACAAATAAAATAAAATTTTAATATACCTGATAAAAGAATACAGCTATGCTCTATTATTTCAATGGTAAGAATATACATACTTTTGAAATCTATTTATAGAAAATGTGTTATGAGTGAAATGTAATATAAACTCATTATTAGTACTAATTGATAATTAAAGGAAAACAAAAGGTTTTACAACGTAGGATTTACCAACTCATAAGCTACTAATAAGTTTCTAATAGTGAGTACTGTACCAGTACCTAATATTTAGTAGGATTTTATTCAATCACCTATCATCTATTATTTTACAATTATCACAATTCATTCAATAATTTGTAAAATTTTGCATAAATAGAAAAGTTTTAAGATATCATTTAATAAGATAACCCCTTTTAACATTTATTTGTATCTATTATGATTCTGCATAGAATGTATCAAAAACCTATAGTGTATCTTAAGATAAGGGTAATTTAGCCGTTTAGTTTTTTATTTTTGTTGTTGTTGTTGGTGGTGGTATTAGCGATCTTCCAGTCTTCATTGTTCTTGTTGCTGTTGATGTTGTTGGTGGTGGTGGGGCTTGCCATTATTGTTGCTATTGTTGTTGTTGTTATTGTTGTTGTTGTTGTTGTTGTCGTTGTTATTGTTGTTCTTGTTGTTGTTGGTGGTGGTGGTGGTGCTATTGTTCTTTGGTATTATTGTTTTGTTAGTGTTGTTGTTGTTGTTAGCTGCTTTGCTGCTGCTTCTTTCCTTTGACTGTTGTTGTTGTGGGTTTGTTGTCATTGTTGTTGTTGTTGTAAATGCGTTATCGTAAATGCGTTGTTGTTGTCATCGTCGTTGTTGTTGTCGTTATGCGTTGTTATCGTTGTATGCGTTATCGTTGTTGTCATTTTTGTCATTGTTGTTGTTGTTGTCGTGCGTCGTTTTGTCGTTGTTGTGTTGTTGTCATTATCGTTGTTGTTGTTGTTTTCGTTATTGTTGTCATTGTTGTTGCGTTGTTGTTGTTGTTCTTATTGTCGTTGTTGTTGTTGATTGTTAAGTTGTTGTTGTCGTTATTGTTGTCGTTATTGTTGTTGTTGTTGTCGCCATTAGATTTATTTATTGTTTATTTATGCGTCATTCTTTATTTATTTATTTGTTATCGTTGTTGTTGTTGTTGTTGTTGTTGTCATTGCTGTTGTTGTTGTTTGTCCGCGACACAAATGGTCGTGATTTTCACCCACTAATCCCGGTGGATGAACCAATGAATCGACAATTAACCCAACATCAATTATTCAAAAGAAATAACACTTTATAATAAAAAACGAAATGAAATATCCAAGCGATAGAAATTATCTAAATAACGTTACTCTCAAGATCCGATTGTCATTGCACCCAGAGGCGTCTACGTACAAAACTAGGAATAATATGTCTAGGACATAAAAGAACTAAAATATGCCGAGGAAAGACATCTTCAATGAAGGTGGGTGTAGTCTTGCCGGTCACTCACCTTTCAACGAAAATATTGCTTTATGAATGAGGACAAGGGAGCTTCTGGATCGAATTCTACACTCGAGAAAAGAAGTGCGAGGTAGCGTCGTGCAAAACACGTCTTGGTAGGCATCTTCGACCGACCTTATATAATAACATATAATCAATGCAACAACAACATAAAACTAGTCGAGAACATCATATATATATATATACAACACATTTCAGGAACTTAGCTTTGCATAGATGACAACCGGCCTGCTCAACGAATTAGGCCTCTCGTTAGTAGCGGAATAAGTTCTACTACGGCGATACTACTGGGCAATAGCTCGGCAGATTTGCACCTTATCATTTTACCCGCTTTTAGCAATTCACACATTCTAGTACTCATTCAAATAATAATGCAAGTCATTCACATCAATTCACAACTATTCATAATCACATGTGATATAAAGCAAATCATGACCAGTTGGAACAACTCAACATCAAAATATTCATTTATCCATATCACATATCAAGTCTTTTCCACTTTTTCACATTCAAGTAACAATCACATGATCACTAACTCAACTCAACCACATAGCACTTACTCATTCCAAGTCTTTAGCACATTTACAACTACATCATAAAATAGAATAATTTGTGACATATCAGGCACACGTCTTTGTCATATCACCATAAACACTCCATCACCAATACCAATGTATACGTATTTAGAGGGTTTTATTTTTACCCTTCAGTCATGACACATAGTGGACTCTAGAAATATATGTACCATACCGGTATGGTACCCACTCTCCCACGCATATGCTCGTCCAGATGCTCCTCTCGGACCACGAGCCACTCCAATCCATATTACTCGCTCGGATGCTCCTCTTGGGCATGAGCCTCTCAACTCAGGATAATCTTATCATCGTTAATCATTCTCGAAGAAATTAAACATGTGAAATTCATATTAATACATCCAAGAGTTTACAATCTACCTCCGTCACTCGAATAAACAACAATTCATCAATCACTTCAATAACAATGCAAAAAGAATACACTTATCCAATTCCAACAAGTTCTATATTGGTTTTGGTGACCACATCATAACAATTTACTTCAACGGTTAATTCAACGAGAAAATTCATCACAATAGTAATGTCTATACCAATCATCACCATCATTATTGCACATACATACATGCCATTATATAAAAGTCTAACTCCTCTAAACCATAACCTACCACGATCTGGGTTAAAGTCGGCTACTCCATAGGAGCCTTTCCCTTTTCAAAGTTTGAGAGATACTTTCGAAATCTACAACAACAATTATAGAGTAATTTTATTATTTACTATTCAAAGAAGGGTCTTGCGATGCTAACGAATTCATCACACCCTATTCATATATCGATCATTCCAACCCTACTCATGGAGTTTCCTCCTTAAATAGTTACTAGGACTAATAATCTTACTTTAACAAGTTGCGGGTCCCAATTACCCTTTAATTGTGTACATATATACCTTCACAATCCCTAGGAAGTGTTTATTACTTACTTCTAGACCTAGAAATCAATGCCCATTAGTTCTCCCCTAATTAGCCCTAGTTTCACCATTCTAGGGTTCTTTAATTAAGAATTCACCATCAAGGGCCACCCTACAATTCCTAGGGTGTTGAGGATCGAACGGGAAAAGGTGGCTGAGGACTTACCTTGGGAAAAAGTTCATTGCTCTTGGGGGAAAAATCTCTTTCAGACCTTTAACCTTTGTGTTTTGAAAATAATGGGATATAATCCCAAAAATCCCACTTAAATCTAGTTTGATTTCCGTCGTCCACTACAGCGGTCACATTTTTTGTTACAGCAGATCGCTAGCAATCAGGAAGCTGCTACAGTGGATTCGGTAGTTAATTCCCTAGTCCATTGTGGCGGACTCAGACTATCTGACGGGTCTCGTTGCGGCGGTAGAATTTCCCGTTGCGATGGTCCTCAAATCGAAACTCCAAAAAAAAATCATCAATTCACACCAACTCACTCCTCAACACTTCTCTAACTACTACTCTAGCCTCGTTCAGAGTATTCTTGGTTCGTTTCTCCTTATAATGACATACAAATTTTTACATCAAATACCAATTAAAACACCGTTCATCTAGAATGGTCTACAAAGGCAAATAAGAAAACGTACCACATTCTATGAAGCAGTTGAGATATTTGATCCACATATGTCATTGGACTCCGGGTAGCTTCCTCTATAGAATGATTCTTCCACTGGACCTTTACCATCACAATTTCTTTTGATCTCAGCTTGCGCACCTCACAGCCAATATAAGCCCTTTGGCTCCTCCTCATAGGAAAAATTCTCATCTAGCAATATGGAGTCCCATTTAATAATGTACGATCCATCCCCATGGTACTTCTTCAACATAGAAACATGGAATGTTGGATGTACCTAGGCGACCTAGCGGCAAGGTCAGCTCATAAGCTACTTCACCTGCGTTAGAGATTTCAAATGGTCAGCGTACCTCGGGCTAAGCTTTCCCCTTACGGAACCTCATTACCCCCTTCATAGGGGAGATACCTTGAGCAATACTTGCTCCTCCTCCATAAACTCCATATCTCTCACCTTCTTGTATTCATACTATTTTTGTCTACTTTGATCCGCCACCGGAATGCTCTTGGATTACCCAAACTTTCTCCAAAGACTCCTTGACAAATCGGTTCCCCAAGGTCTTACCTCAAATGCATCAAATCACCCAATTGGGACCTGTATTTCCTCCCGTACAGGCTTCAAATGGCACCAAGCTGATGCTTGAGTGATAGTTATTGTTGTAAGTGAACTGCCAAGAGGTAGAGAATTTATCCCAATAGTCCTAAATCTATCTTACAGGCCCGAAGCATGTCCTCCAATAATTTGTATGGTCCTTTCGATTGTTCATTTTGTTTGAGGATGAAAGGCTATGCTCAAGCCCAACCTGATTCCTAACTCTACACCGCAAGGTCCTCCAAAAATGAGAGGTGAACGTGAGAATCCTGTCGGACACAATTGACATTGGCACCCTATGCATCCAAATCACTTTCCTTCCCACATACAACTTGGCCAACTTCTCGGCATTGTAAGTCTCTTGGACAGGAAAGAAGTGAGAAGACTTGGTCAATCTGTCAAAATACCCAAATGGAGTCAAACTTTCCCAAAGTCTTTAAAAGACCAACTACGAAATCTATAGCTATTCTCTCTCGTTTCCACTCAAAAATAGGCATGCTCACGAGTACTCCCAGGCTTACGGTACTCGTATTTCACCAGCTGACAGTTCAAACATTGGGCGACATAATCAATAATGTCTCTCTTCCATTACGCCCCACCAATAGTGTCACTTCAAGTCATGGTACATTTTTTATGACTCCAGGGTGAATGGAGTACCTCGAGTTGTGAGCCACGCCAGAAGAGTCTTGATTAGCTCACCCGACTCGAAAAACACACACACGCTCCTTTATCCTCAAAACCCCTTCGCCATCTAGTCTTTGCTTCCTTCACTTCTTCCTGCAGAACCTTATCTGGATCTTACCCAATTCTCATCCTCAAACTTTCTTGCCTTTATTTCCTCACAACGTGATGACTTAGTCTCCATGTTAGCTAGTATCCCCTGATTTACGTCAAAGGCCTCGTAATTTGTTTGCCAATTTGAACTTCTGGCCATCGGTCGTTGGGTAGCTTCCAGACAAGCTAGATTACCCATATTTACTACTTTCCAACTCAACGCATCTTGCCACCATTAGCCTTCTCCTAGATGATACAAGATGGTGACATCATAGTCCTTGAGCGGTTCCATCCATATGCTGCCTCAAATCGAGATTCTTTTGGAAAAAAACATATTGCAGGCTGCGATGGTCCATGAATACCTCGCAATAAGCCCTGTATAGATAGTGCCTCTAGATTTTTAGAATTGAATACCACCTCTCTAGCTCTAGAGTCATGCATGGGGTAATTCTTCTAGTACGCTTCAGCTGTCTCGAATCATAAGCAATGACCTATCCTTCCTGCATTAACACAACATCCAACCCAGACCGTGAGGCATCATAATAAATGATAATATCTTTACCTTTCACCGGTAATGCCGGGGATAGGTTTCGTGGTCGGCGGGGTCTTGAGCTTCCTAGAAACTCACTTCACATTCCTCCTAACCCTTTGAAGGTATGTCCTTTTGAGTCAACTTTGAAAATTCGATGCGAAGCAATGGATGAAAATCCATTCTATAAACCCAGCCCATTAGTAATGGCTAGCCCTATAAAACTCTAATCTTTGTCACATTAGTTGGCCTACCCCAGTTTCTAACCGCCTCCACCTTTCTGTTGGTCAACTTTGATTCCCTCTTTGGAGACCATGCCCCGGAAAAGAGACCAAGTCCAACCAGCTCACACTTAGTAGATTTGGCATACAAGCTACTTCTCCTTGGCAATCCCAACACGATTCTCAAATGATTCTCGTGCTCCTGCTTGGTCTTAGAGTACACCAAGATATCATCGATAAAAACCAATTATGAATGAATCTAGATAGGGCTTGAAGATACTATTCATCAATCTCATGAACAACTTTGTTGGAGCATATGTGAGTCCGAAGGACATGACTAGAAAACTCATAATGCCGTGCACGGTCCCGAAGGTTGTTTTGGGAGCTCTCCACTCCAGCCCGAGTCTTCGATTGGTGATAACCAGACCTCAAGTCAAACATTGAAAACACAAGCTGCTCCCCTATAGCGATCAAACAAGTCATCTATTCGAGGAGAGGGTATTGTTTCGGATAATTACCCTTGTTCAATTGGTAATCAATGCACATTCGCATGCTACCGTCTTTGTTTTTCACAAACAAAATTTGGGCACCCTACGGAGAGACACTTGGCCTAATAAACCCCTTATTAAGTAGCTCTTGCTACTTGTTCCTTGAAGTTCTCTCAACTCAGTGGTGCCATTTTATGCGGCATAATAAATGCGTCGGGTCCTTGGCTCTAAATCTGTACGAGAAATCCATATCAAGGTCGTGACATCTTTGAGTAGATCTACAAGGAACACATCTAAGAACTTCTGCAAACTATCGGGACCCGACTCTATGGAAAAGGACCTCGAAACTAGTATTCCGAATATGCGCTAGATACGCTGAACACCCCTGCCTACACATCAACTTATGAGCATAAATATAAGAAATGAATTTCTTAGGAACAAGACTACAATTTACTTTCCACTCCAGCAGGATGTGTGGGCCGTCATTGACGGTCTTAGTGTGGCAATCTAGAATGGCACGAGCAGGGATATAACCAACTCATTCCCGAATCATCAAAATCAATCATATCCAAGATCACCAAGTCTATCCAGTGTCAAACCTCATAAAATCAACAATACAAACCACTATCGACCATAGTAGAGTCCCTACGGGAATAGACATGAATAGGAGTATCGAGGCACATCACAAGAAAGATCAAGTCCCAATGAAAATAAGCAGACACATAGGAAAGAGTGGGAGCGGATCAAATAAAGCCATAGCCATTTTGTAGGACACAAAGATCGTACACAGTAATAACTACGTCAGCCTCTTCCTTGGGCCCTCTTGGGAAAATAAAATTGAGCATGACTACCTACCTACAAACCGCCCTGGTTGGGTTATGCAACCCCTCTCTTGACTCAAATTGTCACCTCTGCCCACCTGAGCACCTCCCTACTCGGTTAGGCACCACTCTAATGGTTGGCTAACTACCTCGCCCAAGTTGTGGGTGTGATCTCTGCGGAATGCCTTTGCCTCCTCTTTTCGGTAGGGGCGAAGCTCAAGGAGCTTGATGCGGGATGATCTGTCCGCCCTAGCCAAACCTGAGACACCATCTTCGAATAGGATCATACTCTTCACACTCATGTACCTTAGGTCCTTGGTCTTGGGTAGGAGCCGGCGGAAATAGGGGCGTCCCCAAAGTACGAGCGAATAGGCGAGTACCCCCGACTGCACGATGGTCGGGAGTGTTTGCTTGACGGACTCAACTGACACCTGCATAGCCGACTAAATAGAACGCCCAGAGAAACCCTGCGCCACAGTCCTAGAAAGCGAGCCAACATAAGACCCGTCCTCCAAGCCTTCTTTTTGTCATTCTTTGCATGATCTTTTTGTTTTACCCCTCTATATTTCTTCATATATTCTACCACCTCCTGAAAGGTCTTACCTGAGAAGACCATCTGAAGAGATGATAACTAGAAACCCCACATTCGAACTTTGAAAAATCGTTTGATCCTCTCTTCCTCACATGGACGGTAAGGGTAAGAGCATACTTGGATAGTGAATGATATCGGGCCTCGTACGATGCAACAGAAGAGCCTCCCTACTCAATGGTGGTGAACTCGTCCCTGCTCTAATCTCGCAAGGTGCGAGGTACATACTTCTCTAGAAATGTGGAGTAGAACTGGATCCCGGATCAATGGTGGTGACCTGTTGGTCTGCATTCCATGAAAATACTCCACGAGCTTTGCATTACCACGTCGGTAGAAGGTGACAAACTCCACAGAGCACTTCCCTCCCCTTGCCCATCTTATGGATCCTTTTGTGACAATTTATAATGAATTCATAGGCGTCCTCCGCTTTAGTATCATAAAAATTAGGAGGCTTCATCTTGGTGAACCTTTAGAACAAGTCATGTTCCTCCCTGCCATCAAGGCCCAGCCAGAAGCCTCGGGAACATGACCGCCTCGGACATGTCATCAATTTGAGGAGCCACTACAGCCGTATGATGTATCACGATTGCTTTGCCTGGGGATTCTTTGGCCTTCACCTCATTACCCACGAGGCTACTCGGGGAGATTGAGAACTGAGCGAACTTTGAATGATCTTTGCTTGGGCGAAATCTCTCCCTCCGTGGAACTTCCACCCCTCTCTACATACCCTTTCACCGAGGCTGGGAGAATGCTGTACATACGAGACTCTAGTACTAACCGGGAGCGGTTGCGCTAGGCCTTCGCAGGATCCTAGGCCCCTTCCTCTACCCGCGACTATTGTTGTTCTTTGCTTCTTTGGATCGAGTGTTTCTTCTCCTATTTCTATCTGCCGTGCTCTCACCATACGCCAGAGAAGGAAAGAAGGATTGTTAGATACCAATTTGGGGATCATAGGATACCAATTGGAATCAAGCAATCGCATGAAAGGGAAGAAGAGCGGAGTTTTCCTAAAGTCTCTGATCTCTCGAAGATAAATTACGGATGTCTGCATCGATCCATAAAGACTCTACTAGACCGTCTTTGTGCAATGAGATAGACGAATCTAGAACTACGATATCAACTTTGTTACAACTCAAATGGCCATGATTGACACCCACACTAACTCCCCAATGGGCGAGCAGCGAGTCCAACAATCACCCCGACATCAATCATTCGGAAAAGAAATAATACTTTATAATAAAATGAAATGAAATATCCAAACAATAGCAATTATCTAAACAAACACTATTCTCAATATCCGATTGTCATTGCACCAGACATCTACGTACAAAACTAGGAATGATAATTCTAGGACATAAAAGAACTAAAATGTTCGGAGTAAAGACATCTTAAACAGAAGAATTAATTTGCCGGTCTTGTAGTCGCCCACCTTTCCAATGAAATTCTTTATAGGTGGGGGACAAGAGGATCTTCCTAGATCAAATTAAACTTTTCAGAAAAAAGTGCCTTGGCGGCGGCTGTCCGATATAAAATATAGTACTGGTAGGCATCATCAGCAGAGCCTTACATAATAACATATAAGCAATGCCTTAACAATATAAATCGATCCAAGAACATCATACATATACAACACATTTTCGGAACTTAGCTCTTTTGCCAAAAATGACAATTGGCTTTGCCCTCTTTTTTGGATTAGGTCTTTATTTGCGCGAGATAGCAATCTCGCCGTGGCGGAATAAGTCCCAGCGAAGCGGTACTTCCCTGAGCAGTAGCTCAACTTAGTTACACCTTCATCATTTCATTAAACTTGTAATTCACAAGTTCTAGTGCTTATTCAAATAATAATGCAGAGTGGTTGACTATCCAATTCACAATTATTCAATTCATGTGATATAAAGAAAATCATGACCAATTAGAATAACTCAACATCAAAATATTCATTTATTCATATCACCGCATCAAGTCTTTTCCACTTTTTCACATTCAAGTAACAATCACATGATCACCCGAAGCTCAACTCAACCACATTGCACTTACTCATTCCAAGTCTTTAATACATTTACAACTACAACATAAAATAGAACAATTGGTGACATATCGGGCACATGCCTCCGCTAAATCACCATAAACACTCTATCACTAATATCAATGTACACACATACTAGAGGGTCTTATTTACGCGCTTCGGTCATAGTCTGCGGGAATTTAGAAATCTATGTACCATACCGGCGTAGTACCCGCTCCTACTCATATGCTCGTCAGGATGATCCCTCGGACACGAGCCACCCAATCCCATATTGCTCGTAGGATGCTCCTCCTCGGGTACAGTCTCATCTCGGGGATAATCTTATCATCCTTAATCTTTCTCAAAGCAATTAAACATAGCAAAGTTTGTTATTAATACATTAAGGAGTTTACAATCTACCTCCCTCACTCGAATAAACAAAAATTCATCAATAACTTCAATCACAATGCAAAAGGAACACACTTATCAATTTGCCACGGTTTTACTTCTTGAAATTCAATACAGTAATATCCATAGGCTAATAATCCTGTCATCATTGCACATACATACATTCCATTATATAGTCTAACTCTTCTAAGCCATAACCTACCTCAATTTTAGGATAAGAAGTCGGCTACTCATGAAGCTTGTCCTTTCTCAAAGCTTGGAATGCTCAAATCTACAATAGCAATTCTGAGTAATTTTATTATTTACTCTTCAAATAAGGATCTTGGGATTCTAACAAATTCATCACACTCTATTCATATATCAATCTTTCCAACCCTACTCATGGAGTTCCTCTCCTTAAATAGTTCTTAGGGCTAATGATCTTACTTTAACAAGTTGCGGGTCTCAATTACCTTCAATTATATACATGTAATAGCCTTAATCTCACAAGGTGTTTATTTCTCATTTCTAGACCTAGAAATCAGTGCTAGTAGTTCTCCCTAATTAGCCCTAATTTTACTATTCTAGGGTTCTTTAATTAATAATTCACCATCAAGGGCCACCCTACGATTCTAGGGTGTTGAGGAATTGAACGGGGGTAGGAATTGTCTAGAGACACTTTGGGAAAAAAGTTCAACTGCTCACGGGAGAAAATCACTTTTAGACATTCAACCTTCGTATTTTGGAAATAATGAGGTATAACCCCGAAATCCCTCCTTAAACCCACTTTCTAATTCCCTTCATTCGTTGCAGTGGTCACGTTTGGTTGTAGAGGACCCTGTTATGATGGTCGGGGAAGCGGCTACGGTGGATCAGTGGTTAATTTCCCGATCGCGTTACACGAAACTCAAGCCAATCTGCAGTTTTCTGACGAAAATTCTGCATTGCGGTCTCGAAACCAAAAACTCCACAAAATCATCAATTCACATTGGCTCACTCCACAACACTTCTCTAACTATTGTCTAGCCTCGTTAGAGTATTCTAGAATTCGTTTCCTAGCGATGGAAGATATTCTTCTTAGATACAGAAGAAAAGAAGTGATAAAGAAAAAAACTTACCAAAAGGAAGCGAAGAAATCGACGAAGGACGAAAGAAGAGCGTGAAGAGCATAAGGTATCGGAAAAGAAAAAAGATTTGTTAAAGATAGATCGAAAAGAGATTTGAAGAATACCAAATGTTATAGATGTGGTAAATTTGGTCATATTGCTCCTAATTGTAAAAAGGAGAAGTTGAAAACTTGGCATTTAGAATTAGATGATAAGTATAAGGATCAACTCCTTAAGGTTATAGATGAGACTTCGGTAGAAGAATATAGTTCTTCGATGTTTATAATTCGATGATTACGTTGCAGTACTTGATTTTGATAATTGGCAGTGATACTTGTCATGAAATTGTGAACCTGGAAATTGTATTGTGATATGGATTTTTATAAATTACAATCACAATTTCAAAATTTTGAAATTAAATCGATTAATTACGATAATATTTTAGAATTATTAAAGGATTATCAATGATAATAATTTGAGAGAAAAGATTATTACCATGGCCTCTAGTTCTTCAAAATCAGCAGATAAGCCAGTTCAAATTAAAAGGGACATTTTTAATGAAACTCAGTATACTTTTGCGAAGTGCGAAAAGACTTTTACAAAAGAATCAATCAAAAGTTCATAGTCATAATTCTTCTATGGATGATTTAAAAATTGAGGTTGACAAACTCAAAAATGAAATTAAATCTCTTAAACAAAATCAAATGATTTTAGATCATAGAGTAACCCAGTTAGAAAGTTCTAACTCTGAGTTACCTGTTGACATTAAGAAAAGGGAATTTATATACTGAGAAAGAAAATGATTTTACGGAATCTTCAACACAAATTATTTTAAACCCAGAAAATGATATGTTTCTTGGAATGATGCAAATAGTTACTGCACATAAATGGTATGTAAAATGTACTATTTTAATTGATGATAACTTTTCTATAAATGAAACTGCCTTAATAGATAGTGAATGTGATATTTCTTATATTCAAGAAGGATTAATTCCAACTAGATATCATAAGACTTCGCACTTAATGTTAAGTACGCTGGTAATAGAATGCAAATAGAATACAAGCTGTCTAATGCTTATATATGCCAACAAAAAGTTTGTATTCCTCATTTCTTTATTTTAGTAAAAGATCATTTAAATCCTCCAATCATACTTGGAACCCCTTTTATTCAAGTCATTTACCCATTTACTAGAATAGATGAAAAATGTTTTGATGTTGTTTATAATGGAAAAAAGATTTCTTTTACATTTATTACTGATCCTATTTCTCGTGATATTAATACTTTGATTAATTTGAAACAAAGTCAATTAAATTACTTACAATATAAAATTTATAGCATGACAATAAATGATACCTTAAAATCTGCTTAAAATTCGGGGAAAAAAATTAAATTGATTTCTGAACAATTTGCTGTATCTATTTGTGCTGATCATCCAAGTGCTTTTGGGATAGGAAAAGCATGTAGGATCTCTTCCATATGAAGATTCTTTCTCAGGAAAATATTCCTACAAAATCTAGGCTACATCAAATGAACAAGCTGAGTTAGTTGAATTTTGCAAAAAGAAAATTGATAATATTTTACAAAAAGGTTTGATACAACCTTCTAAATCACCATGGTCATGCACTGCATTTTATGGTAATAATGCTTACGAAAAAGAAGCGGGGGTATGCCTAGATTAGTTATAAAGTATAAACCATTAAATAAGATTTTAAAATGGATTCGATATCATTCTAATAAGAAAGTTTACTATCCCGATTATATGATGCTAATATATTTTCTAAATTTGATATAAAATATGGATATTGGCAAAATACAATTGTTTAAAACATACTTATAGAAGCGCTTTTAATGTTCCATTTGGTCAATACGAGTGGAATGTTATGCCATTTGGTTTGAAAAATGCCCCTTCTGAATTTCAGAAGATTATGAATGATATATTCAATTCTTATATGGATTTTATTATTGTTTATATTGATGATATTCTTATTTTTTCTAAAACATTAGAATTACATTATAAACACTTAGATATTTTTAAGAAAATAGTAATTCAAAATGATTTAGTCATATCAAAATCAAAAATGAGTTTATTTCAAACAAATGTTAGATTTCTTGGTCATTACATTTGCCAAGGCAAGGTCACTCGTCTAGCGGTCTATTGATTTTGCATTAAAATTTTCACGATGTTATAACCCAGATAAAATACAACTACAAAGATTTCTTGGTAGTTTAAATTATATTTCTCCATTTTATAAAGATTTATCTCGAGATCTAGCTCCTTTATATGATCGTTTAAAGAAAGGTCATAATTTGTCATGGACTGATAGCCATATTGATTAGTGAGGAAAGTTAAAGAAAAGGTTAAAACTCTTCCGTGTTTAACTCTTGCTAATCAGATTGTGGAAAAGATTATAACTAGATGCATCTAATATTGGTTTTGGGGGAATTCTTAAACAAATAAACCCCAATGATAAAATTGAATATTTGATTAGATATCATTCGGTAAGTGAGCAGAGCTCGAGAAAAATATGCCATGTTTGCTCATGAAATGCTTACTATTGTTAAATGTGTTTTGAAATTTGAGGATGATTTGTATGTCGAAGTTCTTGATAGACGCTCGAGCAGTAAAGTTTATGTTTAATAAAGATTTTAAACATGATGCTTCGAAAATAATATTTGCTAGATGGCAAGCTCAATTGGCTCCATTTGATTTTGAAATTGAGTATAAAAAAGAATTATAATTTTCTTCGATTTTATCAAGTGAATATAAAATGAATAATGTACAGTCATTTTCAGAAATAAAAGATAATTATAGTTTATATTGAAAATTTCAAAGGTGTTTGAAAAATGCCAGATTTCATAAAAAATGATGTCAAACACTGCTGAAAATCTTTGATAAAAATGTTATAGATATTAATCAAATTGTCGAATAATATTTAATTTTGATGATATAATAGAAAATCAGAAAAAATTTGATAAAGAATGGTAGAAGATATTTATATATCAAATCATTGACAAGTTTAGGATGACTAATAAAGGTTGTTTTATATGTGCTAATAAGAATTTATTTTGAATTTGTAGCATGGCGACACAATGGCGAATTACGTGCTCTACGATGGAGGAAGGGGACAGGAAATAGAGGAAGAACAAGAACAAGTTATACGAGTCAGAAATTGAGTAATGGCTCACCTAATGCTCAGATATGAGAACCTGTATTCAAAGGGTGGAAAAACAGTTGATAAATGAGAAGATTTCTCAAGAAAGAGGAGAATCCTCAAACTCTATTAAAATAGAGGATATTCCGGCAGTCCATTATACGAACATTTGCAAGCATAACTAGCCGCACAACAGCCAAAGCATAGTGATACATATGCAAAAACGGCTCCAAGATGACTCTACGATGATATAAAAGAGTTATGAAAAATTTCCAAAAAGGGAAATTATATTTCTTGTGGATAATCAGGTGATTCAATGGCAAAATGATCCATGGCATATATTGCAAAGATATTTGACAGATAATTTATATTTTCCTGGTAGAGTCATGGCTTAGATCATATTATGAAAATATCTTGATTTCTACTTGAAAGTCTTTGAATTGACATTTGAAAGATTCAATATTCTTGATGAAGTTTTATAACTTCTCAAAAATGATTATAAAAAAGTTATATCCATTATTAGGATTTCCTCAATGAAAGAAAAGACGAGGTGATTCTTAATAAAGTAAGAATTAATTACTTCTTGAGGATTATATCGAAGCTTTTAAAACGATTTTGGTTTATAACAAAGATAAGCATAAACATACTTGGTTTATAAAGGTATGTGCAAAAGTATTTTCGGGTAATATCCCAATTGGTTTCTGAATTGGTGGACCTATCATGGACCTCTGATTAATATTCTACCATCACCATTGAGTTATACAACGAATAGGTACAAGTATGTCTGAAGTGGATGCTCTATTCGGGGAAAAGCATGTTTGTGGCTAGAAAATTGGTCAAATCTATTTCTTTTGGAATTTTCCAATCCCATGGATCCATAAATGGACTCCAAAGTTGGATATGCGAAGAACAGATCCCATGTTTATACGAGTTTATTATAATTTACCGGGATAAATTATTTAAAAAGGATCCAAGCAGGGCGGTTATATGGTCAAAGTCTTATAGACTTAATTTCTCAAACAATTAAGACTTATAAGTCTAAAACCAAGACTATATTTGTGGAAGATAATTCTATCAAGTATATGGCTCGAAAAATTAATTTTCAAGAGAAGGTGATAGGAAAGAGTATATAGCTCGATATTTGGATCAGATAAGACAGAATTTGATGGAAACCATTGAGCAGTTGCGGGATAAATGCGATGCTTCGATGAAGAGTAATAGCAGCCAGGCCAATGATAATGATGACTACTTGAGTTTTGCATACGAACTAAATAATTCGCAAGAACGAGAATCACATGACCCCGAGATAGCTGTGAATCGAAATGGAAAATTTCTACGAAATTTATCAAAGAAAGGAAGCGATGAATAAAATTGAACCCCACAGTTCATATTCGGTGGGATCCGCGATAAAAATGACAAGACAATTATCCTTTATAAATAGTAAGTTGTACTTGTTCATTGATGGATGAACGAAGTCTTACTATAGCATCCTTTGATAGGTGATGTTTGAGCAGTATTTTCATTCTATATAAGGAGGCATTTGCCTTAGTTTTTAGGCAGAAGTTTTAGTTTTGTTTAAAAGTTTTCTCTAGCTTCTCTCTAGCCTCTCTCTAGATTTTTGTAATAAAAGTGTTATAAAGTTTGAATAAAAGAAAATCGTCAACTTTTGGGTACAACTTCCGTACTCGGGTATTTTTATATTTCGTTCTTATATTTCTTTTATTCCCATAGTCGGATGATATCCGGCTAAGTTCTCTTTCTATATTGAATGCAAGCTTACTAATTGCATATTAACGATGAATTAGGCCTATTAAAATTTAGAGATTCTTTTATAAAGATGATTAGCCAATGCGTATGACTTGACCATCTTTTGTTTGAATTCTTGGCAATGCAGAGATGGTGGTATTCGTTGCAGATACTATAAACGTGCTAGATTTGCCTTAGTAGCTCGTCAGCATGTGGTGAAAGCCGTTTATTATTGTAGTTTAAGGGCGCTTATATCCCGAATCGCCGGGATGTCCTAGACACATGGTCTCAAATTTTATAATATTTGTATGCTGACAGACCCCTTCTTGAGTAAAAGTTTTAACCATACGGTTCCAAGATCTCTGCACAAATAGGGCTTGAGGTTATACAAGAATGGTTATGAGTTTTATGCTTGAATCTCTCTATTTTAATCCTTGTTCAAGATATTAATTTAGCCTAGTTCTGGAGGCGAGTGCGGACTACGCCCGGCCGTTTCGGATCACGATTAAATTTGGTATGTGACAGTATAGCAAGTATTCAATATAAATTTCACTTTTATAAAAATGAAAATTAATTAAACCGGATATAAAGAATACTAGATTAGAAGAGGTGGATGTACCTCAAAATTTAGATTTATTAAACAAATGGACAATTCCTTATGTTTCGATTAAAAGATTTATGAATATGGGTGGTTTGATAAGATTTCACCTAAATATTTAATAAAAACAACCGAACAATCTCTTTGCTTTGACTTCGTGAGAACAAGCGATTAAATTGTTGAGCAGACATGATATTGATGTTCATAAACATAAATACCATTTTATGCATATTGGTATGGTTCAAATTGCCCAAACCATTAACCCTTAAAGGGGACACGGGGAGCTTTCTAGCAGCCCATAGAGATGCCGAAATTTAAATTTAAGTCTATAATATAGGTTCGTTGAAGTCTACGGTGGCTTATGGTCTTGTATATTTCAATACACAACCCAATTTGCAATTATCATTGTCTGATGTTAATATTCTTGATGCATTAACGTTAAATGTTAAAACGCATTGTTATAATTATGCACACGGATATGAATTAATTTGTTTATCATATAGAATTTGTATAAATTTTTATTCAAATCCAGATATAGGTGTGGTCCAGTCAAATCGGTCTATTATATTTGAAACTAATTTTTCTAAATCAAAGATTACTACAAGAAGACCTATTAGATGGGATGAAATTAATTTTCCGTCTACATGGATTTTAGATTACATTATATCTCTAGTCAACGAGCGATAGTGTTACTAATTCTGAGTATTCTCATATATCTCGGAACCTTTGAAGGACAAATTTGTATTCGGTTTGAAGATAATAAATCTTTAACGCCTTATAGGCATTCTTATTAGTACTTGAAGTTTAACTTTACCTTCCCTCATTCTTTTATTGCTCGGTAGAACACGGTTGTAAGTCAGAAGCGATTAAATCGTCTTGCTTCATTGCATGAATTTCTACTAATAATAATAAAAAGAGTAGATCATATAAAAATTGACTCTAATAATATTGTAAAGATGATAGTTCTTTTGATAAGGATATTCCTTCACAATCTAGATGATTTTGATCCAAACATTGTTTAAATGATTCCGTATAAAATTAATTTTAGTCGGGATCTCTAGCGAGCTTATATTCAATGAAATTTTATAGTAATATTATTATTATTATCTAATTATATTATTATTATTATTATTATTATACGCATACACACATAAATACATATATAGACTTTCACTATGTAAATGAATTTGGCATATAATCTGTATTGACTTTGATGAACTCTTCAATTTCTTCAAAGTTTTGGGAGTAAGAAAGATAAGGTTTTTTTAAGTGATTAAACTTTTCTTTAATTAGTAATAATTAATTCTAATAAGAAATTAAAACAAAAAAAAAACCATAAAATTAAAAATTCTAAAAAAATAAAAAAAAACACTATAAATTAAAATTTTCAAAATTTTAATTATATATTTAACTAAATTTAGATTTTTGATTTAGTGTAGGGCGTTTTAGTAATTCTAACTTTGCACTTTGGATTTCCACTTTTAGTATAATAATATATAATATATGATACTGACTATTTAATAAATTGCTATTTTAATTAGATTTTTAATTAAATTTAGATTTTGATTAGTGAGGTATTTTAATAATCTAACTCTTTTGCACTTAGAAGCTTCTATTTTTAGCGTGTGTTCCTCATATTAATAAGAATAAAAATTTAAAAATAGCATAACTAATATTTAAAAGATGTGTTTATACAATAATATAAGAATTTAGAAAGAAAATTATAAATTTTATGTTAATAAATGATTATGTTTAAGAGTTTGATCTAATCCAATAGTTTTTTCCTTAGATTGTTCTAATACTTGTCAATGAAAAACAAATTCATAGAAATAACTTTTTCATTGAAGGTGAAAAATAGTTCGTTTTTCATGTGAGCATTTAATTGCATGCATTATATGTATATTATAACAAAAAATTATATTACTACACTATTATATTATTTAATATGAATATTAGCATTCTGAGAGATGCATTGTAATACAAAGTTGTATAGTAGAATAGAGCATATAGTATTAGTTATTCGTTTAAATAATTAGTTATCATTAAATTCAGCCTCAATCTCCTTATTTGCGATACAAAATTAGGATTAACTTACTATTAATGCGTCTGTTTTATGATGTATCAAATATTGTCTTGTTTTAAATATTTTTTTCATTTTCAATTAATTGCGAAAAATAAAGCATGAACGCACATGCCCGGCAAAAGAATTAAATTTTAATGGTCAATATATATATAAAAATATATATATATATATAAAATATTTTTTTTAGTTTTTGTGTAATTATTTGTTTAAGTTATATTTTTTCTCGTGTTAATATAATATGAAAAAATTAGTACCCCATTCGTCAACTAATTTATAGTCATTAAAGTACCTTCCTTTGCTCCCTTTTTATGCTCTTTTACTATTCAATTACTAAAACTTTTATTATCCAATGAGAATCATATTGCCTTAAGTTGTTAATTGACACAATTTTATTCTGAAATTCTTTTCATATTCTATTGCAAGATTATCTAAAATAAATTATGAATAAGAGTTGTAATTATAATATTTTATAATTTTATTTAAAAAAATTATTTTATGAGATGAAAAGATTACTTTACCTGAATGTATGAAACTTGTGAATGTATGAGAATATGAAGAATACCGATTACAAATAGCATAAATTTTAAATCATATAATATCAATATAAAACTCAATTAAAGGAGACAACATAGTATCAATACTAGACTCAACTAAAAGAGACAATCTAAGTTAAATCATTTGAATATAAACAACAGGTGCCATACAATAATTATTGTCTTTTTTAAATCCACAATATAAAAAATCACAACATGAAAAAAAAGATGAATTAACACTACACGAAAATATACAAGATTGGAGATTGAATCAGAGTGCGCGCGAAGAATTAATGAATTAAATTATGCAATTATAATTTTTTTTATAAAAATAGAAGGATTAATAAATTTAAAAAAAAATAAAATTATAAAAATATTAAAAAAATTACTATAAAAAAAGAAAAATTATCAAAAGAAAAGAACAAAAAGAAAAGAAAAAACCTTTTCGTTATTATGAAAAAGGAGAAAAATTTAACTAAAAAGGAAAAAGATAAAAAAAACAAAAAAAAATCAAATCACAAAGGAAATAACTTTGAGAGGAAGTTTTTCTTCTTTCTTTTTCTTCTTTTTTTATTTTAAATTTTAGGTTTGTACTATAAATAGAATTATGCCACAAATAGAAAATTTAGTACAATAAAACAAGATAGAAAAATTCGTCACTATCAAAAAGAAATTTTTTTCAGGTTTACACCATAAATAGAGTTATGCCACAAATAGAAAATCTAATATGATAAAATAAGGTGATAAAATAATTAAAAATAATAATTTTAAATAATAATTATGTAAACATAGTAAATGACTATTTTATCTATTATGATATCTTTTAATGAAGGGCAAAAGATTCAATTAATATTTTTAAGGGTCTTCACACCTTTAATATAGTATAGATAGATAACTAAAAATTTTGGATCAAACTCTATTTCAACAATTGTTAAAAAATTAAAAAGTATATCGAAAATCTGTAAACAACTAGAAAGTACCAAAGATGATGGCAAGTAATGTGAACAACCATAATTCAACTAAAACACGTCTATGAAGCCTCTACTGGAGTGCTGAGAGGAATACATAAGACATATTTTCTAGCTAATTCCCAAAATTAAATGCGGATAAATGAATAAAATTGTTTAACTAAAAGAGAAAAACCTCCCACGGTCAAGGGCGAAGCTCACCAAATCAACTTCTGAAACAAAACAACCTAACTCGTAGTCTGATCGTTTATGAGACATGTGTCTACATTGACATAAGTCAATATAGGTACCACAAGGAGAACACCAGTATATCACTAGCAGTACTCAGTGTGCCTCAATATATTCCTCATTAAAATTAGAATGAGACCTTGAATAAAGATATATATGGATAAAAGAAATAAATAAATAAGAGAGGAGGCAAGTCATAATTCATCATAAAGTATCTTACAAGAGTGAAGCAAAAAAACAATCAATTAAACTTATAACTTAGTCCATCAATTCATTCTTTTCACTATCTTTAAGTTATTTTAGTCGACTGAATTTTTCTTATGCCAAACTGTGGGAAATTAATAACCTTTTATATGGTTATTCGTATCCCTTTGTATAACCACCAAATCTTTTGTGTCTTGTTATGATAATATTAGCAACTCTTTGTACGGCTTCTCGTGACCTTTATACAGTCACCATTCAAATTGTGGCTTATTTGGTAAAGTTAGTAACCCTTCATATGGTTACTCATAACCCTTTATACGGTTACCACTTATTAAAGTTCGCATTAAATTTTTTAGTCATAGCAGTCATACACTTTCTGCAATTACATTAAAACATTTAGAATCACAAAAGTATTATTTAGCATTTATATTGGCTAGTTGATATTAGGTATTCAAAATCAAGTATGTATTAATCTAGAGAAGAGGGTACATTATGCCTTAGTCCCGAGGATAAGCACAAAGAGAAAAACATATTGCACGGGATAGACTCACGACAAGAAAAATGATGTGAGCTCACTTGTTCCAATTAAACTCACAGTAATCTTAAGAAATATTTAATCAAACATTTTATGGGAATGACTTTGTAATGAAAGAACTTTAGTAAAAACAGGTCTTAACTCACCTCAAGATTCTTCATTTCTAGTAAGATTTAACTTCTATGCTTGTGAACAACAATTAAAAATTCAATCTACATAATAATCAGAGTTCAATTTGCATTAACAAATCAGAAAAATATAATTTTACCCACTGTAAATTAGGATCACTGATTTAAGTCCTCTAATTAAGATGAAAAAATATAATATTACCCACTTTAAATTAGAAGCACTGATTTAAGTCCTATAATTTGATAGAAGAAGAATGAAGAACTAAAAAAATAAAAAAGTTTTCTTAACTACGAGAATAAGGAGTGGTGCAGAAGGATTGTGCTCTGCTGAGACCATCTCCAATCCATCTCTATTTCCACTCTGAACTCTAAATTTAGAGTTT
>JACEIK010000570.1:397892-415154 GCA_018107945.1 Datura stramonium | reverse complement strand
CTACCTAATCCCTAAACTACGTTGTTTGGGGTTCATTCAGGTGTTTTAGAAGGGGTAATTAATGGTTTCTCCCCATATTTCTTCTCTCATTCTCAAGAATAGAGCGTAGAATTCCTCTGGAAGCACAGAACATAAGCTAGGGAAAACGACAATCCTCTCACAAAATACCTTGACAGGGTATAAAGGCATGAACTGGGTGATCACAAAAATATCTGGGGCCAATCAGGCCATGTAATACTGTAACCTACACTGGCAACATAGTTCTGGGAACCTGGGTGCGCTGGAACCCCAACCTGCTTGGTGCTAAGCTCTCCTCCCACTGGAACACCTAAACTGATCTACTAAGCTGATAGCTCAGAACTGGGGTTCAAGACTAGTCAAGGACGAATAACTGCATGTACCCTGAGAGTCTTATTGGAACAAATTCTGAAACTGGGTTCTAAGACTAGTCAGAGCTGCTTATCTAGAAGTGTCGTTACCATCTACAAAACAACTAATAACTGAATTGGGGTCCTGGGGCTGGTCAGAGCTATAACTGAATGTCATGACCACCTAATGGACCGAATAACTAAAATCTGAATCTGAGTCTGAAAAACTAGGAGGCACCACTGACACCTTGAAAATAAAACTAGAGTCAAACTGATTAGTTGACAATTTCTGGATAACACTGAGGTTGCTCAAATTTGACTAAAGCTAGACTTATATGATTCTGACTGGGACTAGACTGATAGAGTTATGAGTTCTAACTGACTAAATTTCTAAGAAGCTATTAGAGAGTTAACTTATGCCGACAACACGGACAAATTTCATAATATAAGGCAAATTCAAGAATTATGGGAAGTTTCATTCAACAAAGCAAAAGTCATTTTCTTCAATAGAATATTTTCTCAACATATATATATATATACAGGAAATTCTAGAAACTTCAGCCCGAATCATCCTTCATTGACTAAAGAAAACTGAACAAGTAAAATCGTTACTCGATGGTTAGGGATTAAATTCACATTTGTAATAACACTGACAATTCGATAAGGAATTGATGGAGATTAAATCAACAATAAATATGAACATCGTTCAAAGTGAAATCAATGAAAATAAACATGAATTCTTCTCATACTCAAAAGCTCAAGGCTTAAAACTAATAGAAGAAATTGAGGAGAACTTTGGGGACACAAGGGAAGGACAATCCCCTTGCTAAAACCCCACGTACCTGATGAAGAACCAACAAAAAATCTTGAGGAATTGAGGAGAAGAAGGCTTCCCTAGTTCTTGCTTTAACAATTCCTGAGAGAACTTACAGTCTATTTTTTGAGTGCTTGAGTGGGGAATGAGGAAAAGGACCTATTACCCCACTAAAATGTCTAAAACTGAAGTCAAAACGACGTGGTTTAATGCTTGGAAGAATGGGAAATTACTAAATAGCCCTTAGAAATTCGCAGGGAAAAACTGTCAGGTGCCCCTAATGGGTGACCTAACTAGTTGTTGGGTCCTCCCGTCAAGTTCACTGGAGAAATTTCTACTGACTCCTGATGGGCACATGACGAGTCGTCATGACTAGGAATGATTCATCATGTTTTCCATCAGGTACACTGGTAAGAAGGTTAGAAAGGATTGGAAATGAAGGACCTAACGACTCGTTACTGCTGATGACGACTCGTGGTGACCTTCCGTCTAGTACACTGTAATTTTCTAAAATATCTGAACTCCGGCTTGACAATGGAAGACTTGACGAGTCGTAAGGCCTAATACGACTCATGGTGTTGTTAATTAAGAATACAGGTATAAACTCTTGGCCTCCATCTCATGGTTGACCTGATGAGTCGTTGGGTCCCTTTACGACTCGTCAGGTTGGTCATTCTGCAACATTTTTGCAGTTTTTCAGATTTTCTGATCTAAGTCTCGGATATTGATTTTGAGCTTTCGGGGCATTACAATATCTCCCCCTTGGAAATATTCTTCCTTGAATGTTAGAAAACTCATAGCAACTAGAAAAATAACAATCAAGGTACTCAAATACTACTCATGCAACTTCAAAATGACTAAAATGACTACCTGTATTTCAGAGAATATAACTTAACTAAATTTTGCTTTTCATAAACACAACCAAAGTCAGAAAGAAAATTTATTTACATGAACTGAATTCAACAACTAGTTCAGGTCTTAAAACATATTTCACATATCAAGCTACAATAGAGTCGGTAGAGAACATGTGTGGGTATATGGCCCTCATATCTTCTTCCGCCTCCCACGTAGCTCCTTCAACTTGCTTATTCCTCCATAAAACCTTGACTGAAGCTATTTCCTTATTCCTCAATCTACAAACTTAACGGTGTAGGATTTGGACTGGTACCTCCTCATAGGTGAGGCTATCCTTGACTGCCACATTATCCAATGGAACCACAGAGGTTGGATCTCCGGTACATTTTTCAAGAGTGATACATGGAAAACTGGATGTACAACTGCTAGTTCTGAAGGCAACTCTAGCCTATAAGCAACCTTGCCGATACATCGCAAAATCTATAGGGTCCCACATACATAGGACTAAGTTTTCCCTTCTTTCCAAACCTCATCACCCCTTTCTTGGGCAAAGTTTTCAGGTATACCCAGTCATCCACTGAAAACTCCAGCTCTGTTATTCGCACATCAACATAGGATTTCTGACAGCTTTGGGCTGTTTTCAATCTCTTTCGGATGAGCTGAACTTTCTGCATTGCCTCATAAACGGAATTTGGCCCTATCAAAGTTGCTTCACCGACTTCAAACCAACCTATAGGATATCTACACCTCCTACTATACAATGCCTCAAAAAGGGCCATCTGAATGCTGGAATGGTAGTTATTATTGTACACAAATTCGATAAGAGGAAAATGGTCATCCCAATTACCCTTAAAATCAATCACGCACACTCTTAGCATATCCTCCAAGGTTTGTATGGTCCGCTCAGATTGTCCATCGGTTTGCAGATGAAAAGCGATACTGAGTTTGACCTGAGTGCCTAGTCCCTTCTGAAAAGACTTCCAAAAATGGGAGGTGAACTAGGCTCCCTTGTCTGAAATGATGGACAAGGATACCCCATAAAGTCTGACTAACTCTCGAATATAAAGTTTAGCATAGTCCTCAGCTGAATCTATTTTTTGACTGGGAGAAAGTGAGTTCACTTGGTCATCCGATCTACTACCACCCAGATTGAGTCATGCTGCCAGCAAGTCCGCGGTACACCTGTAATAAAGTCCATATTTACCTCTTCCCACTACCACGTGGGTATACTGATATCTTGAGTCATTCCCCCTGGCCTTTGATGTTCCACCTTGACTTGCTGGCAGTTCGAGCACTTAGCAACGAATTCGGCAATGTCTCTTTTCATGTTGTTCCACCAGTAAATGTCCCTCAAGTCGCGGTACATCTTAGTAGCACCAGGGTGAATGGAATACCTTGAGCTGTGTGCCTCAGCCAAAATCTGTTGTCTCAACTCAACGATATTTGGCACACACAACCTTCCCTAGTAATGGAGCACTCCATCTCCCCCTTGGGAGAAAGCCTCAACCTCTTTTCTGAGAACCGCTTCCTTGAGTTTAAGTAGAATTGGATCTTCATCTTTTCTGGACTTAACTTCAACTACCAAAGATGAATCTAACCCACTTTGTACTATTGTTCCACCTTCGGCTGAGCCTACCAGCTGCACCCCTAACTGGGTTAGTCTGTGAACATCCTTTGCTAACTCCCTTTTTCCTCCCCCAAAGTGAGCTACACTCCCCATAGATCGCCTGCTTAGGGCGTCGGCCACCACATTGGCCTTGCCCGGGTGATACAACACACTCATGTCATAATATTTTAGGAGCTCTAACCACCTTCTCTATCGGAGGTTTAGGTCCTTCTGACTGAACACGTACTGAAGACTCTTGTGATCTGTAAATACATCTACGTGAGCTCCATACAAGTAGTGTCTCCATATTTTTAACGTGAATACAACTGCTGCCAATTCCAAGTCATGAGTTGGATAATTATTCTCGTGAACTTTGAGTTTTCTGGAACCATAGGCTATTACCTTGCCCCACTGCATCAGAACGAAAACCAAGTCCAACTCTGGAGGAGTCACAATATACTACAAACCCATATGTTCCTCTGGAAGGGTCAAAACTGGAGCGGTAGTGAGTCGAGTCTTCAACTCCTGAAAACTCTTCTCACACTCATCCGTCCACTAAAATTTTACCTTCTTCCTGGTTAACTTGGTCAGAGAGGATGCTATGGAGGAGAAACGTTCAACAAACTGACGGTAATAACTCGCTAAGCCCAAGATACTCCTGATCTCGGTAGGAGAAGTAGGTCTGGGCCAATCCTTTACTGTTGAAATTTTATGAGGATCTACCTGTATCCCTTCGCCTGTTACCACATGAACCAAGAATGACACAGACTTCAACTAGAATTCACACTTGCTGAATTTGGTGAATAACTGGTGATCTCAGAGGGTCTGTAATGTTATCCTTAGATGATTGGAATTCTCTTCCTCATTTCTAGAGTACACCAAAATATCGTCAATAAATACGATGATGAACATATCTAGGTACGGCTTGAAAACCCTATTCATTAGGTACATGAAGGCCGCTGGGGTGTTTGTTAACCCAAAGGACATCACCACAAACTCATAGTGACCATACCGAGTTCTGAATGTTGTTTTCGGTATGTCACTCTCTCTAACCCTTAACTGATAGTACCTTGACCTAAGGTCGATCTTGGAAAAGAAACCAGCTCCCTGAAGTTGATCGAACAAATTATCAATTCTAGGTAGGAGGTACCTATTCTTAACTGTGACCTTATTCAGCTGACGGTAATCTATGCACATTCTGAGGGTACCGTCCTTTTTACGCACAAATAAAACTGGAGCACCCCAAGGAGAGATGTTGGGTCTGATAAAACCCTTGTTAGGGAGGTCCTTTAACTGCTCCTTCAGCTCCTTAAGCTCAGCTGGAGCCATTCTGTAAGGAGGGATGGAGATGGGCTGAGTGTCTGGAAGGAGATCTATTTCGAAGTCTATTTCTCGTTTAGGGGGAACTCTAGGAAGATCTTCAAGAAATACATCTGGGAACTCGCTGACAACTGGAACTGACTAAATGGTTGGGGTCTAGAGTTAGAATCTTTGACCCGAATCAGATGATATAAACATCCCTTGTAAATGAGTTTCTGGGCCTTAAGGAAGGAAATAAACCTACCCTTAGGCGCTGAACTGCTACCCGACCATTCTAACACGGGCTCATCTGGAAACTGAAACTTGAAAACCCTAGTCCTGCAGTCAACTGAGGCATAGCAGGAATGTAACCAATCCATGCCTAGAATAAGGTCGAAGTCGACCATGTCTAGCTCTACAAGATCATTTGGAATGATTTTATTCAAGACTGAGACTGGGCAGCTTCTATACACCCGGCTGGCTCTAACTGACTCGCCAACTAGGGTGGAAACTGAGAAGGGTTCTGATAGGACCTCTAGACTGATACCAAACTGAACTGCTACATATGGAGTTACAAATAAAAGAGTAGCTCCTAGATCTAGGAGGGCATACACATCTAGGTGAAAGAGACGTAACATACCAGTAACTACATCAGGTGAGCTTTCCTGATCCTGACGAGAAGAGAGAGCATAAAAAATATTCTAGCATTGACTGCCATCTGTACCTGATGAGTTGGCCTACTGAGCTGGTCGGCCTATTGGAGCTGATGAGGTAGTGGATTGTGATCTCCCTCGCCCTGCTGATGGACACTCCCTAAGCCTGTGTCCAAGCTGTCCACACCCAAGGTAGCCCTCTCGTCCCTGAAGGCATTCTCTTGGGTGATTGCTACCACACTTCGGACAAGCTGGATACTTGTTTCCTGTACAGTGGGCCTGAAACTGAGTGCCAAAAGACCCACCCCTCCGATCTTGGCAGGACCAAAAGGTTAGTGCGCTGGCTGAGCTAGGTGTTGGGGCCCTCTGCTGTTGCTGCTATGGGAGGCTACCATCGCCAGATCTCTGGTGGCCAAATTCTGTATGAGCAGTTCTTGCCCGCTTGTTCTTACATTCCATATCTTTCAGCTTCTCTGCCTCAATCTGCTGGGCATACAAACTAGAAAGGTCCATGTCTTTAATTAGCATTGTCGTCCTACACTCTTTGAGGACCAGATTAGATACTCCATTTACTAACTTCAGCATGTGAGCCCTTGGCTCGGCCACCATCTCTGGAGCATACTTTGATAGTTTAGTAAACTCCAGAGCATACTCCTCCACTGTCCGGTTGCCCTGCCGTAGGTTTATAAACTCTGCCATCTTAGCCTCCCTCAGCTCCCGGGGAAAGAACCTATCTAGAAAAGCTTTATGAAACTCCTCCCACTCAACCGGTCCTGCTTCTGCTGACCGCCCCTCCTTCCACTGCTCGTATCAAACCTGGGCTACCCCTTTTAGCTGGTAGGCAACCAGGTCAGCACTCTAGAGGAGCTGACACCCATGATTCGAGTGATCTTTCTGATCTCATCTACAAAGCCTTGTGGGTCCTCGCCCACCTTTGTTCCGTGAAGTTTGGAGGGTTCATCTAGGTGAAATCTCGCACTCGGGAAGCAGCTGCAGACCCATTTGTGGCTACTAGAACCACTTGCTGGTTCACTTGATTGGTGATGGTCTGAGCAAGCAACTGGATGGATACCCTGAATTTGGCGGTAGACACAGAGTCGTCTTGAGGAACTGCCGGAGTTGGTGGAGTGGGTCTACTGGCGTTTCTGGCTCTTCGTCCATTTCCACGTTGAGGAGGCATTATTCACTACAAGGAAAAAGGACATGATGTAGAAAGACGCCTTTGGAATTAGACTTTAACGCACGATAAAGAGCATGAACAAAAAGAGAATTTTCCTAATAAAATCTTGTAGCCTCCTCGTCATAAGTGTGGCACACTTCACACACATGAAAAGAACTTTACTCGATGTGGCTTTCAGACTTTTCAAGGATACTCTAAACCTAGAGCTCTGATACAAAGTTTGTCACACCCCGAGCCTACACCCTGGACGTAATACGGTACTTGAAGCCACAAGTGACCCCAAGTCAACCCCTGGTCTATCATACACTAGCATTCTGAGTAAACACGCACAACGGATCTTTTAAATAACAGATTTATCAATTTAAAAAAATGTAAAGACTGAAGGTAGAGAAAGAAATAATATATTTGAAATACAATTCTGAAAGACAAGTCTGGTTTGAAAGCCAATTACTAAGGAGTTGCTGGGACAGGCCCCCAACTAACTCTAAGTCTATACAAAACCATACCAATTGAAGCAAATAAATAAGACCCTCGAATTATGAGGACTCACACTCTGATCTGCTGAAATGGAATGCTTTGAAATTAAAGTAACTATCTGTGCTGAATTTGAGAACCTGCAACTGTATCATGAAACGATACAACTTGAAAAGCATGCATCAGTACTTTGAATGTACTGAGTAAGTGGGAGAGACATAATGAATATAATGTATGGACTGTAATGAAACGCCATGACCAATAGGTAAACTGAACTAAACTACTGATATAATCTGAAATGGCCAAGATGACCCTGTCTAATGGTCAAGGACATGCCCTAAGTCTGAAACACTGAATCTGAGATACTGTACTAAAGTGAGCTGCTTATTATGATACTAGACTAGACTGGATAGAGGGAGAGTTTATAACCGACATATAACCACGTGAGCTAGACATGGAGTCCGATGTATACACCCCACCAGTAGGGCCCAATATACCTTGCCAGAGTATAAAGGCATGAACTGGGTGATCACAAAAATATTTGGGGCAAATCAGGCCAAGTAATACTATAACCTACGCTGGCGACGTAGTTCTGGGAACCTAGGTGTGCTGGAACCCCGGCCCGCTCGGTGTTAAGCTCTCCTCCCACAGGAACACCTAAACTAATCTACTAAGCTGATAGCTCGGAACTGGGGTCCAAGACTAGTCAGGGATGAATAATTGCATGTACCCTGAGAGTCTTATCGGACCAGATTTTGAAACTAGGTTCTAAGACTGGTCAGAGCTACTTATCTAGAAGCGTCGTAACCGTCTACAGAATAACTAATAACTGAACTAGGGTCCTGGGGATGGTCAGAGATATAACTGAATGTCATGATCGCCTAATGGACAAAATTACTGAAATTTGAATCTGAGTCTGAAAAACTGGGAGGCACCACTAACACCTCGAAAATAAAATTGGAGTCAAACTAATCAGTTGACAATTTCTTGACAACACTGAGGTTGCTAAAATTTGACTGAAGCTAGACTAATATGATTTTGACTAGGACTAGACTGATAGAGTTCTGAGTTCTAACTGACTAAATTTCTAAGAAGCTACTAGAGAGTTCACTTTTGCCCACAACACAGCCAAATTTCATAATATAAGGCGAATTCAAGAATTATGGGAAGTTTCATTCAACAGAGCAAAGTCATTTTCATCAATAGAATATTTTCTCAACATATATATATATATACAAGAAATTCTTGAAACTTCAGCCCAAATCATCCTTCATTCACTAAAGAGAACTGAACAAGTAATTACCCGATGGTTAGAGCTTAAATTCACATTTGTAATGACACCGACAATTTGATAAGGAACTAATAGAGATTATATAAACAATAAATATGAACATCTTTCTAAGTGAAATCAACGGAAATAAACATGAATGCTTCTCATACTCGAAAGCTCAAGGCATAAAACTGATAGAAGAAATTGAGGAGAACTTTGGGGACACAAGGGAAGGACAATCCCCTTGCTAAAACCCCACACACCTGATGAAGAACCCACGAAAAATCTTGAGGAATTGAGGAGAAGAAGGCTACCCTAGTTCTTTCTCTGAGAATTCCTGAGAGAACTTATGGTCTATTTTTTGAGTGCTTGAGTGGGGAATGAGGAAAAGGACCCATTACCCCTACTAAAACGTCTGAAATCCATGTCAAAATTATGTGGTTTAATGCTTGGGAGAATGGAAAATTACTAAATAGCCCTTAGAAATTCGCAGAGAAAAACTGTCAGGTGCCCCTAATGGGTGATCTAACGAGTCATTACTGGGTCCAACGAGTCGTTGGGTCCTCCCTTCAAGTTCATTGGAGAAATTTTTACTGACTCCTGACGGGCACATGACAAGTCGTCATGACTGGGAATGATTCATCGTGTCGTTCATCAGGTATATTGGTAAGAAGGTTAAAAAGGACTGGAAATGAAGGACCTGACGACTCGTTACTGCTGATGATGACTTGTGGTGACCTTCAATCTAGTACATTGTAATTTTCTCAAATTTCTAAACTCCGGCTTGACAACGGGAGACTTGACAAGTTGTAGGGCCTAATAACGACTCGTGGTGTTGTCCGTTAAGAATACAGGTATAAACTCTTGGCCTCCATCTCACGATTGACCTGACGAGTCATTAGGTCCCTTAACGACTCGTCAGGTTGGTCGTTCTGCAACATTTCTGCAGTTTTTCAGATTTTCTGATCTAAGTCCCGGATATTGATTTTTAGCTTCTGGGGCATTATAATTGGGTCCTATCGGTGGTGTGTATACATCGGACCTTACGTCTAACTCACGTTGTTATATGTCAGTTAGAGACTCTCCTACTAGTCAGTACAGTCTACTCTCAGGTTCTTCAGTCTAGATCAATTCAGTGTTGTATTTTAGACTCAGTATCTCAGACTTAGGACATGTTTATAACCATCAGCCAGGGTCATTTTTTACCATATTAGTTTTACACCAGTTGAATCAGTTTTCAGCATATCAGTTGGTCACTTTATGTCGTATCAGTTCAGTTGCTAGTTCTATCATATTATTCATGTTTCTCTCACTTACTCAATATTTTCAAAGTACTGACGCATACTTTTATGTTGTATCATTTCATGATACAGCTACAGGTTCTCAGACACAGCACCACTAGCCGTTGTAGTTTAGATTCTCCACCTCAGCAGTGAAGTGTGAGTCCTCCATCCGAGGGAATTATTTCTTTCTTTCAGTCATTTATTAGTTTCAGTTAGACTTAGAGTTAGTTGGGGACTTGTCCCAGCAACTCCTTAGTTAGATGGCTTTCCGACAAACATGATTTTCTTTCAGATTTATCAGTACTATTCAAATGTTTTGAAGTTTATGTTTTCAGACTTGTCTTTCATAAATGTTTTATGATATTATTTCAAAGTTTCATTGTGCATGTTTAAACAGAATGCTAGTAAATGATAAACCAAGGGTTGACTTGGGGTCACTTATGGCTTCAAGTTTTGTGTTACGTCTAAGGTGTAGGCTCGGGGCATGACAAACTTAGTATCAGAGCACTAGGTTTAGAGTATCCTCAGAAAGTATGAAAGCCACATCGAGTAGAGTCCTTTTCATGGGTGTGAAGCGCGCCACACTTATGACGAGGAGGCTACGAGATGTTATTAGGAAAATACCCTTTTGTTCATATTCTTTATCGTGCGTCAAAGTTCAAATCCAGAAATTCCCTTATAATTCGTGCTCTGTTTCATTTCAGTGTACCATGCCTCCTAGAGGCGGTAACGGAAGAAGGGCTGGTAATGCGAATAGACCTGCCCCACCAGCCTCGGTATCTTCTCAAGATGATTCATTTTCTACCACAGAATTTAGAGCGGCCATTCAGTTATTGGCCTAAATTGTAACCAATCAGGTGAATCAACAGGTTGTGCCGGTGAACACGAATGGGTTTGCAGCAGTTGCAAAGGTGCGGGACTTCACCCGTATGAACCCTCCATCATTTCAGGGATCCAAAATGGGGGAAGACCCTCAATAGTTTGTATATGAGGTTAGGAAGATTACCTGTATTATGGGTGTCAGCTCCTCCGAGAGTGCCGACCTAGCTTCCTACCAACTTAAAGGGGTATCCCAGGTTTGGTATGAGCAGTGGAAGGAGGGGCGGCCAGCAGAAGCAGGACCGGTGGAGTGGGAGGAGTTCCATACAGCTTTTATGGATAGGTTTTTCCCTCGGGAACTGAGGCAGGCTAAGATGGCAGAGTTTATGAACTTGCAATAGGGCAACAGGACAGTGGAAGAGTATGCTCTAGAGTTTACCAAGTTATCAAAGTATGCTCCAGAGATGGTAGCTGAGCCAAGGGCTCGCATGCTAAAGTTCGTTAATGGGGTATCTAATCTGGTCCTCAAGGAGTGCAGGACCGCGATGCTGACCAAGGACATGGACCTTTCTAGCCTGATCGTTTATGCCTAGTAAATCGAGGCTGAAAAGCTAAAGGATATAGAGAGAAAGAACAAGCAGGCAAGAACTGGCCATTTAGATTTCATCCATCAGAGATCTAGTGGTGGTAACTGCTCACATCAGCAACAACAGAGAGCCCCAGAACCTAGTTTAGCCAATGCCCCAACCTTTCGGTCCCGCTAGGATTGGAGGGGTGGGTCATCTAGCACTCAATATCAGGCTCACAGTGCAGGGAACAGGTATCCAGTTTTGCCCAAGTGCGGCAAGAATCATCTTGGAGAGTGTTTATAGGGCAGGGAGGGATATTTAGGTTGTGGACCTTTCGGGGTATCGAATTAAAGAATGTCCATCAGCAGGACGGGGAAGATCACAATCCACTACCACAACAACTCCAATAGGCCGACCGGCTCAGCAGGCCAACTCATCAGGTACAGATGGCGGCCAGCTCCATAACCGTTTTTATGCTCTGTCTTCCTGTTAGGATCATGAGAGCTCCCCTGAAGTAGTTACTGGTATGTCAAGTCTCTTCCATCTAGACGTATATGCCCTCTTAGATCCAGAAGCTACTCTTTCATTCGTGACTCCATATATAGTAGTTCAGTTCAATATAAGTCCAAAGGTCCTCTCAAAATCATTCTCAGTCTCCACCCCAATTGGCGAGTCAGTTAGAGCCAGCCTGGTGTATAGAAACTGCCCAGTATCAGTTATGAATAAAGTAATTCCAGCTGAACTCATAGATCTCGACATGGTCGACTTCGACCTTATTCTCGGCATAGATTGGTTGCACTCCTGCTATGCCTCAGTTGATTGCAGAACTAGAGTTGTCAAGTTTCAGTTTCTGAATGAACGAGTGTTAGAATGGTCGGGCAGTAGTTCAGCGCCTAAGGGTAGGTTTATTTCCTACCTTAAGGCCTAGAAACTCATTTCCAAAGGATGTCTATATCATCTGGTTAGGGTCAAGGATTCCAACTCTAAGACCCCAACCATTCAATCAGTTCTAGTTTTCAGTGAGTTCCCAAACGTATTTCCTGAAGATCTTCCCGGAGTTCCCCCTGAACGGGAAATAGAATTCGAAATAGATCTCCTCCCATACACTCAGCCCATCTCCATCCCTCCTTACAGAATGGCTCCAACTGAGCTTAAGGAGTGGAAGGAGCAGTTAAAAGATCTTCTTGATAAGGGTTTTATCAGACCCAACATCTCTCCCTGGGGTGCTCCAATGCTATTCGTCCGTAAGAAAGATGGTACTCTCAGAATATGCATAGATTACCGTCAGCTGAACAAGGTCACAGTTAAGAACAAGTGACCTCTGCCCAGAATTGACGATCTGTTTGACCAACTTCAGGGAGCCAACTATTTCTCCAAGATTGATATCAGGTCAGGGTACCATCAGCTAAGGTTTAAGGAGTGTGACATACCGAAAATAGCATTCAGAACCCGGTATGGTCACTATGAGTTTGTGGTGATGTCCTTTGGGTTAACAAACTCCCCAGAATCCTTCATGGATTTGATGAATAGGATCTTCAAGAAGTACCTGGATATGTTCGGCATTGTATTTATCGACGACGTTCTGGTGTACTCCAGAAATGAGGAAGAGCATGCCAGTCACCTAAGGTTAGCATTACAGACCCTCAGAGATCACCAGTTATTCGCCAAGTTCAGCAAGTGTGAATTCTGGTTGAAGTATGTGACTTTCTTGGGTCATGTGGTCTCAGGTAAGGGGATACAAGTAGATCCTCATAAGATAGCAGCAGTGAAGGATTGGCCCAGACCTACCTCTCCTACTGAAATCAGGAGTTTCCTAAGCTTAGTAGGTTATTACCAACGTTTTGTGAAAGGTTTCTCCTCCATAGCATCTCCTCTGACCAAGTTAACCCAGAAGAAGGTGAAATTCCAGTGGTCGGATGAGGGTGAGAAGATTTTTTAGGAGTTGAAGACTCGACTCACTACCGCTCCAGTGTTAACATTGCCAGAAGGACCAGATGGGTTGGTTGTTTATTGTGACACCTCCAGAGTTAAACTCGGTTGCGTTCTGATGCAGTGGGGAAAAGTGATTGCCTATGCCTCCAGACAGCTCAAAGTTCATGAGAAGAATTATCCAACTCATGACTTGGAGTTGGAAGCGGTGGTATTCGCATTAAAAATATGGAGGCATTACTTGTATGGAGCTCACGTGGATGTGTTCACGGATCACAAGAGCCTTCAGTATGTGTTTAGCTAGAAGGACCTAAACCCGCGTCAGAGACGGTGGTTGGAGCTACTAAAAGATTTTGACATGAGTGTGTTCTATCACCCGGGTAAGGCCAATGTGGTGGCTGACGCCCTAAGGAGACGGTCTATGGGAAGTGTAGCTCACATTGAGGAAGACAAGAAGGAGTTAGCGAAAGAAGTTCATAGGCTAGCCTGGTTAGGGGTGCAGTTGGTGGATTCAGCTGAAGGTGGCATGGTAATGCAAAGCGGGTCAGATTCATCCTTGGTAGTTGAAGTCAAATTCAGGCAGGATGAGGATCCCATTTTACTTAAACATAAGGAAGCAGTCATCAGAAAAGAGATAGAAGCTTTCTCCCAAGGGGGAGATGGGGTGCTCAGTTACCAGGGCTGATTGTGTGTACCGGATGTTGGTAAGTTAAGACAACAAATACTGGCCGAGGCACATAGCTCAAGATACTCTATTCACCATGGTTTAACTAAAATGTACTGCGACCTATGGGATATTTATTGGTGAAATGACATGAAAAGGGATATCACTAAATTTGTACCACAGTACCCGAACTGCCAGCAAGTCAAGGTAGAACACCAGAGGTCCAGAGGCATGACTCAAGATATTAGTATACCCACTTGGAAGTGGTAATAAGTAAATATGTATTTCATTACAAGTCTAGCCCCGACTCATCGGCAGCATGACTCAATCTGGGTGGTAGTAGATCGGATGACTAAATTAGCTCACTTTCTCCCAGTCAAAACCACAGACTCAGCTGAGGACTATGCCAAACTTTACATTCGAGAGCTAGTTAGACTCCATGGGGTGACCTTGGCAATCATTTCATACAGGAGAACACAGTTCACCTCATACTTTTGGAAGTCCTTTCAGAAGGGACTAGGCACTCAGGTCAAACTCAGCACTGCTTTTCATCCGCAGATCGATGGGCAAGCTGAGCAGACCATTTAGACCCTAGAAGATATTCTAAGAGCATGCACAATTGATTTTAAGGGTAATTGGGATGACCATTTGCCTCTTATCGAGTTTGCATACAACAACAACTATCACTCTAGCATTCAGATGGTCCCATTTGAGGCATTATATGGTAGAAGGTGTAGATCCCCTATAGGGTGGTTTGAGGTTGGTGAAGCTACCTTGATAGGGACAGACTCAGAAAATGAGGCAATGCATAAAGTTCAGCTCATTCGATAAAGGTTGATAACAGCTTAGAGCCGTCAAAAATCTTATGCCGATGTGTGGAGAAGAGAGTTGAAGTTTGCAGTTGATGACTGGGTATACCTGAAGATTTCACCTATGAAAGGGGTGATGAGATTTGGGAAAAAGGAAAAGCTTAGTCCACGATATGTGGGCCCCATAAGATTCTAAAGCAGATTGGTAAGGTGGCCTATGAGCTAGAGTTACCTTCAGAACTAGAAGCAGTACACCCAGTTTTCCATGTGTCACTTCTAAAGAAGTGCATTGGTGATCCAACTTCAGTAGTGCCATTGGACAGTGTGGAGATAAAAGATAGTCTCTCATATAAGGAGGTACCAGTCCAGATCCTTGACTGTCAGGTTCGTAAGCTGAAGAATAAGGAGATAGCTTAAGTCAAGATGCTATGGAGAAATCAGCAAGTTAAGGGAGCCACATGGGAAGCAGAAGCAGAAATGATAGCCAGATACCCTCACTTGTTCCCTTCCAGTTCAAACCCAGAATCAGGTACTAAATTCCTTCTCAGTACTCTACTCAGTTCCATACTCATCAGCCTTAATTAGATTTTTTGCGTGCATTCTAGTTGCATCAACTCAGGTAGTACAGTTAAGTCAGCTCGGAGTCAGTTACTCCTTCAGAAATCAGTCATAGCCTCAATTTTAGAAATCTCAGCTCTTTTCCTAGTTTTGGTCTTCATTCGAGGACAAATGATCCCAAGGGGGAGATATTGTAACACCCCAAAACTTTTCTAGACAAAATTCAGACATTGCATGAAAAACCACAGGAAACCAGAAAATTTTCTGTCTTAGATGACCCCCACAATGGACCGTTGGTGGAACCAATGGACCGTTGTAAGTGGTTGTGGTTAGAAGCAACCTTTCTTCAAGGAGAAACAGCAAGTCATGGATGACCCGTTGATTCTAACAATAGGTCGTCCTGTCGTCCGTTGAATCCCAAATTCTGAGATATATCAGACACTTCCCTGAGACAACGGGAGGGAACAACGGCCCGTGGTAGCCTCCAATGAGGTTGTGACCACCCGTTGCTGCTTCTAGGACCCAACAGTGTGAACCATGAGGAGGTACAACGGCCCGTTGGTTCTACCAACGAGTCGTTGTTATCACCTGTTGCCCCCATGCCATGTTTTCTTACCAGTTCCAATGGGAGGCATCAACGGCCCATTGTAAATTCCAATGGACCGTTGTACCTATCTGTGAGTCTCCCTTATGAACCTAGTTTCTGAACCAAGAAACCACAACCAGATTCAACGGGCCGTTGTTTCTACCAACGACACATTCTTAGGCCCGTTGATTCTTGTCGGCAAGATTTCAGATTTAAATCCCAAGGTTATTTTTGTAAAATTCCACCTACCTAGTACCAAAAATACGTTATTTGGGGTTCATTCAGGGGTTTTAGAAGGGGTGAACAATAGTTTATCTCTATATTTATTCTCTCATTCTTAAGAACAGAGCGTAGAATTCCTTTGGAAGCACATAACAGAAGATAGGGAAAACGACAATCCTCTCAGCTTTTGTCAGAGATTTTCACTGAAGTTTCTTCTACAGGTATGTGGAAATTCAGCAAGGAGATTATTCTCCCCTTGTGTCCCCTAAAACTCTTTCCCTGTTCACTATCAGTTCTAGCCCTGAGTTTATCGAAAGTAAAGATATTGTTGTCATACCTTGAATAATTCACGTGGAACTCTAATTTATGTTCGTTGTAGCTAATTCCACCATCTTGTAATTAAAATGATGCTTGTTCCATAAATTTAGAAATTCAGCCCTAACTTTTGAAAAAGTTTGAAATTAGAATCCTGCTTAAGCTTTGAATCCTTGAGAATTGTTTGCATCTTTCAGAGTTAGGGGTTTCTATAATGCTTGTATGTGTTAAAAAATTAGTTACTGGTATGATATTCAGATTCAGTCAGAACGCCTATATACTTTTTATGTTTCTTAGAATTGTTAGTTTAGCTTCAGTCAAAGTAATAGAATATTCAGTGTTAGTTAGAAACGTCAGTCTAGTCTCAGTTAGATTTTAGCAACCTTCGGGTTGACCAGAATAATGTCAGCTGATCAGTTTGACTATAGAATTTCTTGAGGTGCCAGTAGTACCTCCTAGATATCAGAATTAAAATTCAGTTACTATTCCACTAGGTAGTCATGACATTTCAGATATATAGCTCTGACTTGCCCCAGGACCCCAGTTCAGATTTCAGTTTGTTCTTAGACGGTTACGACGCTTCTAGATAAGCAGCTCTGACCAGTCTAGACCCAGTTTAAAAATCTGGTCCGCTAAGACCCTCAGGGTACTTGCAGTTATATGTCCCTGACTAGTATTGGACCCCAGTTTCGAGCTATCAGCTTAGCAGTTCAGTATAGGTTTCCAGTGGGAGTAGGACTTAGCACCGAGCAGACTGGGTTTCCAGCGCACCCAGGTTCCCAAAACTGCATTGCCAGCATAGGTTACAGTATTACTTGGCCTGATTGGCCCCAACTTTTGTGATCACCCAGTTCATGCCTTTGTACCCTGGCAAGGTATATTGGGTCCTACCTGTGGGATGTATATATCGGACTCCACGTCTAGCTCACGTGGTTATATGTCGGTTAGAGACTCTCCCACTAGTCAGTACAGTCTACTCTCAGGTTCTT
>JACEIK010000570.1:343103-362247 GCA_018107945.1 Datura stramonium | reverse complement strand
TTATGTTAGCAATGTCGTTACTCATTATCAACATGTCATCCACATATAGGCAAACAATGACGACTTGATTTTGAGTGTTCTTAATGTAAACACATTTATCGCACTCATTAATCTTGAAACCATATAGTCTGGTCAAATTTTGCATGTCATTGTTTGAGCGTTTGTTTTTGTTCGTACAAGACCTTACAAGTCGGCACACCTTCTTTTCATTTTCAGGAACTACAAACCCTTTAGGTTGTTCCATGTAAATTTCTTCATCTAAATCTACATTAAAGAAGGTTGTTTTCACATCCATTTGATGGATTTCAAGACCATATACGATGGCTAACGCTATTAACACCTGAATGGATATAATTCTGGTTAGGAGAGTATGTATCAAAGTAATCAAGACCTTCTTTTTGTCTAAACTCTTTGACTAAAAGTCTTGCTTTGTATTTGTCAATAGAGCCATCATCTTTAACTTTCTTTTTGAAAATTCATTTACAACCTAATGGTTTATTCCCTAGAGGAAGGTCAACCAATTCCCGTGTATGGTTATTCATTATGGACTCAATTTCACTATTGACTGCCTCTTTCCAATATTGAGCTTCCGGAGAAGTTATAGCTTCTTGAAAAGTTCGAGGCTCATTTTCCAATAAAAATGTTAGAAAATCTGGTCCAAAGAAAGTAGAAGTCCTTTGACATTTTCTACGTCTTGGATTCTCCTCATTAGGAACACTTTCCTTTGTCTCTTCCCGAGGTTGTTTAGATCCTTCGCTAGACGACTCATAATTCTGTTTATACGGATATATATTTTCAAAGAATTAAGCATTGTCTAATTCTATTACCATATTAACATGAATGTCAGAATTTTCTAATTTATGAATCAGAAATCGATATGCTTTACTATTTGTAGCATATCATATGAAAACACAATCAACGGTTTTAGGTCCTATCTCAAACCTTTTGGATTTAGGAACTTGTACCTTAACCAAACACCCCCACACTTTCATGTATTCAAGGTTAGGCTTTCTTCCTTTTCATTTTTCATATGAAATGGATTGTGTTTTTCTATGGGGCACTCGATTGAGTATTCTGCCAGCCGTAAGAATAGCTTCCCCCCATAAGTTATGGGGTAAACCAAACAAAGCATCCATCATCTCTTTTAATATTCTGTTTTTCTTTCCGTAATCCCCTTAGATTGTGGCGAGTAAGGGGCAGTTGTTTGATGAATAATGTCATATTCCAAACATATTTCTTCAAAAGAAGATTCATATTCGCCGCCATTATCACTCCTTATCATTTTGATCTTTTTGTTAAGTTGTGTCTCAACTTCACTTTTATATTGCCTGAATGCTTCAATTTCTTCGTCTTTACTTTTGAGTAAGTAAACATAGCAGTACCGCGTACTATCGTCAATAAAAGTTATGAAATACTTCTTTCCACCACGAGATGGTATTGACTTCATGTCACAAATGTCTTTGTGAATTAAGTCTAAGGGACTTGAATTCCTTTCAACTGACTTGTAAGGATGTTTAACATACTTAGATTCAATACAGATTTGATATTTTGATTGATTGCATTCAAACTTTGGCAATAATTCCAAATTGATCATTTTACGCAAGGTTTTATAATTGACATGTCCCAAACGAAAATGTCATAAACCATTTGACTCAATCAAGTAAGAAGAAGTTGTAATTTTATTGCTTTCAACAACTATTACATTCAATTTGAAAAGGCCCTCAGTTAGGTAACCTTTTCCTACATACACATCATTCTTACTTATTATAGTATGATTTGAAATAAGAACGCACTTAAATCCATTTTTTATGAGAAGACCTGCAGAAACTAAGTTCTTTCTCATTTCTGGATCATGACAGACATTATTAAGAGTCACCACCTTGCCGAATGTCATTTTTAAAAATATTTTTTCATAGCCTTCAATCTTGGTTGTTTAAGCGTTTCCCATATACATGGTCTCGTTAGGTCCAGCAGGGGCATAGGAAGCAAATGCTTCTCTGACAGCACAAACATGTCGAGTGACTCCAGAGTCAAGCCACCAATCCGTGGAGCTTTCTACTAGGTCGCATTCAGACACCATAGCGCACAAGTTATCAAGTTAGAGTAAAGCAATTCCAAAAATCTTTCATAAAGCATTCATGATAAAGACAATGAAGAAACAGGTACACTAAAATAAAGAATACTCTAAAAAGATTATAACATGTATACATGTAGTTCATATTCAATTATAAAGTTTTTCCCTGAAAATTCAACCTTTAGAGAGCAACAAATACTTAGAGAAAGACCATCATTGTTGTCAATGAAGAAATTCAAGCTCTGCCCTAACCTCATCTACGTGATGCCTAAATCTCTAACTACAAATGTTAAATTAGATAGGATTATAAAGCTCTCATATAGATTAACAGAAAAAAAGATTAAAATTTGGATAAATATTGAAAGAGGAGCAAAACTAAAAGTTGCAATACACCGCTCAAAAGTTGAAGAAAACTGAAAAAGGCATTATATGAGAAGTTTGTGAAGAATTTGAGAAAGTAACTATAAGAAAATAAAATAAGGTAAATCAATGGATCTCTCTGCAACATGAAAGAGATTTAGGAAAAAGATTGAATAAAAATACAGGAAATTGTACCACCCAATCGAGGAGGTGAAGAGAATTGAAAGAGTAATCTTGAAATCTGAAGAAACTATAAAAACTTATGAAGGAATCCTTATTTATTGTGGCTGATGGAAAAAAAATGAAAAAAATGATGATTCTAGAATTGTGTGAATCTTGTAATGAAGGCTATGGCAAAACACTTTTATCATCGAGCTAAATGACCAAAATGCCCTTGGTCTTCTCTTTTAAGACTTTTCTATATAGTAGACAAAACCAGTATATGCGTGCGCGTCTCGCACGTGTCCCTCATATTAATAAAAATAAATTTATTAAAATAGCATAAATAATATTTAAAAGATATGTTTGTGTAACACTATAAAAATTTAGAAATAAAATTATGAATTTCAAATTGATAAATGATTATATTTAAAAAATGATTATATTTAAAAGTTTGATCCAGCTTTAGTAGTTCTTTCTTCATTATTTGTTATAATATTTCATTTCAATAAACAAAAACATCATAGAAATAGCATCGATTGAAAGAGAATAATTTTTTATATAATTTCATATATTTCAAATAAGAAAGAATTTAATACATAAAATTTAGTTAATTTTAAAATGCTAAATATTAGAAAAAAATTGTATAACTATTTTGTCAAGTGTTGAACTCTATTTTAAAAAAGGTAAAAAAGTAAATAATAGAACTTTTAATATAAAATCAAAATGAATTATTCAAAATTCCAATGTTTTATTTGATAATTTCACATAAAACATTTTAAAAAAAAACTACTCATTCTTAGAAAGAAAATGTATTCTTACCCACTTACTCCCTAATAAATATCTTGAAAAATGTGACTCTTAATATTTTCTTGATTATGTAAAATTCTTTCATTTAAATAAGGATAAAATTGAAAGGACATCATTAATGTCTTTGATTATGTAAAACACCACTTATTTTGAAACAAAATCAAAAGGCTAAAACACCATTTATTTTGAAACGGATGGAGTATGAGGCTTCGTACTTTAAATATTTAATAATAACTTAATTTTAAAACTTTTTATTTTTTTTATTTTTTTTATTTTTTTTATTTTTTTTATTTTTTTTATTTTTTTTATTTTTTTTATTTTTTTTATTTTTTTTAGTTTCTTAAAATTGAAAAAACAGTATAGATTTAACTTAAGAGAGTGAATAACAAGAGTATTTGATTAATTGAAATAAGTTAAAGTATGTTATATTATAATTTTTTTTTATTATTATACAATTTTTTTTCAAAAGAAAAAGAAGAAAGGAGGAGAAATTCAATGTATTAATACATACAAAATTACACTTCTTAAATTATTTTTTTTGTATTGAAATATTGTGGTGGATAATTAAGGTTTAATAAATAAATGATTGATTTAAGTTAATAGAATTGTAATTGAAAGTCTTAAATATTAGGACTTTTAATATAGTTTAAATAAGGAAAGATTTAAGAAGCAAACTTTTAGTCAATTTTTAAATACTAAATATTAGAATTTTACCTTTTACAAATTAGTAAAGATATATAATAATTAAATAATAACTAATTAATAAAAAATTTCAACTTTTAAATAATCACATCATTATTTCCTTTTTTAATTTTTTAAAAATTTTTAATCAACATTTATAAGGACCTTCATGCTTATATCTACAAAGAATATTTAGTTAATTATAGAAGTGAAATATTATGCACATAATTAATGTTAGATTAGTTGATGAAATCTAAATAAATTATCAAAGATTGTTCCATCGAAAGATTGTATTGCATCGTCAAACGAAACAATATTATTTGAAAAAATAACTATTGCATTCCCAAACTATAGTATTGTCATTGAATCCAACATTAATTTCCTGTTTACTTGTATAAAATTAGGATTAATACTATTAATGCATCCGTTTATGATGTAACAGATCTTGTCTTGAGGGAATGTTTTTTCACTTCTCAATAGCATTATTGAAAAGTATAGATAAACACTCAAACATATATGTAAAACTATAAAAAATTAAAATATACAATTAAAATAAAAAAAGAAAATTACCTCTTGTCAACTAATATTATAGTCATTCGTGTACTTTCCATTGTTCCCTTTTTATACTATTTTAATAATCCAATTCCAATTACTAAGTCTTTTATTATCCAATGAGAATCATATCGCCATAAGTTATTAATAGCCACAATTTTGTTCACGAAATTTCTTTCAAATTCCATTGCAATATTATCTAAAATAAATTGTGTATAAGAGTTATAAATTATAATAATTTATAATTTTATAAAAATCATTTTATGAGATGAAATAGATTGGATTTATCTCGAATAAATGAAACTTGTGAATGTATGAGTAGATGAAGGATGTCATATTATAAAAAATACAAAATCTGAATCACATAACATCATTATAAGGTTCAATTAAAGGAGATAACGTAATATCAAAGATAGACCACAATTAAAGAAAACAATCAAGCAAATTATCTTTGAATATAAACAACTTGAGTTGGCATAGCAATTACTATCTGTATTTTTTAAATCCACAACATAAAAAGAATTCATAACATGAAAAAAAAAGAAATTAGATTAACACAAAATATACAAGGTTGGAGATTGAATCAAATGTTGATGTATAGATTTGATAATTAAATTATGCGATTATAAATCTTTTATAAGGCGGAAGGATTTATAAATCAAAAAGAATTTGAAAGTTTAAAAATATTAGGACATTATTATTAAAAAAAATTGTCAAAAAAATTCGTGACTATGAAAATGAAAAAATAAGAAGGAAAAAATTTATAAAAATTCCCTACCATGAAAAGGGGGAAAGTAAAAACTTTCAAATCAAAAGAAAAAGTCCAGTCCAAATAGAAAGACTTTCATGGACTTTGAAATTTTATTATTATTATTATTATTATATTGTTAATATTATTACACTATAAATAAAGTTATACTACGAGTAGAAAATATAATTAATAAAATAAGATAAAAATTTCATAATTATAAAAAAGAAAAAAATTGACAATTTTTTTATTTTTTTATAGATTTACACCATAAGTAAAGTTATGCCATAAATAAAAACCTATATGATAAAATAATGGAAATAATTAAAATAATAATCTTAAATAATAATTATATAGAAGTTGTAAATGACAATTTTATCTATTGCTATATCTCACAACTTTAATATATTACCGATAGATATAGATTTTATATGTATATATATTTAAAAATTTATAAAATAAAATTTTAAAAATTGGTTACTATGAAAAAAGAAAAAAATTAATAAAGTAAAAAAGAACTTTTGTAAAAATTCTACCATCATAAAGAAAAAAAAAAAAAAAAATAAAAATTCCAAAATCATAAAGCGCAAAACTTATGGATTAAAAAAAAATGATATACACCGTAAATAAAGTTATGACACAAATAGAAAATGTAATATAATAAAATAAAAGCAAAAATTCTTGACTATCAAAAAAGGAAAAAACTCAACAATTTTTTAAATTTTTTAAATTTACACCACAAATAGAGTTATGTCATAAAATAATAGAAAACCTGAATATGATAAAATAAAAAGATGAAAATAAGGTTGAAGATTGAATTAGCAAAAGTTGGATATAGTAGACTTGATGAATTAATTGTGGTAATATATAAAATTCTTTTATAGGTGTGGAAGAATTTGCAGAATTAAAAAGAATTTAAAATATATAAGAATATTAGGAAATTACTATTAAGAAGAAAAAATTATCAAAAAAGAGAAAAAAAAGACTTTTCAAGTGACTATGAAAAGGGGGAAATCTAAGAAAGAAAAAAAGAACTTTTATAAAATTTCCTACCATCACAAAGGAAAAATAATTAAAATCAAAAAGGGAAACAAATTTTCGCTATGTCATAAATAGAAAACTCAAAACTTGATTTAAGCAATGTTTTCATATATTATATTAAAATATTATATTTTGTATTCTTAAATAATATAATAAGTTCATTTAAATAATTTACACTATAAAGTAAAGAAATTTTACTATCGTGTCTAAAGATATTTATAGGTATCTTTTCATAAAAGAGATTTATAATTTTAAAATAAGATAAATTACATATTATAATAAAATAAATAAATTTAATATTGTAATTATTTTACACTCTATATTATATATGACACATATATCTACTTTTAGTGAGAAAGAATTTTTACTGAGCTTTCTGCTGATGCCAGATTTAGTCCCCACTAATCCGACTCGCATCATGTTGTACCTAATATAGGAAAAACCGTTTTCTACCAACTTTTTATATTCAAAATTCGAAGTCGAGACCTTTAGAGGAACAAATTTCATCCGTTGCACTACATCCTTTGATGATTCATAATTAATTTTCAACTATTGATAAATTGTGTCATGAATTATCTTTTGTAGTTTTATATTATTTCATTATGAAATTAACATATGACATATTTATAAAACAAAACAATTTATCTCCTTTTTTTGACAATTAATTCTTATCTCTCTTAATATTAGGGTATATATTATTTATTTATTTTATTATCTACTAAATTAGTTAAAGAAAATTATAACTTTGTTATTGAAAAGAATTAAAATACATATACTTATGAAATTATATGCAAATTTTATTATTTTATCACCAATTATCATTATTTAAAAAGAGTTATATAAAATATAATTTAAAGTACTCTATTGAATTACTACAACTTATACTACATTAATCTTTGCCGCATTTTTGGGGTTCTCTTTGTTTGAGGTAGCATTGTCTCACCATACATGTAGATCCCTTTTGAAAGCTCTCTTTGTTTATTGTACTTTTTTTTTTTTGATTCTTGTATAAGATCATTTGAATTAAAGCTATTTTTTTCGTGTTTTATCATGTTAAAAAGAATAATGTGGTATGTTTTGGATCTTCATCAAGTAAGAAATACTTGCATGATGAATTTATTTGTATTTGAAATTAATTTAATGATATATCAAAATATTTTTTTATTATATAGAACTTGATAAAATTTGTTAATATAAATAAAACATATAATTTTAATCTACTTTTTGTAAAAATTTAAATACAAAGGTAGAAAATATCATTGAAATTAATTAATTGTTTGATACAATGTATTTATTTGACATAAAGATTAAAACGAGTATGATATCATTTGTGACAACTTAGCTATAAATTATTATTTAATTTGTGAAATAAAAAAATAATTTATTATCAAGTGTAAACTCCGTTATATTCTCAAATAAGGTTAAATAAAATAATTATGATTAATTTATTTTTAAAAGAATAATTAAACAACTATCAATACAATTTAATATTGAAATCACCTTTTGTAAATAAAAGAGAATAATATTTCAGAATTATTATACTATTAATTTCACAAATTTGATGAAAATAGTTCAAGGCCTATTGAAGCCATTATTTTCATTATGTATTTTCTCAAGCTTGAAAGTAGTTGAAAGATGTAGAGACATGAAATATATCGTTAAAAGATGTACAAGTTAGCACAATTCAGATCAAGGATGTAAGCATAAGTTATAGTTTTTATGCATTTGTGAAAATATCAATGCATATTTGATTTCCCTACCATAAGTCGCATTATCAAGGGAAAGGGAGTTAGTTTCAATAGATATAAACATACAAGAAAATAAAATGAAACACTCTAAAATTTATAGGGCAAAAACATATTGCCCTAGTTACATTCGCTTGCAAGACAAGATCGAAGGTTATGATCACTCTTTTTTTTAATCAAGTTCTTGGTCAACACGCCCATATTGGGTGATACTTTAAGATAGAAGGTTATTTTTGCACAACTTGAATATAATTCGGCATGCATATTTGTCATCGTAATTTTTTTATGCTTAATTTGATATTATTCTATTGGCATGTAATTACTTTAACTCATGTATATGTTATGAAATTTTCTATTGATTTATTAATTACAAACATGCAATATAAAATAAAATTATATTAAATTTTAAACTATTGGGCCCGCAAATGCAGGCCAATCCCACCTAGTATATATACATATATACATACACATCAAAAACTTGTTGAGATCGCACTAAGAACTACGCCAAAAATTTGTTGACGATCAGCGCCCAAGCGCGCACACACAAAGTCAAGACGCTGCCTTACAAGTAATACAACACCCTCTATTAAGAGCCTAGATGTGGCTCGAACCCACATGGACTCGGACCACCTTGCCTAATTATCAAGTTCAAGTGTGATATTAACTTTCACAACACACATACACATATATACATATACATACATACATACATACATACATACATATAAAATCTATATCTATCTATACTCTATTGAAAGTGTGATTTGTGAAGACCTTTAGAAATGTTGATCAAATTTTTTGCCCTCATTAAAAATGACATCACAATAGATAAAATTGTCATTTACTATATCTATACAATTATTATTCAAAATTATGATTTTTAATTACTTCCATCACTTTATTTTATCATATTAAATTTCTTTTCTATTTATGGCATAGCGAAAGTTTATTTCCTTTTGATTTTTAAAAATTTTTTCTTTTTTCTTTTTACGGTAGGAAATTTTCATAAAAGTTGTTTCTTTTCCTTTTTAAGTTTTCCCTTTTTCCTAGTCAGTAAAAGTCTTTTATTTTCTATTTTGATAATTTTTTGTCCCTTTTAATAATGTCCTAATATTATTATATTTTTAAATTTTAAAAAAACAAAATTTTGTTTTTTTAATTTATAATTTATAATTGCCTAATTTAATTCATAAACTCTACTAAATCGCTGAGTTTTTTTCCTTTTTGATAGTCAAGAATTCTTAACCTTATTTTATTATATTAGATTTTCTACTTTATGGCATAACTCTATTTATAGTATAAATCTTTTAAAAAATCCACGAAAGTTTTTTTTAAAATTAAAGAATTATAAAATTGAATTGATTAATTATATTAAAATTTTTTTAAAAGTTTTTTTAAATTAATCTTGGCAGAAAATCTTGAAAAAATTGAACTTTAAAAATATTTTTAATTATATATACATAAAAATCTATATCTATCTATACTATATTAAAAATGTGAAAGCTCCTTAAAATATTGATCGAACTTTTGTCCTTCACTAAAAGAGATCGCAATAGACAAATTGTCATTTACTATTTTTATGTAAATAATTATTTGCACTAAGAATTTATTTTATCAATTAGAGTTTTAATAAGATATACTTTTTAAAATTATCTTTAAACATAAAAAAAAAACTAAACCAAATCAAACCGATAGTTTTTATTTAATTTTATATAAAAAAATTAAAAATATTTTTAATTTTTTTACCTTTTTTCTTTATTGGTTATCAGTTTGTTCTTTCTTTATTTAACTTTTTATGTGATAATTAATTCTAAATTTTTGTAGATAATTAAAATTTCACCTCATAAAAAATTGTGGTTGGAAAATATGGGGTCCGTGTGAAATTTTTAATTATTTGGTATACACTTGGCATTTAGAAAAAAATGCTTGATTATTTTGTTATTAGGAATTTTATTGTTGAGATAAATGATAAATAAAAAAATGAATGATTTTTTAAAAATAACTATACTACCCTTGGTCTACCACCTCTCTTCACATTTCTATATAATAAAAATGTGTATATATGTATATATGTATATATGTGTGTGTATGTGTGTAATGTATATATGTATATATGTATATATGTAAATTAAATCTTAAATTCACAAATAAAAAAAATAAAAAATTCCAAAAATCAAAAAGTGCAAAAACATTCGTGGATTTTTTTAAAAGATTTATATTATAAATAGAGTTATTATACCTTAAGTAGAAAATCTAATATAATAAAATAAGACTAAAATTCTTTGATTATCAAAAAGAAAAAACTTGTTTAACTTTTTTTAGATTCATACCACAAATAGAGTTACGCCATAAATAGAAAACCTAATATGATAAAATAAAGAAATGAAATAAGGTTGAAGATTGAATCAAAGGTGTTGATGTAGTAGAGTTGATGAATTAAATTATGCAATCATAAATCTTTTATAGATGTATGATTTATAAAAAAAATTGAAAATATAAAAATATTTTTAATTATATATTAATATTTTAAAAAATTATCAAAAAAGGAACAAAATACTTTTCGTGACTAAGGAAAAAGGGGAAAAATTAATAGGAAAAAAACTTTTGTAAATTCCTACCATAATAACAACAACAACCTAGCATAATCTCACCGCATGGAATCTGGGAGGGTAGAATGTAAGGCGTATCTTACCACTATCTCAAGGATAGAGAAACTCTGCTTCCGATAGACCCTTGACTTTAAGAAATACAAACCCGAAGATATAATAGCATCATAGAAGATAACATAAAATAGCAACACAACCACAAATATCCACACCAAAAAGAATACACACCAACAATATACTAAACGATCAATAAGAAACAAATGTACTAGAAACATACATCGAAAGGACAAGAAACTATTAGAGCAATACTTCAGTCTACCCCTAAGAATGAGAAAGCAAAGTGTCATAATAATGCCCGTACTATCCTCGGGCTACCCTAATCCTGTACTCCATACCTTCCTATCTAAGGTCAAGTCCTCTAAGATGCAAATATGTCATACTTCTCCCCATTGCTTCTTCGCCCACTCACTCTCTTAAAAATCATCTAAAGGCAACCGCTTACACCTCCGCACAGACACTCAAACACCTCCTCTTCACATGCCCGAACTACCCCGCCTTGCCTCACGCATCTTATCTTCCACCGAGCCGCTCCCACCTTGGCTCCTGGATATCGCATTTCTAATCCTATCACTCCTAGTATGCCAACACATCCACCATAATATCCTTATTTTGGCAACATTTAGTTTACATATGGGAGTTCTTGATTGACCAACACTCCGCCCCGTACAACATGTTTCGCCTAACCACCACTCTATAGAACTTCGCTTTAAGTTTTGTCACACTTTCTTATCACACAATACTCTAAGAGAGCCTCCATTTCATCCAACCTGCACCAACACGCGGCAACATCCTCGTTGATCTCTACTTTCTTTGATAATAGACCCAAGGTACTTGAAACTCTCTTTCTTTTGAACAACTTGCGTACCCAAAGATCACTTCTTCATCCTCCTCGTGCATCACATCACTAAATTTACATTCTAAATACTCTATCTGGTCCCGCTCAACCTAACGCCTTAGACTCCAGACTTGTCTCCAAACCTCCAACTTAGCTTTTACGCCACGAGTCCTCAGAATCAGAACTATGTCATCCACAAACATACACCAAGACACTTCACCTTGAATCCTTCAAGGCCAATGTATCCTCACCAAGGCAAATAAAATGGGCTAAGTGTTGGATCCTCGGTGCAACCCTATAAATTGGGAAGTGCTCCGAGTCTCCACTCACTGTCCTCACCCGAGACTTGACTCCATCATACATATCCTTGATCTCCCTAATGTACACCACCGATACAGCTCTAGCCTCCAAGCAACTCCAAAGAACTCCTCGGGGACCTTACGTAGGCCTTCTCTAGGTCGATGAATACCTATGGAACATCTCTCTTCCTCTCCCTATATCGCTCCACCAATCTCCTTACGAGATGGATGGTTTTTGTAGTCGAGCTCCCTGGAAGATGAATCTGGAGACTCGATTTTCAAAATAGCCACGCCCCTTCTTACCCCCGCTTTTCCTCCACTACTCTCTCTCAAACCTTCATAGCAATTTGACAACTCGATACTCATATAATACATTGCACTGGGTTTCACTGCCTTATTTTCAGGCCAATGGAACCATCATACTCTCTCCATTCATCCGACATCTTCACCATCTTGAAAATGACATTAAAAAAACAACTTGGTAAACCACTCCAAACCTACCAACAGGCACTTCTAAAATTTCACTAGAATCTCATCGTATCCGTTCGTTTCTACCCATATGCATTTTATGCATAGCCCCCTTAACCTCCTCCTCAACCCTTACACATCTACAATACCACAATCGCATCGCCTCTCGAGTGTCTACCTCCTCTAGCACAATGTCTCTGCTCCCTCCTTGTTTAAGAGTTTATGGCATGCCCGTCATTCATACGTCTAATAAGTGGCTTTTCCACTAGCACCTTCCCGTCCTTATCCTCAAGCACTTAACTCGGGTCCGCATCCCCCGTCCTCATCTCTCTCGCCTTGGCTAGCTTGTAATAACTTTTCACTTTTTTAGATTTATATTACAAATAAAGTTATGCCATAAGTAGAAAATCTAAAAAATTAATGACTATCAAAAAGAAAAAACTCACCAAACTTTTAGATTTACACCACAAATTGAGTTATGCCATAAATAGAAAACTAATATGATAAAATAAAGCGATAAAAATAAAATAGTGATAAGAAAGATAACATAAACTTCAATATTTTGTAAAAGATTTTAAAATATTATCTCACTTCAATATATTAAATTTAATATATATATATATATATATATAAAGTAAAATTCTTAAAAAATAATAATTAACGTCAAAATAATATTTATTTAAATAATATAAATAAAACTATATCTCCAATATATTATTATTTGTTGTATCTCAATTTGACAAATTCTTTACAAAATATTATTAGTTTATGTCACCTTTTGTCGCTTTGACCGCTAACATCTCTATTAAATCAACTAAAGGAGATAATCTATTGAGGAATGTAGTAAATAGTGAAGAAAGTGAAAAATGAAGTTAGTTGGGTTAGTTAAGAAGGTGGTTAGTTAAGGCAGAGCAACTAATAAATGATAACTAACTCATAGCTATTATCTATAAATAGAGGAGCCTATTCATCTATGTAACATACTTTTATGATGATCAATATATACAACATTCTAATACTGAAATCTACCTTCTTCTTCATACAGTTCTTCCTATTCTTCTTCATTTTACTGCTTACTGCCTCTGTTCTTAAACTTCTTCTTGTTTCTTCTTAATCTTCATGATCTAAGATTCACATATTCAACATGGTATCAGAGCTTTGCTAAAGAATAGCAGAGATCAATTCTGGTCATCTCAAGAAACTTCTTACAGCTGTTCTAACAAGGCTTCAAGCACTGCAACAATGGCGAAAGGACTTAGTAATGGATAGAAAATGGGTGATCCTTCTAATGTCAACAATGTTGCGCCTTCAACAATCATTCAAGCTCCAATGGATCATAATCATCCACTGTACTTATCGGCAGTTGATGTAAGTGGCATGACTATCATCTCTTTTCAATTGAAGGGCAATGAAAATTATGTGATCTGGAGCAAATCAATAAGAATTGCTTTATTAGGGAGGAATAAATTGGGCTTTATAGATGGAACTTGGAAAAAAGAAACTTTCTCAGCTGAGTTGTGGAATCAGTGGGAAAGAGTAAATAACATTGCCTTATCATGGCTCATGAATTCAGTTGCAAGCAATTTGATTGGAGGAGTGGTTTTTGCATCAAATGCTTGTTCAGTTTGGCAAGACTTAAAAGAAAGATTTGATAAGGTGGATGCTTCAAGAACTTTCAATTTGCATCAAGAAATAGCAACTATGTCTCAAGGAGTCCAATTTGTGGCAGTGTACTATACAAAATTGAAGGATCTATGGGATGAATTTGAGTCTTTGGTTCCTCCTCCGACATACAGTTGTGAGAAATCAAGAGAATTCTTGTTGTACTTACAAAGACAGAGCTATATCAGTTTTTAATAGGGCTCAATGAGTCGTATGCTCGGGAAAGAAGTCAGATACTACTCATGACTCCTCTGCCTATGGTTAATCAAGCCTATGCCATGGTAATTAGTAATGAGAGTCAAAAGGCAGTGGCACAAATTAGCAATGCCATAGGTCTTCTAGGAGTTGCACCTGGTGTGAATGATGGACTGGCAATGTACTCAAAAACAGGATATTCTAAAGGCAAGACGTATAACTCCAAATATAATCCCAATGTTGTATGTGATCATTGTAAGCTAAAAGGTCACTACAAAAGGGATTGTTATCAGTTGGTAGGATATCCACCAGATCATCTAAGGTATAATGAAAGGAGAGATGTCAGAGGGTATGATAAGCAAAGGAAGACTAATCATGGAGCTTATAATGTTAGTTGTGATGAATGGGGTCAGCAACAAGCTCAAAGAGAACAATTGCCAGACACAGCAGCAGGAACTCAAGTGTTGTATGATACTAATGCAGAGATGGTTTCCATGATGCCTCGTAGATTCACATAATAGCAGTATGAGCAGATTTGCAAGATGATTGAACAAAATCAATCTCCTGCAGCCAATGAGTCAGTAAACATGAAAGGTAACAGTAGGGCTTTGGTAGTCAATGATAGTCCACCAAAATGGATTATTGATACAGGAGCCACTAACCATATGGTTGTAGATATTGAATTACTGAACAAGGACACTATATCTAAACCTGAAAAACCAAAAAAGATTTTTTTTACCTAATGGTGATGTCTCTATGGTGTCTCACACTGGCACTAGTAATATATCTCCATATAGTATTAACCTAAATGTGTTTCATATTCCTAAATTTTAGTACAACCTACTGCCAGTTTCTAAGGCAACAAGACAGCTTAACTGTTCTGCTACTTTCTTTCCTAACTTCTGCATTTTTCAGGATCTCTACAATGAAATGGTGAAGGAAATTGGTAAAGGGAAGGATGGATTATACTTTCTGATGAGGCAACACCTTCCTAGACATAAGAAACCAAGATGATGTTTAGTTAGCATTAATAAGGATAATATTGAACTATGGCACAAAATACTTGGCCATGTTTTATGTAGAGTTCTAAGTCATTTGTTTCCTGATCAGAAAATTAATATTACTACTATCATGAACAATTGTACTTTATGTCCTGAAGCTAGACAATCTAGGTTACCATTTACAAATAGTATTACTAGCAGTAAAAAACCTTTTGAATTGATTCATATGGATGTGTGGGGCCTTACAAAGTGAATACATATGATGGTTATAAATCATTCCTTACTATTGTAGATGATTTCTCTAGAATGACTTGGATTTTTTTGCTTAAACTAAAGTCTGATGTTATTATTATATTAAAGCACTTCATATCTTATGTCAATACACAGTTTGAAACAAAGATTAAAACAATAAGAACTGACAATGGTACTGAATTCACAAGCCAAATATGTTCTGATTTGTTTAACACTTTAGGCATTATACACCAAACATCCTACCCTTATACACTTCAACAAAATGGCATAGTCAAAAGGAAACATAGACACCTTCTAGAACCGACAAGAGCTATGAGATTCCAAGCTAATATACCTCTAAGATATTGGGGACTTTGTGTGCATGCTGCTGCTTACCTGATTAATAGATTAGCATAATCAACATTGCATAATATTAGTCCATATGAAAAATTATATGGTAGGAAACCTTCTCTAGATCATTTAAGAGTATTAGGATGTTTATGTCATGCTAAAATAGTCAATCAATCTGACAAGCTGATGTCTAGAACTAAACATGCTATACACATAGGATATTCTATGACCAAGAAGGGATTCTATTTGATCTAATTGACAAAGTTTTTTTTGTGAATAGGGATATTATCTTCAGGGAAGACATATTTCCTTTCAAGGAGAAGTGTTGGACTGGTTCTCATCCAATATTTACAACACAATCAAATACTGTGTTTGATGATGAATTATGTCCAGTAATGACTGACACTGGAAGCTCACAACTATCTATTCCATCTCAGGAACTAACTAGTTACCAACAATATTTCTCCTGTTAGTGATGATTCAATCACTATTAGTGATGTGCCTCAAAGAAGATCTGCTAGAGGCAGACATCAACCAGGATAGCTAAAAGATTTTGTTTCACTAAATGTTCATGACAATGTGTCATATGCACTGTCAAACTATGTTTCTTATGACAGCTTATCTCCTAAATACCAGACCTATTTAGCTGCATTTTCTCATATTGTTGAACCTTCTACGTATGCAGAAACTATCAAAGATCCAAGGTGGATAGATGCAATAAAAGCTGAAATTGCAGCTTTAGAAAGTAATCAAACTTGGCAAGTGGTTTCTCTTCCTCATGAAAAGAAACCAATTGGATGCAAGTGGATATTTAAAGTCAAATATAAATCTTCAGGTGAAGTTGAAAGATTCAAAGTTCGACTAGTTGAAAAAGGTTACAACCAAAAGGAAGGAATTGACTACCAAGAAACCTCTAGTCTAGTAGTTAAGATGGTCACACTCAGAACTGTTTTGGCACTCGCAGCAACAAGACAATGGCATATTCACCAGATGGATGTCTTTAGTGCATTCTTACAAGGTGATTTGGAAGATAAAATCTATATGGATCTGCCACAAGGATTTCAGAGTCTGGGGGAGCAGCAAGTATACAGACTCTCTAAATCCTTGTATAGACTCAAACAAGCTCCAAGGCAATGGAATGCTAAGCTATCCAAAGCACTGTTTGATTGTGGATTCAAACAAAGCCAATATGGCCATTCTCTATACATCAAAAGGTTAGGTAATAAACTGGTTATAATATTGGCCTATGTTGATGATATACTGATTACTGGGGACAAACTAGAACAAATTGAAGAGACTAAGGTTGCACTACACAAAGCATTCAAAATTAAAGACCTTGTGAACTGAAATACTTCCTGGGAATTGAGTTTGCAAGGTCACAAGTAGGCATAGTTATGCATCAAAGGAAATATGTCTTATAGCTGATATCAGATACTAGACTCGGTGCAACAAAATTAGTAGCCACACCTATAGAAATCACTTCTACGCTAACAACAAAAGAGTATGATGATCATATCAAAGAAGCAGCAAGTTTTGGCGATGAAGAACTAGCAGACCAGGAATTCTATCAAAGACTTATAGGCAAGTTACTATATCTCACAGTAACTAGACCAAACATAGCTTGTAGTGTCCAGACACTAAGTCAGTTCCTACAAAAACCAAAGAAGTCACACCTAGATGCTGCACTCAGAGTTATCAGATATGTTAAAAGTACTCCAGGACAAGGACTTATATTATCAAGCAAAAAAATAAGACGTTATAACTGTCTATTGTGATGCAGACTGGGCTGCATGCACTTTCTCAAGAAAATCTGTCACTGGTTTTGCTATCAAATTTGGAGAATCATTGGTATCATGGAAATCAAAGAAGCTATCAATTGTGCCTAGAAGTTCAACAGAAGCTGAATACAGAGGCCTAGCTTCTACAGTGGCAGAATTAACTTGGTTGATTGGATTGATCAAACACTTAGGTGTTCAAGTACAACTGCCACTGAGTGTCTATTGTGACAGCAAAGCAGCAATCCAAATGGCTGCTAATCCAATCTGCCATGAGAGGACTAAACACATAGAAATAGATTGTCACTTTGTAAGGAAAAAATTTCAACAAGGACTGATGAAGTCTGAGTATATTCCAACACAAGATCAGCCGGCAGATGCATTAACTAAAGGGCTTACCAGAGTGCAACATGAGTACTTAATATCCAAGCTTGGGCTGTTCAATATCTTCACAAGACCAAGCTTGAGGGGTAGTGTTGAGGAATGCAGTAAATAGTGAAGAAAGTGAAAAAAGAAAGTTAGTTAAAGTTAGTTAAGTTAGTTAACGAGGTGGTTATGTTAGTTATGTAGAGCAACTACCAAATGATAACTATGAGTGTTAGTTATGTAGAGCAACTACCAAATGATAACTAACTCATAGTTATTATCTATAAATAGAGGAGCTTATTCATCTATGTAACATACTTTTATGATNATGACTGGCACCTGGTGCCCTAGCTACCAAATGATAACTAACTCATAGTTATTATCTATAAATAGAGGAGCTTATTCATCTATGTAACATACTTTTATGATGATCAATGTATACTACATTCTAATACTGAAATCTACCTTCTTCTTCATACAATTCTTCCTATTCTTCTTCATTCTACTGCTTACTGCCTCTGTTCTTAAACTTCTTCTTGTTTCTTCTTAATCTTCATGATCTAAGATTCACATATTCAATACAATCTAAGTTAAATTATTTTGAACATAAAGTATTTGAGCTGGCGTAATAATTACTATTGCATTCTTCAAATCGATAAAACAGATTGAACATAAACTACTTGAGCTAGCGTAATACTCAAGTTACGACAGTTGATGAAGAAGACTTTGAGAATAAATTGTTGATGAAAAAGACTAAATTATGCGATTATAAATCTTTTTATATAATTTGAAGGATTTATAAATGAAAAAGGATTTGAAAGTGTGAGAATATTAAAATACCAATGTCATATATAAATAAAAAAAGAAGTGTTTAAGGTTTACGGGGAAACTCTTAGGTTAAATTTCTTTAATATTTAGGGAAGGAAAATTTCAGCGGAAATTTTTTAAGCTAATTCTTTTAGGGCAATTTTTTAGGCCTTTTTTTTTTTGTTAAGGAAATTTACGGAATACATTAGATAATAATTTTTCATGTAGAATAGCAAGGAAAAATTTTAGGTAATTTTTAATTTTTTTTATTCAGGAAAATTTTCGAAAACTTTTAGGCTTACCTTTTAGAAAAATTAA
>JACEIK010000570.1:250976-261654 GCA_018107945.1 Datura stramonium | reverse complement strand
CCTAACCCATTTGGAATTTGAGATTTTATTTCACTATTTCAAATTTAATTCATTCAACATTTAACCAAAAATCTAAAATTCCAAAACCCAACCAACATTTAACCTAAATCCTCAATTTCTCATTTCTCAGAGCTTAGACTCAGACACTTGTTACTCCTCCTTACTGCCTTTGCCTTAGACCTTAGTCCTTAATACGTTAATATGCTATAGTGAACCGCTGAATCCATTCGGTCGGCGGTCCTCAATAATCGTTCTCTCATCGTCGGCAACTGTTCTATGGGAGTCGGGACGGTATGTTCTTCAGCTGTTCAAAGGATGTTTTTTTCTTTTGAGTTTCTTTCTAGTTTCTACTTTCTACTGTTGTAGACTTGTAGTCGATACTCTGTATAGTGTATACTTGTGGTGTTGTATACTCGTATGCTACTATGCTTATTGATATCATCTTGTGATGTTATATACACAAGAACAACATATTGCGTTTGATTAGGATCTAGGAAGGCTGCCTGAAATATATTTATAAGCCTCAAGAGTGTGGCTAGGATTATATATTTTTTATCTTTTTAACATTATTTGGGTAATTTTTGTGATTGATAGACCTTGCATGATTGTGAACAAGCCTTGTTAATTTTCAAACGAGGAACTGAAATTGCAACAGAAGTGAATATAAAGTATAAACCTAACTGAGTAGAATAGAAAACAAATCCAATAGGTCTTAAAAAATAAAATCACAAAATGATTTTCTGTTGAGTGTTGACCTCCTAACAGCCTTACCCTGACTTGCTATTGTTTGATTAATTAGTTTTGGTTTTGCCCCTTATGATCTTATAGTTCTTTTAAATTTAAATTTTTCATAGATGACGAATGAAAGTAGAGTAATTCTTGCTGTTCAAGTGATAAATTACCTAATTCAGATGATACCAATGACTCACTTGGTAGTCAAGTTACAAAGAAGAGAAAAGCAATTCCATCTAGATCCAAGGTTTGGAACCATTACAAAGAAGAGAAAAGCAATTCCATCTAGATCCAAGGTTTGGAACCATTTTAATAAGCTCGCTGAAAATGGTATAAGTAAAGTGAAGTGCAGGTATTATCTCACATCTCTTGCTTATACAAACCTCTAATGAAATAACAGGATTGAACCAAAATTTAACAAGGCGTTCAGTGTATAAGCCTATCATTGAAAGTGCTTCTCAAAACAAGATAAAATTTTCATCTAAGGAAGCATCGCTTTGGAAATTTGATCAATAAGTAGTTAGGAGGTCTTTAGTTGAGATGATAATTGTGGATGAACTCCCATTTAGTTTTGTAAAAAAGGAAGGCTCCAAAAAGTTTATGAATCAAGTTCAACCTCTATTTCGACTTCCTTCCTGTAGAACAATAACAAGGGATTGTTATGAGCTTTATGGTGAATTAAGATACAGTCTAAAGAAGTCTCTTAGAAAAGTGCAATCAAAGATTTGACTTACCACTGATACATGAACATCGATGCAATAAATTAATTATATGTGTTTGACTTCTCACTTTATTGATAGAAATTAGGTGTGGCATAAAAGAATATTAAATTTTTTACTAATCTCTAGTCATAAAGTTGAGCAAATGGTAGAGGATATTGGTAATTGCTTGCTTGATTGGAACTTGGACAGTGTGTTTTGTGTTACAGTTGATAATGCTTCTTCAAATAGTGTTACAGTTACACAATTGTCTAAACAGTTAGATATATAGGGAACTTATATAATAGGTGGTAATCATCTTCATATGAGATGTGTGACTTATATACTCAATCTAATTGTGCAAGAAGGTTTGAAGGAAATTGATATTTCTGTAAAATGTGTTAGACAGATGGTGAGGTATGTTAGATCATCTCCGGCAAGAACAAGAAATTTTATGAAATGTTCTGAAGTCCAAAAGATAGAATGTGCTAAATCATTATTGCTAGATGTGCCTACTAGGTGGAATTCCACCTACTTGATGTTGGAAATGGCACAACACTTTGAGAAGACATTTGATAGGTTTGATCTTTTTTATGAGAATTTTAAAATTTATCTTTCGACTCATGTTTGTGAAAATGGAGGTACTGCAGGTTTGCTCGCATGTGATGATTGGGTGAATGTGAGAAATATGATAAAGTTTCTTGAAAAATTTTATGAGCTTATCGTAAAGGTTTAAGATTCACATTATGTTACATCTAATGTTCATTTTGAGGATATATGTGAGCTTGACGTATATTTGAAAGCATATTTTGCAAGTGAAGATTTTAATTTGAGTATAGTGGTTGGGCGGATGATGAAAAAGTTTGAAATGTATTAGGGTAAACCTGAAAAGATGAACCCAATGATTTATATTTCCTTCGTGTTGGATTCCCGTAATAAGTTTGTGTTTGTTAGCTTTGGGCTTGAAAAACTATTTGGGGAGGAAATAGGAAAGAAAATAGATAAAGGAGTGAAAGATTATATGAACAATTTGTTTGGAGAGTGTCTAAGAAAATATTAAAGAAAATCTCAATATCTATCATTTCTCTCTAGATCTACTTCACCTCATGACGGATCTGATTCATCTAGTTCTAGTTCTCAAAGTGTGAGAATAAAAGCTTTGAGAAATAAGCTTCACTTGAAGAAACAAAGGGAAGATTGTGGAAGTGGGGGTGCTAAGTCAGAGTTGGAGAGATAAATTAATGAAGGATAAGAGCCTGATTATGATAACTTTGATGTCTTAAATTGATGGAAAGTTAATACTCCAAGATTTTCTGTTCTTTTAGAGCTAGCTCGTGATGTGTTGGCTATTCCAATTTCGAGTGCGGCATCAGAATGTGCTTTTAGTACTAGTGACCGTATTCTTGATCGATTTAGAAGCTCTTTGACTCCTAAATGTGTGAAACCTCTTCTTTGTGCTTAAGATTGGCTTATAAAAGAGACTAATTCTATTTGTGTGAAAGAAAATTTGGAGTATCTTAAGCAACTTGAATCTGGTAAGGTTTCATAATTTTTTTAAAAGATAAAACTAATCTACTTATTTATGTTGTATGACATATTGACAATTTGACATATTAGTTTAAATTATCTTTAGATATGTTAAATAGTAGGAGAGATTCTTGCATTATTGATGTATGATTGCAATTTGCTATTTTGCTACTAGTGCCCTATTGGTGATTGCCTGATTGGTGAGTTTCAATACTTTATTTGTTTGGTGATATGAGATATCCTTTTGTAGTTTGGTTCTTTTATCTAGAAAGTTAAATTATAAGTTTCTAATTTTTAGTTTAATCTTGTTTTTTTATTAGTTTCAAGTTCAACCATGCTTCCTAAAGCTTGCTCACTTATTTGAAAATATTTTGTGGTGGTTAAAGACAATGAAGAAGGGCGCAAAACAAAGTGCTTAACATGTGATTTGATATTTAATTGTCATCAAACATGGGCTGGAACAAGTGTCTTAAGAAAGCATTTTAAGATATGTCGTGAGAATCGTCTCGATCAAGAGAGGAAGATTCATATTTAAGCTTATGTTTTAAATTTGGTGATTAGTGTTGTGTACTTGTGTTGATGTATTTAAGACATAGTTTTGTGATTGGTTGACTGCTAATGTTTGTTATTTGAAGCTGAATTTTAAGACATTTGTGTTGTTTTAACTTTTAAGTTTTAAGTATTCAACAGATTGTTCAACCTTGTGAAATTGTGACTTGTTGAATTATTAAATTGTGGCTGATTCGAACATTCAACAATGCTAAATTGAGTAAGTTTTATGCCTTGCTGGGCTGTTGACTACTGGGTGCTTGGTGCTAGCCAACTTAATTTTTTAAAGGCATTTCGGGTTGTTGCAAGTTGCAACATGCAGTGGATTACCTAGGTTAATTCTATTAGTATTTAAATTTTAAGGCTTGTTGTTACTGCTTTGGCCTTTGAGTGAAGTAGATTGATAGGTTTGAATAAGTTTTATAATTAATAATTTGATATACAACATGCACTCATGCTGTCGTGTCATGAAGTGCTGCTAGCTGCTTGGTCGTCGTGTCGTGCAGTGCTTCTCACTTGCACCCAAAAATTATTTTAAAAAATATGAAACCAAATCGAATCAAATTAGTTTTATTTGGTATACGGTGTATATTTTTTTAAAATTGAACACCGAAGAACCGAATCAAACTTTGGTAAAATTGAACCGAAGAACTGAACACCCACCCCTACCTGTAGATTTTGACTGGAAGGACAAACATAAGACCCTCTAGCATGTATGTACAGATGAGCGACAGAGGTGTGATTAGATTTGATATTAAGAAAGATTGATGAGATACAAAGAATATACAATTGTGATTCAGGAAGGATATAGTTCCATGATTATGTCGTGATGGTATGCCACTATTGATTGGTTGTTGACTTATATGTCTATTAAAGAATTAAATGTTTTGTGCTGATTTATATAAATATATTTGAATATGGTTTAATTATCCGATTATTATTGATTGTGTGAATTCTTGAGATTTGGGTGACTGTACTGTACTTCGGCTACTAGGTTGGTCCTGGGTAGTGGTGATGTGCTATTAACTAAATAATAGAAGACAAAATAGTTATGCATGATAATAAGTAAATTATCGGTTATTAGAAATAGACAAGGATAATTATGAGGTTGTAAGTAATTAGTATTGGTATTGTTATGTATTAGAATTGTGTTGAACTGGAAGAGGCTCAGATATATATAGTCAAGCTACTAGTTGATGCAGTACCAATGCATCGGTAAGACTTCTGCTGCAGAGAGACTGTCGTACAGATCGAAGGGCCATTGATAAGATTAAATATCTAGAGCTTATAACTAGGAATTTATTAAATGTAGTAGGGATATTCTTAGCCTGTTAAGACTTTATTTAAGTAATCTGTAGAATATGATTAAGGGTCATAAGTTTTCAAATGTTAGCTAATTATCTGATATTGTTGATTTTATATTATATTGCGTAAATTAATCTTAGTCGACTGATAATGCTTACCAGTATATTTGGTGTACTGATACTACTCTTGCTGCACCTTTTATGGGGTGTAGGTTTGTGACAGGTTACGAAAGTTTCTGATTGAAGTGGTGAATATTCAGCATCAACTTCTGCATCTCTTTCCTCAGACGAAGTTATTTCTTTTGTTGTTATTAATCTAATTAGAGCTCTTGTACATGTCTAGACTAGATTCTTGGGAAAAATATTGTTTAGAGTTTTTTGGGATATAAAGATGTTTTTATCAATTATTTAATAATGTTTTATTTATAAAGTAGAGTTTATATTTGAAAATTTCGTTTTGAAAAAGGGGTTCTCCTATTGGACTAGACTCAAGTAGGTGCCCGCACTTTCCCTCAATTTAGATTTTAACAAAGTTGGTATAGAGCTTTAAGTTACCGGTCTTACAAGTATAAGAGAAATATCAAGTAGAGTCCTACGAATTAGTGTATAGACGTCCATATTTAATCCTCTGGAAGCTATGAGGCATCTAGGAAGTTTTTTCTTGTGTTCTTTCCTATCATGCAGTCCTAATTGATTGGTCTCCTGGGTTGAGCCCGATTTGTATCTGAAAGACTTCATTTGGTATCTCGATGGGCTTAATTAATATCTAAAAAATTTAAATTGGTATTTTACGACATAAACGGTGTTGAATGAAATTTTGTGGGAAAAATATTAGTGGGCGAGGGGTAGACTTGTTAATAAAGTGAGCAGCCTCTAAGCATACTATTCTTCCTAGCAAGCCTCATTGTAGCAAAAAGGTTTTTTTACTGCAGCGGGCTAGCTATAGCGATTAGATGGATGCAATAACGCATCCATCTAACATGCGAAAATCCTCTATACTGAAACATGGGTTGCCATAGTGGAAACACTGCGACGAAAAGGCATCCGCTACAACGGACATCCATTAAATAGAATCCAAATCTCTAATTTTGGAAAAATTTCAAAATCACTCAAAAGCTATAGAAAGATTGTAAAATATGCAAATTGCGAAATGATATAATTAATAGACCCATACAAGGGCAGCTGCCCATCGAATGCCACTTATGGGCACTTGTACATCAAGATAAGAAACGAAATTACCAAATAAAAATAAATTATTCAAAGCACACAAGGAAAAGAAATTGTTTAATAAAAGGCCCTACAAGGTCAAGAAAAGAACCTAAGCTAATGCACATGGGAGGGAGATACACTATGGCCATGCCTAGCTGGTCACCTCATCACTGCCAGAGCCAGACTCACTGGCCTCCTCATCGTCGAACCTGCTAAGGAGAATTGTTGGGCGTCCTCCTTGGACACCTTGGAAAGCTTCGATCGGGGAGCAAGGGTCTTAAGGAGCTTTTTCATCCCCCTCTACACCTTCATAAGTAGCTTGTCCCGTGAACGCCTCTCCATCTTCTTTGCCTCCAAGTCGGCCTGGAGCTCTATGTGGGCCTGGATCAAAGAACAAAGGCGTCTTGAAGGGCCTTGATGCCACCTGCAATGACATTTGATGATGCACCATCCAGGGGAGTCCCGGGAAAACCCTTTAGAAGCTCCTTCATGGCTGTCATGTCCACCTCAAACTGCTCAAAGGGGCCTAAAGGCCAGGAAGAGCCAGCCTCAGCCCTACTACCTCCTAGGCCCTCACTATCATCCTCGTCTGAGTCAGCTTTCCTCTTCTTCCTGCCTCGTCCTGGTGCACCCTTCACCCTTAGTAGGTCAAAGGGCACATAGCATGCAATTATATGATCTCTCTACTCTATAGGCAGCCTTGTACCCATGCATAGTATGGTAGTAAGAGAGGGGAACGACAGGTTCGACCCGCTCTTGGTGGTAAAGTACCTCCACTCCTCCATGACCTATGCCCCCACATTGATTGGCATTTGATCCACAATGAAAGCCACTATCAAATCCTGGCGGTAGGTCACATTACTCATATTTTTGGATGGGTGGATCCTTTGGGACACTAGATTCATCCATCTCCCAGCCTCCATCATAAAGTAGGTACGTTTAATCCCCGTGTAGCTAATGCCTTAGTTGACCCGATCCCTCTTATCCTCCATCACCAACGTGTCAACGAGCCATTACCCATTTCCGTCGATATCCTTGGCCCTAAGCTTGAACTCAGGGGGATCAGGCAACCCCAGGGCCTCATTAATCATGGCAGCGCTGATGCTAAAGATCATCCCCCGGATGTAGATGACTAGGTCCGGAAGGGTCCAATTGAACATGGGGAGAATGAAATAGAACTTCCTCACCCTGTACTCATTGCTCGAGCAGGACTGCATCACTAGTGGCCCCACCCCATCTCCTATAAGAGGGCATAGAACTTTGAGACGTTCTCCCCCACATCCTGTGTGATGAAACCTCACTCATGAACGAAGCTCTTGACCTCCTGCTCTGGCACAGGTCGTTGACAAATCTAATGTATTCAGATGAGGCACTGCTTCGAACGATAATGTCAATAAATTTTGTAAAAAAATCACATTAGATGAAATATTCAATAAATAGGCATAGGAGACTAGGCCTAATCCATAGAATCCAACACATCTTACTACATAAGGACCTTCACTGCAGAAGATGGATTCTCGTTACAGCGAGGCCGCTGCATCGAAAGGCATCTGCTATGAAGAGACCGTTGTAGCGAGAAACTTTTTGCTACAGCGAAAGTCGTCTTCCCTAGTGACCCCGACACCAACAATGGTGGTTCGAGTTGTAGACATGATATTAGCGGATTTAATCATAGATCAGGAAAAGGGATAACATATATAAACCTCACAGCCCATTACTCAACCATTTACCAACCAAATTCAAGCCTTAAGGGCTCGAAAAGTTTCAAACCACCACCCACCCAACCACCCTATATTTTCAAGTGTAAAACCCTGTGAAACTAGCGAATCAAGCACAATATGTAAGAAAAAAAAATACCATCCAAAGATTTTAAATAATGTAATAAAGTGAAGGAAGTGAAGATTACCTAAAAAGTTGATCCGGAGAGAGAAGTTGTAGGAGAGGATTTGCGAGAATAGAAATTGAAATGTAGAAATGAAGAAAGAACCCGCTTTTATGCCATTTTAAACTGCCAGACGTCTTTGCTACAATGAAGGGGGGGGGGGGCACTTCACCGTTGTGAGAAACCCGTCGTTGCTGCGGTCCATCTTGTATCCAGCACTACTAGTTACATTTGCATGCCCACTATTTAAATCTTATTCCTATGAGGGCCGAAAACCATCCCAAATCCTTAATAAGGAAAGGCCTATAAGTGGCAGTGTTAGCATAAGGAGTCGCTTAAGAGGAATACGAAGCGAATGAAATTTACAAAAGGGGGATAATACAAAGGGCCTGAGATAATTGAGTTAGAAATCACCTTCGTAAATTCTAGTAAAAAAACCATTGAAATAAAATTGATGTAAGTGTAATTCCTCTCCAAGGTGGGGAACTGAGGAATGAAATACTACATTACTGCGTAGTACTTGTGTACCACACCTTTGCAATTCTTAAGACCTCGATAGAAGGGTTGGGTGAGAGGACCCTTAAATTTCGACATTGTAAACAAGTGAATGAGGTAAGATGGAAGTATGAAAGAAATAATTATACGTATAATGTAGTTTGAAATTTTGACCTCGACATTGCAAGAGACTCTTACCACTATGTCACCTGGAGTTGTGCGGGGGCGAACGAATATTTAATTGATATCTGATGTAATGACCCATCTGATTGTTATAAAATCTTGGCAAACACAAGCGTAAGAATTAAAATTTTCATTAGCATGAATTTTATTTTTGGGATAACAAGTATGAATTAAGAAAATATTGAGAAAAGCAGAGTTAAAATAAAGTGGGCTAGACAAACTAAACCGTTGTAACGGACAGGGTCTCACCATCAGGAGTCGCCATAGCGAAAAACATGAATAAGAATTTTGTGTTTCAATTTATTTTAAGACCTAGTTTCTATTCTAAAAAAAAATCATTATTAAAACGCCCTACGATATAAATTTCAGACATTCTACCAAGAATTATGGAGTATAGTCTCAAAGAACAAGAATCCACCGTCCTTTCGACTGATTCTCCATCAAGAGTTGGGGATGGAGGTTGAGAAACGAAAAATCATCGAATTCATGGCAACAACTTGGCACTCAGGTAAGTTGAGCACTTAATTGCTAGTTGAGACCAAGTTTGAATGTCTATTTATATATTATACTAATTTTTTATTTTGTTATGTTATCTTCTTTTCTTTGAGTGTATAATTTCATATAAAATGCAAAATTATTTATAAGCCTTAAAATTTGGAGGAGTAAATTTGCTACATTAAGAATGAACTTTATAGACATCCATTTTGGTTATGTTACAACATAGAAGTTAATGTAAGGAATATGAGAATTTGAAATTTTGTTCAAACTTCAAAGTTGTAGGATTTTGTCTCGTTATGCAAAACTTGGTGTACATATAATAGCATATTATCTTATGGAATACAAAGAAACAAGTCACTAAAATACATTATTGGTTGTGAACACCAAAATATCGGGCACATATTATAGCATATTATAGCTACTAGCTGTCGTCAGTTTGGGCCATGAGGAAATTTGTACTTTCTTCTAACTGCAAATAATTTAATCAATATAGATTGTGGCGGGGTAGTTGAAACTTCTTTTTCTTTAGTTAGAGGTCTCACGTTTAAATCTTGTATATGGAGAAAATTCTTTTGAAAGTGTTGCCATCATAATGAGCCCTGTAATACATGATTCAACTTAATCAAGTTCCGATATAAATATCAATACCGAACAAAAAATAAAAAGAAACTGCAAATAGTTATCTAATTTATAGATCCCTTATCTAGAAGGCTTGTGTTTTCAAATTCTCAACCAATTTACTAATTAATATTGTTTTTCTACTTTTTCAAATTTGTGGAAATTTCCTTGTTTGAAACCACAACTCAATTATGAGCCTACACATGACACTGAAGTAGGCGCAGATTTTTCAAACACTATGATAAGTATCGGTACACTAGGAATATTTGTGTCAAAATGGAATATTGCCTGTTCAAGAATCTTGTTTGCTTATGATTAAACTGTTCTATTTTGGAGAATAAACAAGCATAATTGGCACACGCTTTGACCCGGTAAAATTTTACTTGTACTAAAATATTTGTATCAAATAAATAAATGCACAATATATTTTTATCTAAATATACATAGTTATGATTTGACCATGTTAACAACGAGGATCAGAAGTAAGCTATAAAAGTCCTCCTTAATATTTTTTTCCCTTACTCATGTTGTTTAAGATATATATAGTTGTTTCTCACTCCAAACCAATTTAATTCTCATAATGTTTAAACTACTTTAGTTCTTTCTCAAGTGAAACTCCCTTTATAATTTGTCTCTCTCTCTCTCTCTTTTTTTTTTAAATTGAGAATAGGAAAAAAAAGAAGTGGGGAAGAAAATTATAATTTGAGAATCGAATCCTCGCTAATAATTAAAATATTAAAATTTCTTTTTATAATTTATAAAAGTTAGATAATCAATTAATTGAGTTATTAAGATTTTGATTTATAAATCATTTATCTGTTGTTTCTTTATAAATTATGACGCTAATATGTTGTCCCTATCTAAATGATGAATTTAGCTTTCACATAACTCTAGAGTGTCCTTTGTCAAATAGCATTAGAATGACATCCTCACGTGAACATTTAGGGATGGTAATGAAGCGGCGCGGGTTTGAACCATATGTG
>JACEIK010000570.1:227488-237909 GCA_018107945.1 Datura stramonium | reverse complement strand
CTAGAAATGGATAGTTAGAGGAATGGGTCCAGTTCCTGTGGGTTCGACAATCCGGTTCTTAAAAAGAGCCACTATATTACTTGCACGACCCGTACACTTGTGGACGCGCTCGATACGAAAAAGAGTCGTCAGATAACACCAAAGAAATAGCTGAACTGGGTAAAGAATTGGAATACTGGAGAAATCGTGCCCTAGGTTTAAAAGAAAGGATACAAGAGCTGCGCGATGAATTCAGCAAACATGGAGAAGAATGTCTGAGTGAGAAAACCTTGGGAAATGATCGAGCACTGGCTTATCTCCTGTCTAGTTGGCATCATTTTGATAAAGTGTTGGAAGACCCAAAGAAAGCATACCCCGATGAAGAAGTTTTTAAAATTTAGTTTAATGCTTTTTTCTTTAGTCGTTTTCTTGTATTTGCAAAAAAATTATCTTAATAAATTTTCATTTCCTTCTGAGTTTATTTTTGAGAGCAAAATGACAATACTTAATGGCATGCTTCTTTCTCAAACTCGTTAGGCCTATCTCTAGCATAAAAGAGGCTCCAAAATTAGAAAAATGCGTCAACGTGTTTATTATTTGTTCGGTCTTTACTTTAAGCAACATGATTTCTAACCTCTCTTACTAACTTTGGTTTTGTTTGTTGCTTGTCTTATTTTTCCCCTTTCCCAGAGGTTGATCTGTGCAAATCTGACCTATTATACAAGGTCCAAAGGGGCTTCTCCTTCTTTTCCTCTCGTTTCTAGCTGCAACAACAGAGGAAAGAATAAGATGGACGAGCACAACATCACAACAGATAAGAGTGGTAATAGTACATCTAGGGATGAATGAGAGAATTCCGAAGGGGTTTGTCCTCCAGGCTATAACGAGGTGATAATGAAGCTCGAGCAGAAAATCTTTGAGCTTCAAGAAGAATTTAGGTTCATAGTTTAAACAACCAAGCAATGTCATTCGAGGTTCAAGTTGACGCTTCAACTTCAAAAGCACCGGCAAGAGTTTCGATGTCATCACAGCCGCAACTCCACTGCAAGATACCCATCATATACTCCACCCCAATATTACCAATACTTTCCATACACATATTCAAACCCACCAGCTCCCATTACCTCCCATTATCCATCACCAGCCCAAGAAATACCTTCCCCGACCAACGTAAATGCAACGTATTCCCGCACCCATGTCAACCTGATCTATGTGGAGACAGCACCCATGACTCACCACCTAGGGGAATTTGAGACTTCAGAGAAGGATAGACTGATTCAGACTCTAGCAGAAGAATTAAAAAAGATGAACAGTAGACTGCAAAGTGTTGAAGGCACCGAGGGAATAATGGGTCTAGATTACGAAGACCTATGCATACACTACAATGTCAAGCTACCGGAGGGGTACAAACCTTCCAAGTTCAAATTGTTTACTGGGGCCAGTGATCCAAGGGCCCACCTGAGATTGTATTGTGACAAGCTGCTAAGAGTGGGACAAAATGAGAAGATAAGGATGAAATTGTTCATGAGAAGTTTGACCGGTGATTCTCTTAGATGGTACGTAGAGCAGAACCCAAAGAAATGTTTTACCTGGGCAGAGATGGCAGCAGCCTTTGTGGAGCATTTTGGGTTCAATACAGAAAATGCACTTGACTTGCATTAAATCCAAAACTTAAAGAGGAAGCCCACCGAAACTTTCAGAGAATTTGCAACCCGTTGGAGTACTGAGGCCGCCAGAGTGCGACCCCCAATGGAGGAGGTACAGATGAAAGACATTTTCATGTGGACTATAGATCCGCAAGTTTATGACAGGTTGATGTTGGTTAGAAAGAAAAGCTTTGCAGAGATCATCAAATTGGGTGAGAAAATCGAAGACGGTATCAAAGATGGTATCATTATCAACTTGAATGCATTGTAAGCTGCTAACAAAGACTTGCAGTCCGGAGGTATTTTTTGAAAATCGCAAGAAGAAAGAAGTCGGTACTGTTATGATGGCCCAAGGGCCGAAGAAATATGTTTACAGACCCCAGACTCTACCCCCACACTAACAAATTCCAACCCCACATTACCAGACTCCATCCTACCAAACTCCACCTCCACCATATCAAGCTCCATCACCACAGTACCAAACTCCATCACCATACCAAACTCCCTATTCATACCAAGCACCATATTAAACTCCCCCTCCGACCCATTTCCAAACCCCTACTTCACATTACCAAGCTCCCACTTATCCCATCTACAGCACACAACCTTCTTATTCACGACCTTCTTCCCCATCAATCTAGAGGCCTAGGGCCCACTTTGAAAGGAGGCCGAAAAAACCTATACCCCGTTAGGAAAACCAATCGATCAACTGTATGTGAGGCTAAAAGAAGCTGGTTACATTGGGCCTATCCCTGCCCTCACGGTCGATACCCAAGCCAAATGGTACGACCATAACAAAGTGTGCATGTACCATTCAGGCATGAGGGGTCATACTACAGAGTCTTACAGATCATTGAAAGACAAGATATAAAAGCTGATTGATACAAAATCCATTCACCTTAAAGACCCGACACTGAACGTGACAAGTAATCCTCTGCCAAACCACAAAGTGATATGATTTCTTGTGATGAGGGCGGAGATATATCAAATACCATTGGGGTAATTGAGCACAAGGAAATTTCTTATTCAAGCCCATCCATAACAGTGCAGAAACGTCCTCTTTTTGAAGTTGAGGTAGCTGCACCAAGACCTCCATTTACAGTAGTAAGAGCTGCTCCGACCTCTTACAAAATGGTACCTTGGAGATACGAGGAAAATACCCCACGAGGAAATAAAGTGGTAAAAGCAGATGCAGCACAAGAAGTGACTCGATTTGGATGAATATACACTCCTGATACTCTATCTCAAGGAGCCAACAAAGGGAAAAAACTGATGGCGGAAGTTGAAGATAATAGTATTTGGAAGAAAGTGCAGGCAAAAGAATACTCTGTGATAGAGCAGTTGAGCAAGACCTCTGCCCAGATTTCCATTTTTTCCCTTTTGCAAAGCTCTGAATAACACCAAAAAGCTTTGATGAAGGTGCTAGGTGAGGCATATGTTCCTGCAAGTATATCTAGCAACAAAGTGGCCCACATGGTGGGTCAAGTATTTGAAGCCCAAAAGATTTAGTTCCATGAAGATGAATTGCCTGTAGAGGGTGTGGCTCATAACAAAGCACTGCATATCATGGTGTAGCACACAGATAATTCATCACCAAAGTGTTGATCGACCCGGATTCTTGCTTAAACATTTTCCCCTTGAACACTTTGACCCGTCTGGAAGTTGATCTCGCCTGAATCAAGTTATAGAAGATGAAAATCAAAGCTTTTGATGGGTCGCAAAGGGATACCGTTGGGGAAATTGATCTGGATATACTGGTTGGCCCTGCCACGTTCACCATCACCTTCCAAGTCATGGACATCCCAGCTTCGTACAATCTGCTATTGGGGAGTCCATGGATACATGCCGCAAGGGCAGTTCCTTCAACTCTGCACCAATGCTTGAAGTTTGAGTGGGATCACCAAGAGATCATAGTCCACGGGGATAAAAGTCGTCCTATCTATGCTTCTCCCATTATCCCAGTCGTTGAAGGTAAAAGAGGTTTGGATAGGGAGAGTTTCCACACTCTGAAACTTATTAGTGTCATCGAATGAGGGAGATGGTGGAGTGACAAAATTATGAGCATGCTGTTGTGGTTAGGTTTTGATCCAGGCAGGGGCCTTGGGGTCAGATTATAAAGGATGGAAAAACCTCTGCATGTGGCGACGCAAAAAACCACTTTTGGATTGGGGTACCAACCTACTACCAAGGAACTGAAGGATTGGGAGTATCCTATGGGGAATAAAAGTTTTTCATTGCCAAATCCACTGCCTTCGCTTCAGTAAACTTTCATGTCTTATGGTTTTCTTGATATCAAGCGGGCCGAAGAAGATGTTATGCTGCTCAGTTTGAGGAATCTGTTCTTGGAGGAGACGAATGAGGGTAGTTGCCATGCCATTATTGATGAGGAAGAATGAGGGAGAAGCTGGAGCTCAAAGAGGAGTCGCCAACTGTACAACCACTCCATCCAGAACTCACTGGGAATCTGGTAGATTTTAAAAAGGATTAGTGTTTTTTTGTTTTGAAATAAAATACTTATTTTTCAAAGTCATTGTATTCTCATGAATGATATGTCAAAATTTTGAGCAATTTTCAATTAATAAAATTATTTTCCTTTCATATATTTGATTTTGTTTTATTTATATTTTCAGCATTTCTAGTATTGTTGAATCTAAGGCCATGGTTTGTAATGAAAATATACGACATAACATAGGCAACTCATTAGAAGCCGAAGAGGATGAGGTACCGGTTGAAATTATCAGGGAAGTAGAAGAGTTTGAGGATAAGCCCAAAGAAAATCTGGCAGAGACCGAGGTGGTAATCCTGGAAGATGCAGAGACGCCTAAAGAGACCTAAGTCAACACTCATTTGCCGAAAGATGAGATTGGGGAGTACATAGAATTTTTGAAAGACTATAAGGACGTCTTCGCCTGGTCCTATGCTAATATGACTGGACTCGACCATTCCATAGTAGTGCATAGGTTGCCTACTGATCCAACATATCCTCCCATCAAGCAAAAACCGAGGAAGTGCAAGCTTGACATGAGTCTGAAAATTAAGGAGGAAGTGGCTAAGTAGATTGACGCTGGAATCCTTAAAGTGGTGGAGTATCCTACCTGGTTAGCCAATATCATGCCAGTGCCAAAAAAGGATGGAAAGGTCAGAGTTTGTGTGGATTATAGGGACCTCAACAAGGCCAGCCTTAAAGATGATTTTCCACTGTCGAACCTCTACATCCTCATTGATAACTGTGCCAAGCATGAGACACAATCGTTTGTGGATTGCTTCGCTGGATATCATTAGATTGGAATGCATGATGAGGATGCTGAAAAAATTGCTTTTCTTTTGTCATGGGGTGTATATTTCTACAAGGTAATGCCATTCGGGTTGAAAAATGCTGGAGCCACCTACATGAGGGCTATGACCACTATCTTCCACGACATGATCCATAAGGAGTTTGAGGTTTATATGGATGATGGCATTATCAAGTCAAAGAAAAGTTCAGATCATTTGGCAAACCTCAGAAAGTTCTTCAATAGATTGTGAAAGTATAATCTGAAGCTGAATCCGGCAAAGAGTGCATTTGATATTCCCGTAGGAAAATTGTTGGGATTTATCGTCAGCCATCGGGGTATTGAGTTAGATCCAACAAAGATTAAAGCCATCCAAGAGCTCCCTCCACCAAAGAGAAAGAAAGAAGTCATGAGATTTTTGGGGAGACTCAACTACATTAGCTGTTTTATAGCACAACTAACGGTTATTTGTGAGCCTATTTTTAAATTATTGGAAAAAGATGCTTCTACAGAGTGGACTCCTGAATGTCAACAAGCTTTCGATAGAATCAAGGATTATCTATCAAAGCCTCCTGTTTTAGTTCCACCAGAACAGGGAAGACCCCTGCTTTTGTATCTGTCCATGCTAGAAAACGCTTTTGGTTGTGTTTTGGGGCAACACGACGAGACAGGGAGGAAAGAGCAAGCAATATACTATTTGAGCAAGAAGTTCACACCATATGAAGCTCGATATACATTGCTTGAGAGGACGTGATGCGCTTTGACTTGGGTTGCTCAGAAACTGAGGCACTATTTGTCTGCTTACACAACCTACCTGACCTCCAGAATGGATCTTGTCATGACCCGAACGGAGGCCCGGATCGTAAAACGGGACAAGGGACCCCAATAGACCCCAAGTCAACCCATGGCATAAGCATACATCTAACTCAATCAACAAACAAAAGAATCAACATAATAAACTTTGCGGAAGTCTAACTCAATCATAACATCAAAATACATCATCCGAAGCTGAATGCATACATATGTATGAATAGCCTCTAAACATGACTAGTTGATGGGATAAGACCCTAACTAACTCAACAAGCTGAAATTGAAATACATAGAGAAAAGATGAATAGCCTAGTCCTCAGAAGATGAGGACTCAACAATAAAGCAAGAACGAACTCCGATAAGCTGACTAAGAGCGGGGCTGAGCTGAGAGTCGGGTCCTGTATCATGAAACGATACAACATAGAAAGTATGCGGTTAGTACGTGGAATGTACCGAATATGCAAGGTAAGTAAAAACCGCTTAAGTAAAGGAAATCATTTAAAATATTTCATAGCATAACATAAGCTTTAAGAATCTTAGAGGAAGGCTTGCATGCATTCTTTCCGAAATCATGATCTTTTCATAACATGAAAATACATAGCTTTATAACATCAAACTGATTCGAACGACTCAAAGATGAAATATGACATTTATAGTAAAACTGAACATTGAGTCAAACCTTGCTTTTAGAATATGCATATGTATATAATAATCATGAGTAATGAATATGCATAACTGAATCATGAGGAACACTGGGAGACTCGTCACTTAACCGACATACCACGATAGAGCTTACGTGGTCCAACTATCACACTCAAGTGGGTAGAGCTGCCCAAAGCTTTGCCAGGGCTAAGGACGATACCATGATATCAATATCAAGCTCGGGGCCCAATCGGGACAAGGGATAGCTCACAAGGGAGGTCCCAAAATAATATACAGATAATAGTGTAAACCTACGTTGGCACATAGTTCTGGGACATAGGGTGATCGACCCTTAACCTGCTTGGTGCTAGACTTTTCTCTCAAAAACATGCATATGCTCTATATCATTTTATAACGAAGATCAACATTTTCCATTGACAAAGATCAATAATGAAATACATCTCAAATACGAAATCATGCGTACGAGAAGCTTTAGTCCAAAACATACCACAAGCTTAAAGATAAGTGGGGGTCTCTGCTCCAAAACTATGTGGTAAGCTTACTTTAGAGACAATATATCATACATACTTGATATAAAGGTCTTTCCCAAAACCTTATCATGCTTGGGACTACTCAATTCATTTTGAAAACAATATCATAATCATGGGTAGCTTTGAAACATGTTTTTCATCATCATATCTCATCATCATCATATATTTATCACAAATCTCTTCTTTTATGAACTTCTTATCAATGAGCCTTTAATTTCATAAAATTAGAAACATGATTTTTATTGAAAACAACTTAAAATCTGTCCATGCTTGATAATTCAATAATGAAAACACAATTAATCATACCCAGGTATAGAAATAGAAGATTCATGTATTTGGGTGAAAACCCCATAACTTGATCGTAGAAAATTCTCATATCTTAGATAAAAATTGGGCATGGGTGTGGAAGGGAACACCCACTCATAACCCTACAATACTTGAAAGGGCTTGATTCCACCACTTCTCTGCTTGCCCAAAAAGAATTTGAATGGAAACCTTGAAAGCTTGATCTAAATCATCTCCCTTAACTCTCTAAGTTTGCATGCATAAAAGGAATGACTTAGAATAGGTTTTCCCCTCCTAAAATCCACCATTAAGAGCCTTAAACGACGTAGTATAAGACCTTAGTACGTAGGAATGATGAAAATACCCTTAATGATTATGCAGAATTTTATTCACTGGACGAACCAACAAGCGCTCCAACGGGTCGTTGGAGGATACCACAACCCGCGGTGATGATCCGTGCTATACACTATCCAGGCTCAGATCTCGGTCTAACCCACGACTCAAAATCACGGGTTGTGCTACAATACAACGGGTCATTCTATCGATCGTTGTTTCCTCCTCCAAACTTGGCACCTCATCATACAACGAGCCTCACCACGACTCGTTATGTCCACCAACAAGTAGTGGTTTCCTTCCGTCGAACCCACTGGAAATCTCCTATTCAAACGATGACTGCTAACCATGATTTGTAGTAACTCATGACGGGTCGTGGGATGACCCATTACTTCTCAGATGCTAAGTCCATCTCCCACCACGGCTACAAATGATGACTCGTTGTTTTCCACAACGAGTCGTTACATCAATCTTTGCTTCTATTGTCCCCAGACCATATACTTTCCATGACGCATCCCAATGGGTTGTTGGTTGGACCAACGATTCGTAGGGTCACCCGTTCTGCAATATTTTTCCCAGTTTCAGCAGTTTTCAACTTTTAACTCCCGGGTCTACTCTTAGGCACTTCCGGGGTATTACAATATCTCCCCCTTGGGAACATTCATCCTCGAATGTAGGAAACAAGCAGAAAAAAGAAACATGCAATTATCATATTCAAATACTGATCATTTAAACCAAAAACTAACGGAATGACTACCTCCGATTCAAACCACATAGCGGATCTGATTTCATGATTCACATACACATCCATATACATAAAGTAAACTTGAACACATGAACTGAACATGAAAACTAAATAGAGTCTGAGTGCAAAAATGATACCTCAAGCTAGAACTAAGCCGGTAGAGAATAAATGTGGGTATCTAGCCATCATATCCACTTCGGCCTCCCACGTAGCTCCTTCAATATGCTGATTCCTCCATAACACTTTGTCTGAAGCTACTTCCTTGTTCCTTAGCCTTCGAACCTATTGATCCAATATTTACACCGGAACCTCCTCATAGCTAAGGCTCTCTCTCACACTAACACTGTCCAACGAAACAACTATAGCTGGATCACCCAAACATTTCTTCAAAAGCAATATAGGAAACACAGAATGCACGGAAGATAACTCTGAGGGCAACTCCAACTCATACGCCACCTTGCCAACTCTTCTCATAATCCAGTAGCGGGGACTAAGTTTTCCTTTCCTCCCAAACTGCATTACTCCCTTCATGGGAGATACCTTCAAGAACACCCAATCATCCACCTCGAACTCAAGTTCTCTTCTCCTAACATCGGCGTAGGACTTTTGGCGACTCTGAGCAGTTCTAAGCCAATCCCTTATCAACTGAACCTTCACCATAGCCTCATGAACCGAATCTGGCCCTATTGTAGCAACCTCACCAATCTCAAACCATCCGATGGGCGATCTACACCTCCGCCCATAGAGAGCCTCAAACGGTACCATTTGGATACTGGAGAGATAACTGTTATTGTAAGCAAACTCGATCAAGGGAAAGTGATCATCCCAACCACCTCTGAAGTCAATCACGCATGCCCTCAATATGTCCTCGAGGGTCTGAATTATCTGCTCTTCTTGACCATCCGTTTGCGGGTGAAATGCTGTGTTGAGTTTAACCTAAGTACTAAGCCCTTTTTGAAAAGACCACCAAAATTGAGAGGTAAATTGAGTACCTCGATCTGAAATGATAGACAAGGGAACTCCATGCAATCGAACCCAACTCTCATATATATAGCTTGGCATAATCCTCCGCTGAGTCAGTGGTTTTGACCGGTAGAAAATAAGCAGCTTTAGTCAGCCTGTCTACCACCACCCATATAGAATCATACTGTCGGCGAGTACGAGGTAGGCCTATAATTAAATTCATATTAATCTCTTCCCACTTCCAAGTGGAAATGCTAATATCCTGAAGTACACCTCCCGTCCTTTGATGCTCGACCTTTACTTGCTGACAGTTCGGGCACTTGGCTATGAATTTTGTAATATCCTTTTTCATGCAGTTCCACCAATATACTTCTCGCAAATCATGATACATCTTGGTGTCACCTGGATGGATAGAATATCTGGATCTATGAGCCTCATGCAATATCCGACTGCTCAAATCATCGACATCAAGAGCACATAGGAGAACCTGGTATCGAAGTACACCATCTCCCCCTTGGGAAAAGAAATACACCTTCTGACTTCAAACGACTTCTTTTAGCTTTACCAAAATCGGGTTCTCATCTTGTCTAGCTTTCACATCAGTTACCAAGGACGATTCTGATCCGTTCTGGATAACAACACCGCTATCGGTCGAGTCGACCAACCTAACTCCCAACCTTGCAAGTCGATGTACATACTTCACCAGGATCTTCCCCTCATCCACATGGGACGCACTCTCCATAGAGAGTCTACTAAGTGCGTCTGCTACCACATTAGCCTTACCGGATGGTAGAGGACACTCATATCGTAGTCCTTGAGTAGCTCTAACCACCTTCTTTGTTGTAGGTTGAGATCTTTATGCGTGAATACATATTGTAAGCTCTTGTGGTCCATAAATACATCCACATGGACCCCATACAAGTAATGTCGCCATATATTCAATGCGAACACCACTGCGGCCAATTCAAGATCATGGGTCGGGTAATTTTTCTCATGAACTTTCAACTGTCTTGAGGCATATGCTATCACTTTCCCATGCTACATCAAGACACACCCAAGTCTAATCCTTGACGCATCACAATACACTACAAAACTATCGGTACCCTCGGGTAGGGTCAACACCGGTGCTGAAGTAAGTCGAGTCTTCAACTCTTGGAAGCTCTTCTCACAAGCCTCCGACCATTGGAACTTCACC
>JACEIK010000570.1:182984-205271 GCA_018107945.1 Datura stramonium | reverse complement strand
CTAATAGAAATATGTTATTAAAGGAAAGAAATAGCAAAGTAGAGCAATTAAATTAGATACTAAACAAAGAAAAGAAAAGAAAGTATATATGCTACTTTAAAATAATAATAATAATTCAAAAAAATTAAATTCTCTCATAATCTTTTGAAGATAAAAAAAAATGGCCTACATTTTTAGATGTGCATATAATTTTTTTTATTCTTCCAAAGCATGAAAATCATTAGAACTTTCTAGAAGTTGACTGATTTTTTTTAAAAAAATTCAATACTCGTTACATGAAGTAAAACTATTTTAAGCTAGATGTTTTGTTACAATTTATATTACTCCTAGCATAACTCTTTGTAGCTATAGTAATTCTTCCATGGCTCTTCTATATAATAGAAATACATGAACAAGCACATTATTGTATTTTCAACTTGTATAATAAGTAGGAAAAATTATAATGTATGACAATTAGGCTAAAAATTTATTTTAACTCATATTTCAGTTAGAGGCGGATCCTGTATTTNAAAATGCAGCTATCTTTTTTTTTTTTTTTAATTTTTTATATATCTTATTTTTATCTATTTTGCAGTTGTTTTTTCAAAAAAAATTATTCCTCCAAGATTTACATTTTTCCTTCTTCATAACATCAATGCTTAAATTTTTTTATAACTTTTAGTTGTTCGTCTTCATAATTTCTATACTTAATATTATACATGACTTTTGTGCGCTTTTTACCCTTAAAACAGTTCAATTGTATTTATACACGTAATTTAAGGACGCATGAGTTGAATTTATAAAGTAGTAAGATTATAATAAACTAATTTGTAAGAAATAAACAGTAAATAAACAATTGAACAATATGAATTGAAATATATATAAGATAGAGTTTCCCTGAGCTTGAAAGAGGTTGGCTGGCAATGAGACCAGAAAATGCAATGTTGAATACATAGAACATAAAAACTTGATGACTATAAGAAATTGAGTATAATACAAGTGTGAGAGTGATTCAAATGTCTTCTAACAAGAAAATAAAGTCGTATTTATAGCCAAGTATCAAGTAATAAGAGGCATAAAAATATGTCTTCTTAAAGCCTATTAATTGTTTATTATCAATACTGAGTAACAACTGGCGAGGATCTAACAACTTGTGTAATGACTGACTATTCTAGTAACTTTGATCCGGATAGTTCTTTCTATCCGGTATTATATCTCCAGAGCTACATGGGCTTTCGTCATAACATTGGACTCTGAAGACTACGTTTCGAACAGTTCAAGACCAAACCAATTCCACTAGTTTTTTTAGAACGACTTCATTCAAACTCATGTCTGGCTTGTCATTTCTACTACCTATCAACTCTTAATTCGAAAACCTATCAAATCCGAATATTACCTTATACAGATAATCCCCCCACTTTCGATTGCTCATTAACTTAAAATCAAAAAGTGAAAAAGTTTTTCAATTCTTGGCGAGAAAGTACATGAATAGTCATCTGAGACCCGCCACACATCTCTCCATATTTAATGTTCCGAATAGATGTACTCCTCCTATTGGCTCATAACGCAACCGATTATCAAGGTAATGATGATACCACTTTTTCAAAATTTATAAAGCCTGCTTTGCCTTCTCTTCTTCTATTTACTTCTTCCAAATCCTTTCTACAACTCCCCGTTCTCATAGTTTCACCAAAACTTCATCGAAAAACATCTCCTTTCTACAGATTTATCTCTTGATTTCTTCTACTTCCATGTCTACCTAATCTTCTTCCCACCAAGATGGACCTGGTGATACATGATCCCACGACAACAAACCTCACAGGTCTGTCCAAACCTAAGAAGGGAAAGTCAAATAAGAAAGGTAACATTGACGAGCCCATTATTGATCTGATCTTATTGTTCTGATGGTCCTTCGATAAATATTACCAATCACGAAACCCATTATCAAAATAGACACACAAAACGTGATAAGTTAGCTAGTGAATATCCCTTGTTAATTCATCCCCCTCACCTTCTCGACATTCGAAGGGATTGCGATTGGGAAGGCAAAGTCTATGTACACGCCCCGATGGGTTTGAGAGGGTGAACTTTTCAAGGCCGGACCATTCATACTTCTATACTTACCTCTTCACACTTGGATTTGACTCGGCCATAGACCAGGTCATCCTCTATTTTTGCTAACAATATCAAGTTACCTTAGCCTAAGTCGAACCATCTATATAGAGAGTAGTTGGTTGTCTTCTATATATAGAAAGTGAAGTTGGGCTAAGTTATTCTCTTTCTCACTTGATTCTTCTTTACTCACCAAGGCTTTTTTGAGGTGGAATAATTAATTTGACTCACTGAGGGGATAGATCTATTATTTCCATCCTGGATGATAATAATGATAGGGGCTTGATGGAGATATTTGTTGTTGTTCCTATTTCTGAGATAATTTCAGAAACTAGCATGTCATTTCTAGAGATATAGATCTTCACCTATAAGGATCCGTTGCCGGAGGCAATACTTCCTTTATTAATTTTCCTTCATTTTTTGCGATTTGTCTTTAACCAATATTCTTATTCCTCAGTTACTTCCTAGAATCCCCCTATGAAACCAACATCTCTATCTGGGTTCAAGCTATTTCGAATGTCTCCATAGAGAAGTGTACTTGGAAAGAAATTTCCAAAGATAAGAACTGGAAAGTCAAAAGTTATAGTGTAACTCCTTAACTTTTACTCCAATTTACTTTCTCAAAGTTTACCATTATATGCTAGTCCCATGAGCTCTAAATAGGCCTATTGAAGAGTTCTTCAAATCTCCAGCCTATGGATATTTTCCTCTACATGGAGGAAGCCGAGCAGTGGGTTGACCTCCTTATTAAACCAAAAGGCCCCTTGATTCAGCTCCTAAGGTCAAATTGACTACTTCAGTTTCAACCCATCAACCTAGAAAAAAGAAGGCAAATAAGGCAAAGGGTTGGTTGAAGGAGATGCAAAGACCTCCATACGCAGACCTTTACAATCCAACCATGAGAATCAGTCATGGTGATCATTAAGGATGATGACGAGGAAGAGGATCCCCAGTCTCTTAGATGGAAAAAGAGTTCCTCTACCCGAACTTTGAGGCCCAGTGAAACTAACTGTTTGAGGAGTCATATCTTGTAGAACTTACTGACTCGGACTTCAGACCTCCAATTACTCCTTTTGATTACTAAAATATCACTTCGGGTGCCATTTCCATAGTTTCCTCTCCATTCTCGTCCGCTACCCGACCCAGGAGGTGTTCCGATCTCATTAGTACCTTCCTCAATTTAGAACTCAAAGGGTATGCGTTCTGCTACCTTAGAGGTTTTGGTAAAAAATAACTTCCTGTCTAGTCCCATCGAACTGGAAAACTATTTGAAGTCGCTAGCTTTCTCATAGGACCAAGAAAAAGAAGAATCAGGTTTCACGTGAGTGCCTTATTAATAAAGGCAAGCACGACACTGCTCGAATACATACACTTCCATTCATCTTTATGTTTTTTGAATTTTAACTAACTTATATAAATTTCTCATCCTTTCTTTTTTTCCCTACAGGACAATGTACTGATATTAGAGGGACTCCAAAGATCAATTAAGGACAAGTCTAAGCGTCAAGCCAAAATGGACCAGCTTAAGAAATGTCTTTTAGCCTTAAAAGCAGATCTTACTCAGATTAACCTAGAAAAGGAAGAATGTAGTTAGAAAGTCGATCAAATTCTAAACTAGATGATCTAAAGGGCAAATAGGTTGTTCATCTTGATACCCTAGCCATTTATACAAAAAGTGAAGTCAAATTGGAAGCGGAGGTCCAGACTTTGAAAACAGAGTTGCAGAAAAAGATTGTTGAGCAAGCTTCCTTGGAGGAGAGACTAGATACTTTGCAAGAGAGACTGTCTGTGGTCCAAGTTCAATCTCTAAAATATTTTGGGCAATAAAGGTTTTGGGAGAGGTCCTTGTGGCCGTAAAGGGCGAGAAAATAGCCCTGTGAGAATTGGCTGATAGGCTCAATGCTTAAATTGCTTCCATGAGAGATCGACTTGAACTTGAAAAGAATTACATCACTTGAAGCACATGAAGTCAAACTCTAGAGAAAGCTAAGAAAGGTATTCCAAATATTGATACTTAGATTTGGAAGGCTCTTGCCTTGGAATAGAAAACTTGGGATAACTTGCCTCTCTCTCCTCTAGTAGATGTCATCAACTCTTTTAATGTGGAATTAGGATCCTCCAAACCTGATTTCAGTGGGGTGGAAGATAAGGAACATACTTCAATTCCTTCATCTCCGGCTACTCAACCAACAATTGTGAGCATTAAGGACTTGATTCTCTAGATTCAGCAATTGAAACTATGTAACCACCACCTTCTCGAGACCAAACTAATTAGGGGAATATGTACTAATTGTATACATCGTGTTTGATGCTTGTAAAGACTTCAGGCCCCTTAGTTCTCATGCTTACAAATAAAAGGTTAATTTACTTTTCATGCCAATGCTTTCGTTTACTTTTCAATACATAGGATTACTTTCAGTATTTTGCCTTTGCAAAAAGATTACATCCTTATAACTTGGAATAACTGAAGTGTAGGTTAACTTACTTGGTTCTAAACCCAAAATTGAACTTTGAACTTACAATCACTATATGTATTACATCTTTGGATTTTGCTAATCATTTGGTTATATTCCCTCCATTTTAATTATTTGTCTTACTTTCCTTTTTAGTTCGTTTAGTAATAGAATCCATATTTTCTTTTCTTTTTTGATAAATTTTTAGTTCTAACTTTCCACATGGCATATTTAAGATCACAAGATTAAAGAGAATTTCGGTACATTCTACATATCTTTAATTTAAGACCACAAGATTCAAAAGTCTTCTTTCTTTCTTAAACTCCATAATAAGTCAAAACCAGAAAAACAAACTAAAATAGAGGGAGTACTTATCCTTTGAAGAACTCAACCTTTGAAAGAAGCAAATACATTGGGGACCATGTCTCGAAACCAGAAATTTTAACTTTAACTTTGAATTAAATTAGGTCCGAGAATAATATGGACTATAACCTTTATGAGCAAGAATTAAAGCATTTTATCTTAGCCTTTTACATGAAATATTTTAATTATTAAGGCTCGAGAATAAATATCTAGTAACCTTTATAATAGAGAATTAAAGCATTCATCCTTTAGCCTTTGACATGAATGTTTTTAATTAATAAGGAGAATAAAACATCGAGTAACCTTTATGATCGAGAATTAAAGCATTTTGCCATTAGCTTTTGACATAAAGAATTTTAATTAATAAGATCCACGAATAAAACATCCGGTAATCTTTATTACCAAGAGTTAAAGCATTTAGTCTTTAGCTTTTGATGTGAAGTCTTTTTTAAGAGAGGACCCTTATATTTTCGGTGCTTCTGAAGAGGACGTCTTCTATTTATTTGGTCACAATTATTTGGACTCGTGGTCCTTACTCACAATATGGTATGAAAAAACATTCTAGCAAGTGAGTATAACTTTCACTTGCATATAAACAAGTATGGTTGGAAGACAAAGGATTAACTTTATTCCATTCCTTGAGCGTACCAAAATTAAAGAAAGAAAAAACAAAAAGCACACTTGCCGAACAAAAAACTATGGTCGTGTTAACATCTATTGAATTTAATTGGTTTTTTAAACTTTTACTCCTAACCATTTGTTTGAGACTACTCGAAAAGTCCCTAATGTATTTTCGAAGTCTTCTTATGACAATCCCCAATATGCTACCGGTGCCCTCTCTAGAAGTCTCTGGTGTAATCGAACCTTTTGAGGGTGATCCCCCAGTGTCTGAGTGCAAAATATGAGAATCTGGTCACATAATTTCCTTTATGAATTATATTCAAAACCACGTGAACAAACAACATTATTGAAATACACTATTTGTTGTTGCCTCATTAAAAATCTTGCCTAAAAAACTTAATTGTGACAAAACCTGCTTGTGTTTGAATGAAAAATATGAGAATTCAGACACGATGTTTCCTTCAATATATTCAAAACCACACGAAAAAAGACATTTTGAAACACTAATATTGTTGCCTCTTTAAAAACCTTGTCAGAAAAAATTCAATTGGGACAAAAATTGATCGAAGGAAAAAAGTGCAAAACACGTATTTTCATGTGTAAGAGCCCATGTGTTTTTATGTGGAATTCACTTGGATTACTCCTGAAACTTATTGAAAATACAAAAAAACTGGAGTAAAATATAAGAAACAATAACAAGTAAACTTTACCTTAGCATTAGTACCGCTTCAAGTGGTTAATGTTTGATGTTTGGTGTATTTATGTACTTATTTTCCATATTTTTCTCATACTTAACTATGTTTTTGAGAATAAATCATGTGTGTTTTCTTTAGTTTTATATGATATTCGTGAAAAAGAGCTAATACACATAATTAAATATTTGCACAGATTAAAATAATGAATTTAGACTTATTTGAGGATTAAACAAGCAAGCGTTGCCAAGACAAATTCAAAAGGAGCAAGTGCCAAAACATAATAGAATATGGCATCACATAGGCACATCTGCGCAAAGGCCTGCACAACCACACATCCACTAGCACGACGTGGTGCCATTTTGGCGCAGGGACTGGTGCGACGCGCAGCAGTGTTGGCCGACTTAAAATCTACAAAAGTCCAATCCCGGTTCAAATAGGAACAGAAGCTGCAAAACTCGCTCCTAATCCAATCAGGAACAATGAAGACTTAATCTACTACTATATATACCCCTTCTTGGGATGTTTATATACACAACTTAGAACACACAACATTGAGAAGTCTTTCACAACACACAATAGTTTAAATTAGATTGAGCATTATTGTTGTGAGTGTGAAAGATATTATTTAAAAATTCATCAAGTTCTTGTGATTCTAATTAGCTTTGGAGATTTTTCAAAGAATTTCATATTATTTTAAGTATTTCATTATGACTTCTTATCAATCTTATGTTATTGTTCTCTCAAACATGAGTGGCTAAATCTTCTTGAGTTAGGATTGTGGGAACCATGATATATTAACGGAAGTAGGCAAATCAAAATAGATTCTTGAATGGTGAATTGAGTGGATTGTTATTCTCTTTGTTTTAACGAGTTTTAGCATTGCAAACCTTGAAACGTACTTGTATCATCAACTTGCTTGTCCAAAGAGGTTGAAGTTAAGAAAAGAGAATAACAATGAAAATTTAAGGCTACCAACCCTCATCTAATTAACTTGAGCTCTAATTGAGGATAGTAATCTAAGACTTATGGAGAGGAAAAGACATACACACTTAAAGTCCAAGAGAATTTAGGTGAAATTTACCTATGTAGGTCGAGAGACGTTAGATGGACTTAATCATCAGTCTTACACAAAATTCACCAGGATAGATCCCTAATAAAATAAGCCTACTACGTTATGAAATCATGGGGGAATACAATTCTAATTTTGTCTCATTAATTTGACAATAGCTCAATCATTGTATATAATTACTTTTTCTTTTATTTGCAACCCCCCTTCTGAAATATTGACTACCAGTTGATTTACTCATCATTAACGTATTATTTCTTTCATATTCTCTTTGGGATTGACCCCAACCTAGTTGAGTTACTATATTTGACGACTGCTTTATACTTTATTGCGAGGTGTAATTTGGGTATTAGTTCCATTTTTATCTGGTAGTTGGTAGGAGCCTTTTTCGGCTATGTTAGTAACTTGGTGCGGACCTTTCCAGTTCGGCCCCAATTTCCCGATATTGACTTTTTAGGCACTATTGGTTACCTTTCAAGGACAAGATCTTCGATTTGGAAGTATTAGAGATTAATTTTTCGGCTGTAATATCTCTGCATCCTCTACTTCTTTGCCATCATGTGAAACAAGGTTACATCCCTAAGTTCTCTGAGTAAATCCAACTTCATTGACATAACTTCATGATGAGTTGGTAATTTACCAACTCATTTGGCTTTTTAAGTATGAGCTATTGCTTTATTTTTACATAAATTAGGAAGGTTTTATGCATTTTCTCTTATTTTTTATAGGCATTTGGCTTAGACAAGTAAAATGAAAGAATTGAACTAAAAACAATCTGCGGGAGGAAAGAGGGACATGTGTGCTACACATGGGCACTTGCGTCCACGCAGATGAAGCTGGAAGATTTTTGGAATTGAACCTGTGAACCGCAGATTGGCATATGCGGAATGCAGGTGGCATCACAAATAACTTGCAAAGAACACTGCTTAAACCTACTGAAGGATCTACGAGCCGTTTCACAGGTGCCATGTAAGTGACCTGCACTGTTGTCAAGGGAAAAATCATGCAAAAATGCATAATTGTAGCTGAGAAGCTTCCAAGGGAAATTTTAGAGAGTTGTGCAAAGGAAATTTCAGAGATTTTATCCTAATTGTACATTCACACATTATGTCATATTGATTTTGTGGAAGTTCATAGAGGTAGGGAGTAAAGTACAATTACTTTCTTCTTCTTCTTCAATTTCCATCGGGAAAGATCTCCATTGTTGCAGACCATAAGTTTAAAATTACTTACTTAATATGATGAAAGGAATTCCTTATGGGTATAATTTTTCTCTCTTTACTTATAAGTAGCTAAACTTCTTTCTAGGGGTGTATGTGCATGATGGGTTTCTAGATTTGATTGGGCGTTGATGAATTATTCTTAGATTTGAGTAGTAAACATGGAGCTATGGTTTCTTCTAAGTTTTAATCCAATAATTGATGGTTGCAAACATTGAGCTTTCTTATCTTGCTTTTGCTTGGAAGAGAGAAGTAAGATTTGAGTGGGGATTCAATAGTAAGGAATTGGGTGTATGATTCTTGGGATTGAGCTAGAGATAGTCAAGACCCATATCCATATTCCATTAAAGGGTTAAGGTTAAAGATAGTTTAATCTTTTCTCAAGCTTTGTTGATTGGTTTGTTGATCGACTTTGGGGTTTGAGAAAACCTAAGGTAAACGCATCTTTTTGTTTGAGAAACGTAGGATATAGCCATAACCAACGCTCTTCATGCTCTAATCGAATCTAAGGCATTTTAAGCAACACCTATCAAGTCGACGCCCCATTAACTGCACACCTCTAGTCGCTCTCATTGATTGCAACAAGTAGCTTGCTCCTGTGTTGTTTTATAATTTGATATTAATACTTGTTTTTCCCCCGATATTTACATTATGTTGTTTAGACATGATGCTCGCTAGTTTGAGTTAATTTATAACTTTTGGATATCTCCCCTCAATCTTTATGGGATTCAATCCTGATACTCATTGGGAATTTATTTTTTGACAAGGACCGCAATCACCTCCTTTAAAAGGGAGACTTGTATTGAGCGTTATTTAAAAAATAGCGCCATTGCTGGGGATTGAGATATGATTGCCATTTGTTGTTTATCGATTCAAATTTATTTTGTGTCTTGTCTTGTTTTTACTTTGTTTTGTATTTTTGTTGATTGTTTAGGAGTGCAAAGATGAACCAAGCTAGTGATGCTGGTACCGTGGATGGGTTCATGAATGTGGAAGATGAGCCAATTGCTCAAAATATAGCTGGTGCCATTCGCCTATCACCAACAGTAGGAAATGCCATATTCCATGTGACAAGCACCATTTACATCTCTTGGAAATGAAAGGGCTGTTTGGTGCATTGCTAGATAGGATGATAATCAACATCTTTGGCACTTCATGGAAATTTATCAACCATTCAACATATCTAACATCAACCAAGAGTTAATCCAGGTGAGGTTATTCCCATTTTTCTTGACGGGAGAGGCTACGACATGGTTGGAGGAGCTGCCTCCTAGGTCCACATCTTGGAACTAGTTGACTGAAGTGTTCCTTGATAGATTCTTTTCACCCTCTTAGATGCTTCAACTACATGATGAGATCACAAACTTCCGTCAACTCCCAGGAGAACCCATTCATGAGGTGAGACTGAGGTTTCAAAAGAAAGTTTCCATTTGCCCAAATCATGGACTGCTGGATGGAGTACTTCTCTAAAAGTTTTATTGGGCACTTAATTTAATCAACAAGTCTATAGAAAATAATTTGGCTGGTGGTTCAATCATGGACCAGACCTACGAACTTGCTAAGGGACTCTTGGATCGAATGACTAAGACCAACTGGACATGACATACCAGGGAGACAGAGGTGTCCCAAATGCATCTTCCAACACTATGACAGTTTAAATGCAAAGAAGAAACAAAGAAAGAGATGAAACATTGGCCAAAATAATGACTGAAGTTGAGCTGTTTGCAAAATATATGATGGGGTCCGGAACCAAAATTGTTAATGCTATTGGATCCTAATGATGCAAATCCTTTGAATAAGATGTTCCCCAAGCTAGATATAATGAGGAATGCCAATACATGACAAGCCAAATGGTAGGTTCTCATCCCAGGTACCAAGGTGCCAATCAAGGCCCTTGGTGTCCTGCAGATGGGAACCAAAGTTGGAGAGATCTGGATCGCCAAGGTTGGAGAGCGAGGAATAATCGGTGGAGAAATTGTGAGCCCGAAAAAGAAGGGTATAGTTACAATCATCGAAGTTCAAATATTTACATCTCTTCTTAAAAGGCTGATGTAATTCCAATGCAACCAAGTGTGAGTGACCCAATAAATTCTAAGATCGAGGACATATTAGCACGGGTGTCAAAAAAAGTAGAATCAACGAATAATGGAGTGAAGGAGTTAAAAGAAGAGGTATCCGATGTCGATCAAACTGTGAGCTCTCACTCGGACTCCATCAAGAACCTTGAGGCAAAAATGAATCATTTATCTGCACAAATGAGTCCTAGAATAGAAGGCACTTTTCCGAGTGACAAGATGCCTAACCCAAAGAATGATGGCCATTGTATGGCAATTGTCACGAGGAGTGGAAAGATAATTACCATTACGGGAGGCAAACCTAAGGTGGAGGTTGGTTCAAAGCAAAATGATGAAAAGTTGAATGATGGGGTGCTGAGTGCACTTATTGCTATTGATGATGCCAAGTTGTTAGAGGAGGAAGAGGTTGATACTCCTCCTTAAAGTGTGAATGTTGATGAAGAGGCGAGAAGGCCCCAAGTGCCTAAAAGTCCAATTTCTTACCCTTAGTGGTTGATCAAGAAGAAAGAGAACTATCAATTCAAAAAGTTCATTGATATGTTTATCAAGTTGTCCATAAATATTTTGCTGGCTGATGCTTTGCTCCAAATTCCCAGTTATGCCAAATTTATAAAGGAGTTGTTAAAAAAAGAAGAGAGTTATTGGTGTGGGAGCAGTGGAGGTGTCACATCATTGTAGTGCAGTAATGCCTAGAAACCTTTCTCTAAAGAGAGATGATCCTGGGGCATTCACCATTCCTTGCACCATTAGGGTGTACTTGTTCAATAAGGCTTTATGCGACCTGGGGGCAGGTATTTGATGCCCCTTGTGATCTTTAAAAAGTTTGAATGGGGAAATCCCAAGCCTACCACTGTGAGGTTGCTCAAGGCAGATCTATCTATTAAGTGCCCTGTAAGGATACTTATTGATGTGCTGGTTAGAGTGGAAAGATTCATCCTTCCAGCTGACTTTGTTGTGTTGGATTGTGATGTGAATATTGAAGTGCCTATTATCTTGGGGACCCTATTCTTGGCCATAGAGCGTGCTCTAGTGGATGTCGAGATAGGTGAGCTCAAATTTAGAGTCAGTGATGATGAGGTTATATTCAATGTGTACAAGCTAATGAAACCACCAGATGAGTGCAAGGTAGTGGTTGTGATTGATGATAGGGATGAGAAAATGGATGTCCCTTATAAGGAGGTCGAACCTGCGAATTGATGTCAAATTGTGAGGTAAAACTGTTGTGCAAAGACGTTAAATCAAGCACTTTTTGGGAGGCAACCCAAGTGTCTTTAAATTCCTTTTTATTTCACCTTTTTTTCATTTTTGTTGCTATAGGATGATGGATTGTGGAAAAAGTTAAAGGAATTAGAGTGGAGCATATGTGTTGTACATGCGAAACGCAGGTCCTAACTTGAAGAACGTTGGTGGAGCTCAAGTATCATCAAGAATGCCTGGAAAGAAAATGATCACCTGCGCCTCATTTGCAAATTGCAATCGGGCACTTGCGGTACGCAGGTGTAATGCAGATCAGAGGCACAATACCTGGAATGAATCACTTAAAAGTAGGAGACTTGCGTCTCACCTGCGAAACACAAACACGAATCTATGAGACGCAGGTCTAACACAGACTCCAGGTAGTGCATTGGGAAATATGAGACACAGCTGCATTAGATATGCGCTTCACAGATCCCATTCTGCAGCCTCAAGCCAATGCAGGTGCAGGTATGCAAAATTTTAAAAGTTGACCAACCCAGCCCAGGCTCGACCCATGACCTTTCATCTTTCCCCCACTTCTCAAAACCCCCATTTTTAGCACCATTACATCATTTTCTCCACCTCTTAACTCCCAACAACCCCATTAAATCCCTACACAACCTTTTCATCTTCCTTCACCTATAAAAATCACCCACTCTTTTGTTTTCTACTATCACAAAATCTCACATCAAAGAAGAAAAGCTTGGGTCAGCCATTATCATTTCCTCTTTCAAAGAGCTTAAAGTTTCAACTCCTCCTTTCTACTCACTTCACTTTGGTATGCCTCTTGGTTTATGTTTTCATTTCTTTATGATTGAGGATGGGTTGTAGAATATACATGATAATCTTGATTTTTGCCATTATTTATTTCCCCCACTTTCCTAATGTATGTTCTTCATGTTTAGTTTGAAATTGATTTTTGTGGGTATTGGTGGGTGGTTTCGAAATTGCTAAATGGGTAGAAATTCTTGTTTCATGTGATTCTATATGATTATTGAACTATAATGCCATGATATTGTAGTTGAAGGTGAAGTCTGAGTAACCCAGTTACTTGTGATGACTGATTTTTTTCGATGATGGATTGGGTGACGTTTTCCTTAAAGGAAAATTGCCATTACGTCTTATTTGTTTGATAATGTGGATGAAATATAGTCATGCTAGTGAGTATTGTGGGTTGTTGAAAATTAATTGATAAATGTTGGTAGGAATGGTAACTTGACATTTTCGATGATAAATGGGGTAACGTCCTTCTTAAGGAAAGTCGTTGAGTAGTCATAATAGTCAAAGTTAGTGCTGATGTTGTTAGTATTTCTTTCGGGGAAGTCTGAGTACCTGTTATATTTTGAAATTGTCATACTTGATTGAAATTTGAATGAAAAACTTGTAAGTAGATATGGAGGCACTGTTGAGCAACTGCGTGTCGTAGATACTACTCTACAGAATGCAGGTATGGGTAATGGGCTTCAGGCTCACTGCCTCGCACATGTGTGCCGCAGATCTCCATCTGTGAAATGAAGATGTAACACAGATGCTTGTGCCAGGTCCTTGTGATTCTACCTTCGATATGTTCCTCATATGTGTGTCTCATGACCCGAGTCAACACCCTAGACACAATACGTACTTAAGGCAATAAGTGACCCCAAGCTAACCCATGGCATTTGTAATGCCCCGGAAGCTCAAAATCAATATCCGGGACTTAAATCAGGAAATCTGGAAAATTGCAGATATGTTGCAGAACGACCAACCTAACGGGTCGTTAAGGGATCCAACGACTCTTCAGGTCAACCGTGTGAAGGATGCCAAGAATATAAACCAGTATTCCTAACGGACGATCCCACAAGTTGTTATCAGGCTCTACGACTCGTTAAGTCACCCGTTGCCAAGCCGGAGTTCAGAAATATGAAGAATTTATAATGTACTTGATGGAAGGTCACCACGAGTCGTCATCAGCAGTAACGACTCGTCAGGTCCTTCGTTTCCAGTTCCTTCTAACTTTCTTACTAGTGTACCTGACGGACGACACAACGAGTCGTTCCTAGTCATGACGACTCGTCATGTGCCCGTCAAGAGTCAATAGATTTTTCCAGTGAACTTGACGGGAGGACCCAATGAATCGTTGGACCTGGTAACGAGTTGTTAGGTCACCCATTAGGGACACCTGACAATTTTTCCTAGCGAAATTCTAAGGACTATTTAGTAATTTTCTATTCACCTAAGCTTTAAACTACGTCGTTTTGGACCTAGTTTCATACTTATTAGAGGGTTTGGACGGTTCCTCCCCTAATTCTCACATTAATCCTCATAAAAACATCGTTGAATTCTCTCTCAGAGTATTTCAAAGCAAGGGCTAGGGCTGAACTTTTCTTTTCGATTTTCAGGCAAATTCTCCAGGTTTCTTCACCAGGTATGTGGAGTTTTAGCAAGGGGATTGTCCTTCCCTTGTGTCTCCAAAATTCTCCTCAATTTCTTCTATTAGTTTTAAGCCCTGAGTTTTCACATATGAAGAGGTTTTATGTTTATTTTCGTTGATTTCACTTAGAACAATGTTCATATTTATTGTTGATATAATCTCCATTAGTTCCTTATCAAATTGTCAGTGTTATTACAAAAAGTGAATTTAAGCCCTAATTTCTCCAGTAATGATTTTGCTTGTTAAATTTCCTATAGTGGGTGAAGAATGCTTTGGGCTGAATTCCTAGAATTTCTTGCTATTTGGATATATTGAGTAAATATCCCATGAATAAGAATGACTTTATTTCGATGAGTGAAATTCCTGTAATCCTTGAAATTTCTCTATATTATGAATTCTCATGTTTCTAGAATAAGTTGAATTCTCTGTTAGCTGCTAATAGTCCAGACCAGTTAGAACTTAGAATCTCTTCAGAATCATATCAGTTCAGTCTCAGTCAGAGTGTTAGAATCCTCAATGATATTTAGAAAATTGGTCAACTGATCAGTTTGACTTCAGTTTTATTTTTGAGGTGTTAGTGGTGCTTCCCAGTTACCAGACTCAAATTTAGATTACAGTTATTTGGTCGTTAGGCGGTCATGGCATTTCAGTTATAGCTCTGACCAGCCCCAGGACCCCAGTTCAGTTATTAATTATTCTTTAGATGGTTACGACACTTCTAGATAAGCAGCTCTGATCAGTCTTAGAACTCAGTTTCAGAATATGGTCCGATAAGACTCTCAGGGTACATGCAGTTATTCATCCCTAACTAGTCTTAGACCCCAGTTCCGAGCTATCAGCTTAGTAGTTTAGTTTAGGTTTTCCTGTGGGAGTAGAACTTAGCACCGAGCGGGCTGAGGTTCCAGCGCACCCAGTTCCCAGAACTACGTTGCCAGCGTAGGTTACAGTATTACTTGGCCTAATTGGCCCCAGACTTTTGTGATCACTCAGTTCATGCCTTTATACCCTGACAAGGTATATTGGGTCCTACCGATGGGGTGTATACATTGGACTCCACGTCTAGCTCACGTGGTTATATGTCGGTTAAAGACTCCCCCACTAGTCAGTCTAGTCTAGTATCAGAATAATTAGCTCAGTTCAGTATAGTATCTCAGATTCAGTGTTTCAGACTTAGGGCATGTCCTTGACCATCAGAAAGGATCGTCTTGACCATTTCAGATCATATCAGTAGTTCAGTTCAGATTACCTGTTGGTCATTGCGTGCCATTACAGCTCAGACTTGATACTCAGTTATGTTCCTCCCACTTACTCAGTACATTCGAAGTACTGACACATGCTTTTCATGCTGTATCGTTTCATGATACAACTGCAGGTTCTCAAATTCAGCACAGATAGTTGCTACAGTTTCAGAGCATTCCATTTCAACAGATCAGAGTGGGAGTCCTCATCATTTGAGGGCCTTGTTTATTTACTTCAATTTGGATATGGTTTTATATAGATTTAGAGTTAGTTGGGGGCTTGTCCCAACAACTCCTCAATAGTTGGCTTTCAGACCAGACTCGTCTTTCAGAATTGTATTTCAAATATATTATTTCTTTCTCTACTTTCAGTCTTTCATTTTCTTAAACTGATTAATCTGTTTATTTAAAAGTTCCACTGTGCATGTTTACTCAGAATGCTAGTGTATGATAGACCAGGCATTGACTTGGGGTCACTTGTGGCTTCAAGTACCATGTTACGTCCAGGGTGTAGGCTCGGGGTATGACAACATTGCATACTACTGAAACTCTGAATACTATATGAAATCTATAAGCGAAAGCTTCATAAGACATAACTGAACAAAATACTTTTAAGCAAAACAATACATTTGATAATATATTGAATTACTAACTCTGTCTAAAAGCCATCTAAGAACTGATGAGTTGCTGGGACAAGCCCCAGCTAACTCTAAACTCTGAACTGAAATATCAAATTACAATCGTTTGAAAAGAAACTCCGACCCTTGATAAATGAGGACTCACCACTGAACTCTGCTGAATTTCACCGAAGAAGGAATACTGACTATGCTGAGATTGAGAACCTGCATCTTTATCATAATACAATACAATATAGAGAATATGCATTAATACTTTGAATATACTGAGTAAGTGAGATATGAAGTAAATGTAAAGATACTGAGATTTCGAGAGCTAAACTGACAAAACATGCAATAACCATAACTGGAATCATAAATACTGAAGTATCTGAAAATCTAATAATACTGTAAGTACTAGTAACTGTCTAAAGGTCATACACATATCCTGAATTCTGGAGGACTGAACTGAACTGGAGACTATGACTGTACTGGACTGAGTTGTACTGTACTATACTATGGGAGTTATAACTGACATGTAACCGTGTGAGTTAGATGTGGAGTCCTATATATACCCCCATCGGAGAAGGCCCACTATACCTTGCCAGGGCATAGTAGCTGAGCTAGGTGATCAGTGTTTAATACCCATTTGAGCTAATAACCTATGGCGGTAACGTAGTTCTAGGAACCTGAGTGCGTTGAACCCCCGCACCACTTGGTGATAAGTTCTACTCCCACTTGAAGTTCTAATATGTATAAAAAGCCGACGAAATGGGACCGCGAAGACAACCCACCACTAGAGCTTGCCTTGCTCTCGCTCGGCTCGCTTCTAACTAGGTTGATAGCTCAAAATTAGTGTCCTAAGACTTAAGTCAGGACTACTTATCTGGAAGCGCCCTAAGAGTCTAAAGAACCTGATAACTGAGATACTGGTGTTCTAAGGCTTGTTAGAGCTATTTTATGTGCAAGCGTTGTAACCGTCTGGAGAACATCTGATGACTGATAACTGAGACTACATAATTTTACTGAACTCCTCAAAGACTGATTATAGTCAAACTGATTAGCTGATATTCCTGAAGAACACTGGGAATACTAAGTGTTGACCGAGACTCAGAGACTGGATTAAGTCAAAGACTAACTTCTAATCATGCATCTGTACTAACATTGGTAATTTAAAAGTAACTATTCTGATAAACAATATTCATATATGAATTCTCAATTATCAAGTCCCATTCAAATTACATCTGAAGATTTGGGCTAAAATACATACTGTATGAAATGAAATACCGAGCATGAATTATAACTAATAATAATCTAGGAAAAACTCAAGAATTATCACAATAAAGGAATTCATAAACTATTTGAAGGAAAATCCTAGTTTTGATATTCTACAGGGCTGGAACAAAGCAGATTGCTATAAAGAATCTGGGGCACAAGGGTGAGAGAAATTCCCTTGCTAGAATCCCAAATACTTGGAGTAAAATTTCTATGAGAAGGCACCTGAATTCTGAGAAAGAGAAGAATCCCTAGCTTTTTCTCTGGGGAGTCTGTTTGCTTTCTTACGTGACTTCTGAGGGATATCTGGAAAAGAATGAGGGGAAAGGGTCAACTAATCCTCTAAAAGCCCTACAAAATAGTCTTAATATGACATATATTAGAGGTTAGCATTATAGTGTTTTACAAAAATGCCCCTAAAACAGTTATTAAAATTTCTACTCGTCAAGTGGTATGACTCACGAGTCATACTAGGATCCTACAGACCGTATCTTCACTTGTGATTAGGGACCCTGCTCTATACCATTTCTCTGAAGTTTTCCACGGAAGCCTCCTACGATCCGTACAAACATCCTAGGAGTCGTATCTCGATCCGTAATTTCCTCCTGAACACTCCTCTAATTCAACTCACGACTCAGTGCACGATCCATACCATCCTACCATGAGTCGTACCATGACTCGTGGTTACCCATAATTTCCCTGATCATTTCTCTGAACTTATCCACGATTGGCCAGTATGATCCGTACCAACTTGGTATAGGTCGTAACATGCACTCGTGATTCCTCCAATCACACTTACTGTTTTCCTCCAACCTACATGTTACATGTCTAGGTACGACTGATACCATGATTGTACCATGATACCATGATTCCTCCAATCACACTTACTGTTTTCCTCCAACTTTCCTGTTATGAGTCTAGGTACGGCTGATACCATGATTGTACGAATCGTACTGTGACTTGTACTAAGGTCTTTTTTCTAGTTTTCTATATGATCAAGTTTTAAATCTAAACGCTAGTCTCGGGAATTTTTGGGGTGTTACAATATCTCCCCCTTAGGACCATTCGTCCTTGAATGAAGGCTAAATAAGCTGAAAGACTGGGGGAAAGAGCTGAAATCCCGCACTGAAAGCTATAAACTGACTACTGAAGGAATGACTGACTCCCAACTGAGGTGAAACATACTAACTGGACTTAGGCAACTAAGGTGCACATTTCAAACATGAATAGGGCTGACAAGTATGGAACTGAATACAACACTGAGGAGGGACGTAATACTTGATGCTGAAGCTGAATTGGAAGGGAATAAATGAGGGTATTTAGCCATCATGTCTGCTTCTACTTCCCATGTAGCTCCCTCAACTAGCCAGTTCCTTCATAAGACTTTTACTGAAGCGAACTCCTTGTTTTTCAGCTTACGAACCTGCCGGTCTAGGATCTGAACCGGAACTTCTTCATAAGAGAGACTGTCCTTTAGACCAACACTCTTTAGAGGAACTACCGAGGTCGGGTCTTCGATGAATTTCTTTAGCATGAAAACATGGAAGACTGGGTGCACCGATGCTAACTCCATAGGTTTCCAGATCATAAGCGACATTTCCAATGCATCTCAGAATTCTGTAAGGGATGATATATCTGGGACTGAGCTTTTCTTTCTTCCCAAATCTCATCAACCCCTTCATAGGTGGTATTTTTAGGTATACCCTATCATCTACAACAAACTCCAACTCCCTCCCCCTCACATCTACATATGATTTCTATCGGCTTTGAGCTATTCTCAATTGTTCCTTGATAATTTGCACCTTCTACATGGCCTCATGTACTGAATTCAGACCTGTCAAGGTAGCTTCACCAACCTCAAACCACCCTATAGGAGATCTGCACCTCCTACCATATAATGCATCGAACGGGGCTATCTGAATACTGGAGTGGTAGCTATTATTATATACAAACTCTATGAGAGATAGGTGATCATCCCAACTGCCCCTGCAGTCAATCACTCACGCCCTCAATATATCTTTCAAAGTTTGAATAGTTCGCTCAGTTTAGCCATCTGTCTGTGGGTGGAAAGCTGTGTTGAGCTTAACCTAAGTACCAAGTCCTTTCTGGAATTACTTCCAGAAGTGCAAGGTGAACTGAGTACCCCTATCTGAGATGATAGACAAGGGAACTCCATGTGGTCTGAATAACTTTTAGATGTATAGCTTGGAATAATTCTCTGCTGAATTTGTAGTCTTAACTGGTAGGAAATATACTGACTTAGTCATCCGATCCACAACCACCCAAATTGGGTCATGCTGTCGGTAAGTGCGAGGTAAACCTGTGATGAAGTTCATATTCACTTCTTCCCACTTTCAAGTAGGAATACTGATATCTTGAGTCATACCCCTAGGTCTCTGGTGTTCAACTTTGACCTATTGGCAGTTGGACACTTAGCGATATACTCTACAATGTCCTTCTTAATGCCATTTCACCAGTATTTCCCGTAGATCACGGTACATCTTGGTGGTACTTGGTGTATAGAGTACCTAGTGTTGTGGGCTTCCATTTATATCCACTGCCTTAAATTGTCTACCGATAGAACACACAACCTGCCTTGGTAACGGAGCATACCATCTCCCCCTTTGGAGAAAGCTTCTACCTCTTTTCTTAGAATTGCCTCTTTCAACTTGAGTAGAATGAGGTCTTATCCTGTTTTGGCTTAACCTCTACCACCAGCAAGGATTTTGACCCACTCTGGATTACCACGCCACCATCAACTGAATTAACTAACTATACTCCTAATCGAGCCAATCTATGAATATCTTTTACCAGCTCCTTTTTACCTTCTTCGACATGAGCAACACTTTTCATAGACATCCCGCTGAGGGAATCAACAACTATATTGGCCTTTCCTGGGTAATAAATCACACTCATGTCATAATCCTTCAATAACTCTAGCCATTTTCTCTAACGAAGATTTAATTCCTTCTGACTGAACACATACTGAAGGCTCTTGTGATCAATGAAAACATCTACATAAACCCCATAAAGGTAATGTCTCCAAATCTTCAATGCAAACACTACCACTGCCAATTCAAAATCATGAGTCGGATAGTTTTTCTCATGAACTTTGAGTTGTCTGGAGGCATAAGCTATGACTTTGCCATGTTGCATCAGAGCACAACCAAGGCCACTCTGGAGGCATCACATTAGATTATGAACCCGTCTGAACCTTCTGGCAGAGTTAGAACTGGGGCTGTATGAGTGATAACACTCAAACCATACCTCCTACCAAAGTATGAAGTGGACGTTGTCAATAAAGTACCCAACTAAGAGGTTGGGATCGAACCCACAGGGAATATGGAAGAGCTAGACTAAAGCCAGTAAGTGAACTTGTTAGGTAGTTACTCCAAATCGGGGGTTCTCAAGAATACAATAATTAAAAACAACTGTTAAAACTTTGGTAGAAATCAAGAATGAAAGATAAGTAGGGTTTTGTGTTCCCTATGGGTTCATAACTGCTTCGGGTATACATACTTTATCATCAACAATGCTTACTTTTAGAACTGATAACTTAGGTTCATACAAACGACTGGTTCGTCCCTATTGAATGACTATACTCAATCACCGGGTCAGGTCTCATGAGCGATTGCAAACTAACTGTTATCAATATGTCTCAAATTTAACTATCCTTTGATCACAGCTCAAGTTAATACAATGATCATCAAGAGCAAGGCTTTGTTGTAATTCTCTTTTCCTAATCTCTACCTCTTTAGGCTCAAGCAATTAAAGAATTCAGGCAAGTCCTAACTTTGTACACCGTTAAGAAAAAATTCAGCATTAAGAGAATACAATACAAGTGTTTTGCATGGTAGATTGTTAATCTACCATGGTTCCCACAACCCTAGCTATGGAGGTTTTTAGCCTCTTATAGTTGCAAGATTGTGATTTGCATTCATAATTAAATAAATAAATCAATACTTAAAATTATGGATGAGAGAAAAACTTATTTGTATAAATCAACAAAATCCTTAAGAACAAAGTATGAAGATCAAAAGAAAGTCAAGAAAAGGTTGATCACAAATCAATCAACTCAATTCTATTTTCTAACCCTCAATTCTCACGTCCTATAATGTTAATTAACTATTTTCTAGTCTCCTCTAATGATTTTTTTATGAAAATAAAATATAAAACGTATTTATATACACATAAAAATCCTTTTCCTAGGCTAACATGGTGAATTTGCATAACTAACGCCGCTTGTGTCATGGTTATTCCTACGACTTGTAGCAGGTATGTACGGAGTACCTGCTTCTAGTATGTCATTGGCTAGCTGAAATTTGGCTAAGTGTTGACCCTTGGTACGACTCGTACATGCTTCCTACGAGTCGAACTTTGCTTTCGTGGATTGACTCTGATACTTTTCAATTTTTTTGAAGTTCTTCACGAGTGCTATGGTACGACTCGTACCTTGATGCCACGACTCATACTATCTATCCGTATCAGGAGTCAGCCTCTTGTGCAAATCTTCTGAATCTTTCCATAACTTCTATACTACGGCTCATACAAGCATCTTACGACTCGTACTGAGAGTCGTCGGATGCACTCTTCATTGCCTTCTGAAACTTCTCACGATCTGTAGTATGACACGTAGCACCATCCTACGGCTCGTACTGAGAATTGTGACTTAGGCCTATTTTCTGCACTTTCAGGCTATCTTTTGCACATTCTTGCTCCAACACATATTTGTCTTGTAACCAAAGAAAAAGTATCTTATATCCAAATAAATATACCTAAGTCCATGTTATTTTCTTAGTTTTGAGTGTCGAAAGTGCTGTAAACTCACAACACATCAACACCCTCAACTTAAGACTTTTGCATGTCCTCAGGCAAAGAAAAAGAAAAACTAAATACGACGCTCAACTAGAAAATAAACCTAGGATACTAC
>JACEIK010000570.1:138529-163895 GCA_018107945.1 Datura stramonium | reverse complement strand
CTTATCGAAGAACGGCCGAAAACTCGCTATTTCTCGGGGGTCTAGAAGGGAGAAATACTCACTTTAATGCTGGGAGTATATTAACACTAGTTTGGAGAAAATCCACTTACCTTGGCTCGGCGTGACGACGATATGCCGGCCGAATTTCACGAAACTAACTCCGCAGGAATTCTCCCTGCAGCTTTATACTTCGCTACCCGAAGTTAATTTGAGTTTGGACTGCGTTTGATGGCTTAATCAGACGAAAATTAATGAAAACCCTTCGTCTCCCCTGTTTACTGGTCGTTCATTGGAAATTAAATGTAAGGAAATGATTTAAAACAAGGTGGGAGGCCTTATACACTTGGGCCCGAACCCCTCCTCTTTAAGTCGCATTTTCCTTGCGACGCTCCGACTTGGCGCTTGTCCGATCTCTCCCCGGGCCCTTTTCTCGCACATATGGAATTCTAAAACTCTTAACCAACATACAAATAGGCCAACTAAGTGTCAAGAACTTACAGGGTGTAACAACTGCCAAGGGCATCAAGTTGATGCTTGCTCCTAGATCACAAAGTGCCCTTGCAAACCGACATTTCTAATGGTACACGGTATAGTGAAAGCACCTAGGTCTTCCTTCTTTTGAGCCAGGACCCGTGTAGCTATGGCACTATAGTGATGTACATTGTCTACCGGCTCATAGCTTACGGACCTCTTCTTTGTAACCAAGTCCTTCATAAACTTAGCATATCCCGACATCCGTTCCAATGCCTCAACCAATCGTATGTTCACAGATAGTTGCTTAAGCATTGAAATGAATTTCTAGAACTTACCATTTTCTGCCTTTTTCTTCATTCTTTAAGGAAACGGTGGCAGTGGTCATGGGATAGCTCGGTGCACATGAGTTGCTCTTTAATCAATGTCAGGTTTTTTCTATCCTATCGGGGCCTTTGGGAACCCAAAATTCTCCATCTCAGCACTCTTATCATTCTCCTCAATCATGCTCTCTTTCTTCCGTTCAACTACAACAGGAAAAAAGGGTCAAGTGTGGTTTTACCACTCCTAGTCATCACCGCCATACAGTGACCATCATTCTTTGGGTTCTGGATGGTGTTTCTAGGCACTGTACCCTTTTGTATAGGGTTCAGTGATGCTGACAGTTGCCCAAGCTGCTGCTCAATCTGCTTGATGGAGGTTGCATAGGATTCCACTCTTTGACCCATACTTGATATGTCACCACGGATCTCCTTCAATTGCTCATCAGTGGACATCACCTTTTTCAGCATCTCGGCCATCATGCTCTCTAACTTTGAATGCCCAGCCTCCCCCTCTCGTGCATTGGGAGGCACATAAACTCCAGCCCGGTCATTGCGGTAGCCATCATTTCTTCTCCATTCTCCATTGCATTCACGACCGCGGCTCCTATCTTTGTGCCCATTTCGGTTGTAGTTGTCTCTGTATTGGTTCGACCTTGGTTTCCCCAACCTTGGCGCCAATTTTATTTTCCAGACGCTTGGGCGTTGGCTTGGAAACTCGCCACTTGGTTATCCAGGAAATTTTCCTCTTCCTCAGAATCAGAGCAATCTGCTCCCAGCTCCATTCCTTGTGTCCCCACTGCATTTTCTTTTTTGGCTCTTGCTCGCATAATGTTCTTTGTAAGCAAATCCAACGATGTGCGCATGTGAGCCAACTCCTGGTCGCGTTCTTCTTCCTTCCTACGTTGGTCTGCAGTCAAACCAACTGCATATGTACCGACCGCTGCATCTGCATCCTTAGTATTCCATGCCCTATTTGTCTTGGTCACCCTGTCAAGGATAGTAACAGCTTGCTCCCAGGTGTGACTAATTAATGCTCCTCTTGCCACCATGTCCACCACAGCTTTTGTGCTATTATTTAAAGACCTGTAAAAAATTTCCAACAAATTTTCATCTGGGATCTTATGGTTTGGGCACTTTGTCAACTTCTTTTTGAACCTCAGCTAGGTTTCATGAAGTGTGTCGGTTTTGAATTGTCGGAAATTGTAGATCTCATCTTTTAGCTGCAACATTCTGGAGGGAAGAAAGAATCTCTCTAAGAAGGCACGCTTGAGTTCCCTCCAGTTGGTTATGGAGTTGTTGGGCAACTCCAATAACCATAAAGTGGCTTCGCCTGATAGAGAGAAGAGGAAAAGTCTGAGCCTAATGGCATCTTGGCTAACTCTGAGCAACCTGTACGCCTTGCATATTCCTACGAAGTTCATCAAGTGCAGGTTGGCGTCATCCACTGCGTGACCACTGAACACCCTTTTCATGTTTAACAGTTGAATCATGGTGCTCGTAATGTCGAATTTGGCCCCAATAGGTAGTGGTGGTGGCACAATTGCTCCAATTGACCAAACTTCATCAATATTTGGGTCCTCATCATCGAAGAACTGAGGGGCAAGTCTATAACCTCTATTGCCCCTCCCATATTGACCAGCGTTAACTACCTCTTCTCTGATATCTTCTGCATCTTGAAGTGCAGCTTGCCTAGCTTCTTTAGCTATGCGGGCATCTCTCTGTTCCTGGTTTTCCATTCTACACAATGTCCATTCGATTTCGGGATTCAACAGAATTAGGGGATTTCCACTACTCCGAGTGCTTGGAATCCACCAGAAAATAACCTGTGGGTATCAAAAACAAAAAGAAATGTAATTAAGGAAATAACTACCAAAAAGTCAAATACAAGCAAATAATATAGTCTTAACCATATTTCACTGCAACGGTGCTACTTTTTTAATAACGCTCAAACCATACCACCGAAGTATGAAGTGGACATTATCAATAAAGAATCCAACTAAGAGGTTGGGGTCGAACCCACAGGGAATATGGAAGAGCTAGACTAAAGTCAGTAAGTGAACTTGTTGGGTAGTTACTCCAAATTCTCAAGAAAACAATAATTAAAAACAACTGTTAAAACTTCGGTAGAAATCAAGAATGAAAGATAACTAGGTTTTGTGTTTCCCATGGGTTCATAACTGCTTCGGGTATACATACATGATCATCACCAATGCTTTTTTGTAGAACTGATAACTTAGGTTCATTCAAACGACTGGTTAGTCCCTATTGAATGACTATACTCAATCACTGGGTCAGGTCTCATGAGTAATTACAAACTAACAATTATCAATATGTCCCAAATTTAAATATCCTGCAACCACAGCTCAAGTTAATACAATGATCATCAAGATCAAGGATTTGTTGTAATTCTCTTTTCCTAATCTCTACCTCTCTAGGCTCAACAAGTAAAGAATTCAGGTATGTCCTAATATTGTATACTGTTAAGAAACATTTAAGCATGAAGAGAATACAATACAAGTGCTTTGTATTGGTTTTGAATCACTTTTATACAAACCTAGCTTGTTAATCCATCATGGTTCCCACAACCCTAGCTATGGAGTTTTAGCCTCTCATATTTTCAAGATTGTGATTTGTATTCACAATTAAATACATAAATTAATACTTACAATTATGGATGAGAGAAAAACTTTTTTGAATAAATCAGCAAAATGCTTAACAACAAAGTATGAGGATCAAGAGAAAGTCAAGAAAAGGTTGATCACAAATCAATCAAATCAATTCTATCTTCTAACCCTCAATTCTCACGTCCTCTAATATTAACTAACTATTGTCTAGTCTTTTCTAATGAATTTTTATGAAAATAAAATATAAAACATATTTATACAGACATAAAAATCCTTTTCCTAGGCTAACAGGGTGAATTTCAATAACTGACACCGCCTGTGTCACAACCACTCCTACGACCTGTAGCAGGTATATACGGGTCGTACCTGCTTCCTGTATGTCATTGGCTGGCTGAAATTTGGCTAAGTGTTGGCCCTTGTTATGACTTGTACATGCTTCCTACGAGTTGTACTGTTCTTTCGTGGCTTGACTCTGAGACTTTTCAATTTTCTGAAGTTCTTCACGAGTGCTATGGTACGACTCGTACCTTGATGCCACGACTCGTACTGTCTATCTGTATCAGGAGTCAGCCTCTTGTGCAAATCTTCTTAATCTTTCCACGACTTCTACACTACGGCCCGTACAAGCATTGTACGACTCGCACTGAGAGTCATATGATGCACTCTTCATCCTTAGCCTTCTAAAACTTCTCACCGTCTGCAGTACGCCTCGTAGCACCATCCTACGGCTCGTACTGAGAATTGTGACTTAGGCCTATTTTTTGCACTTTCAGGCTATCGTTTGCACATTCTTTCTCCAACACCTATTTGTCCTGTAACATAAAAAAGTGCCTTATATCCATATAAATATACCTAAGTCCATACTATTTTCTTAGTTTTGAGCGTCGAAAGTGTTGTAAACTCACAACAAATCGTCTTCAACTCCTGAAAACTCTTCTTACATTCATCAGATCATAGAAACTTCACCTTTTTCTGAGTTAGTTTGGTCAAATGGGAGGCAATAGAGGAGAATCCTTCAACAAACCATCTATAAGAGCTGGCTACATCCAAGAAACTCCTGATGTCTATCGGAGAAGTGGGTCTTGGCCAGTCCTTGACTGTCGCTGTCTTCTGAGGATCCACTTGAATACCCTTTTTGGAGACAATGTGATCGAGGAAGACAATTGATTTTAGCCAGAATTCACACTTGCTGAATTTGGTGAATAACTGGTGGTCCCTAAGAGTCTGTAAAACTATTCTCAGATGGTCTGCATGTTTCTCCTCTATTCTGGAATAAACCAAGATGTCATCTATAAAAACAATAATGAACATGTCCAGGTACGACTTGAATATCCTGTTCATCAGGCCCATAAAAGCTGCAGGAGCATTGGTTATTCTAAAATACATAACTACGAATTCGTAGTGACTATACAGAGTTCTGAAGGCTATTTTTGGAATATCACATTCTCTAACCCTGAGTTGGTGGTATCTTGATCTGAGATCTATCTTGGAGAAACAACTAGCTCCCTGAAGGTGATCGAACAAGTCGTCAATCCTGGGTAGAGGATACCTGTTCTTAATTGTGACTTTGTTCAGATGACGGTAGTCGATGCACGTTCTAAGTGTACCTTCTTTCTTTTGCACGAATAGGACTGGGGAACCCAATGAAGAGATACTGGGGATGATGAAGCCCTTATATAGAAGGTCTTTTAGCTATTACTTCAATTTCTTAAGCTCATTTGGAACCAATAGGTAAGGAGGAATAGAGATGGTTTGGGTATCTGGAAGAAGATCTATGTCGAAGTCTATTTCCCGTACGGGAGGGACTCTGGGAAAGTCCTCGGGAAATACATCAGGAAACTAATTCACTACCGAAACTAACTGGAGTGTCGAGGTCTTAAAACTAGAATCTTTGACCCTAACCATGTGGTAGATGTACCCTTTTGCGATCATTTTCCTAGCCTTAAGGTATGAAATGAAACGAACCTTAGGTTCTAAAGTACTACCCTTCCACTCTAAGACTGGCTCATCAGGAAATTGAAACCTGATAACCCTGGTTCTGTAGTGGACTGAAGCATAACAACAATGCAACCAATACATACCAAGGATAAGGCCGAAGTCGACCATGTATAGCTCTACTAAATCAATAGAAATGACTTTACTTAACACTGGGACTAGACAATTTCTGTATACCCAACTGGCTCTGACTGACTCACCAACCAGGGTAGAGACTGAAAATGGTTCAAAGAGAGTTTCTGGACTAATATTAAGATGAACTACAAAGTGTGGCACCTGGATCTAGTAAATCATATACATAAAGTGGAAAAGGCTCAACATACCTATAATCACATCAGGTGAGTTCTCCTAATCCTACCTGGAAGGTAGAGCATAACAATTCTGGCACTGGCCACCATTTGTACCTGATGCAGATCCCTATTGAGCTGGGTGACCTTTCGGGGCTGCTGATCTAGAAGACTGGGCCTTTCCCCGTCCTGCCGACGGGTACTCTCTCAACTTGTGACCCAGCTGGATACAACCAAAACAACCCTCTTTGCCCAGACAGCACACCCCAGGGTTCTTCTTACCACACTTAGGACATGCTGAAAAGGTACGACTTCTGGAGACATGGATCTAGGAATGGGAGCCCGATGTCCCACCCCTCCTATCCTTGCGAGGTTGGAAGACGGAGCACTAGCTGATGAAGGTGCCGGAGGCCTCTGCTACTGCTGGGGGAAATTACCACCGCCTGACTTCTGTTGGGAGTACTTAAAATGACCGGTTCTGGCCCGTTGTTCTCCCTCTCTATGTCCTTCAACTTTTCTACCTCTATATGTTGGACATGAATGATGAGACTGGAAAGTTCTATATCTTCGATGAACATGATTTTCCTGCATTTCTTGAGTACCAAATCGATGACTCCGTTAATAAACTTGAGCATGCGATCCCTCGACTCAACAAGTATTTCTAGAGCATATCTCGATAGTTGAGTTAACTTCAGCGCGTACTCCTCTACTGTCATGTTGTTCCATCTCAAGTTCATAAACTCGGTAGCCTTAGCTTCCCTCATTTCTCGGGAAAAGAACCTGTCCAGAAATGCTGTAACGAATTCATCCCATTCCACCGGACATGCTCTATTCCGTCTTCCCTCCTTCCACTGCTTATACTAAATCTGAGCCACCCCTTTCAGCAGGTAGGAAGCTAGATTAGCATTCTCTGTGGAGGTAACACCCATGATTTGGGTGATCTTTTGAACCTCATCCAAGAACTTCTAGGGGTTCGCTTCAACCTTAGACCCGTGAAGAGCTGGGGGATTCATTTGCGTGAAATCCCTAACCTTGGCCACAATTGCAGACCCATTTGTGTTCACTAGCACCACGACCTGCTAGTTGACCTGATTAGTCATTGCTTGTGCCAACATCTGAATGGCAGCCCAAAATTCTGCGTGGGACACCTAATCCTCTTGAGGAGCTACGGGAGTTGGTCGGGCTGGCTAGTTAGCATTAATGGTCCTCCTTCCATTTCCTCTTTTGGGAGGCATCATTATCACTAAAAAGGGTAGAGAACGAGTTAGAGAGGATGTATTAGAGTCTAAAACTCTACGCATGATAAGATTTATGAATAAAGGGAATTTTTCTAAAAACGCCTCATAGCCTCCTCCTCATAAGTGTGGCGTGCTTCACACCCATGAAAATGACTCTACTCGATGCGGCTTTTAGACATCATAGGATACTCTAAACCTGATGCTCTGATACCAAGTTATTCATGAGCCGAGTCTACACCCTGGACGCGACACGGTACTTAGGGCCACAAGTTACCCCAAGCTAAGCCATGGCATAACATACTACTGAAACCTAAATACTGTATAAAATTATAAGCTGAAGCTTCATAAGGCATAATTGAACAAAATACTTTTAAGCAAAACAATATATCTGATAATATACAAATTTACTAACCCTGTCTAAAAGCCATCTAAGAACTGAGGAGTTGCTGGGATAAGCCCTTAGCTAACTCTAAAGTCTGTACTGAAATATCAAAATACAATCATCTGGAAAAAAAACTCCGGCCCTCTATAAACGAGGACTAACCACTGAACTATGTTGAATTTCACCGAAGAAGGACTACTAACGAGCTGAGACTGAGAATCTGCACCTGTATCATAATACGATACAATATAGAGAGTATGCGTTAGTACTTTAAATTTACTGAGTCAGTGAGATATGAAGTAAATATAAAGATATTGAGATTCTGTGAGCTGAACTAACAAACATGCAATGACCATAACTGGAATCATAAATACTGAAGTATCTGAAAATGTGATAATACTGTAAATACTAGTAACTGTTTGAAGGTCATACACATATCTTGAATTTAAACTGAATTAGAGATTGTGGCTATACTGAACTGAGTTGTACCATACTCTACTGTGAGAGAAGCTATAACCAATATATAACCACGTGAGCCAGACATATACCTCATGATAAAAGGCCCACTATACTTTGCCAGGGTATAGTAGCTGAGCTGGGTGATCACTGTCTAATGCCCATTCGGGCTAATAACCTACGGTGGAAATGTAGTTCTAGGAACCTGAGCGCTGAACCTTGGCTCCGCTTGGTGCTAAGTTCTTCTCCCACTGGAAGTGCTAATTATGTCTAACTAGGATGATAGCTCAAAACTAGTGTCCTAAGACTTAAGTCAGGACAACTTATTTGGAAGTGCCTTGAGAGTCTAGAGGACCTGATAACTGAGTTACTAATGTTTTAAGACTTATCAAAATTGTTGTATCTAAAAGCATCGTAACCGTCTAAAGAACATCTAATGATTGATAACTGAGACTATAGAGTTTTATTAAACTCCTCATAGACTGACTATAGTTAAACTGATCAGCTAACATTCTTGAAGAACACTGAGAATACTAAGTGTTAACTGAGACTTTGAGACTGGGTAAGTCAAAGACTAACTTCTAATCATGCATCTGTACTAACATTGGTAATTTAAAAGAAACTATTCTGACAAATAATATTCACGTCTGAATTCTCAATTATGCAAGTCTCATTCAAATCACATCTGAAGATTTGGGTTAAAATACATACTGTATGAAATGAAATACCAAGCATGAATTACAACTGATAATAATCTAGGAAAAACTCAGGAATTATCACAATAAAGGAATTCATAAACTATCTGAAGGAAAACCCTAGTTTTGATATTCTACACGGCTAGAAGTAAGGAGATTGTTGTAAAGAATTTGGGGCACAAGGGCAAGAGAAATTCCCTTGCTGTAATCCCACTTACCTAGAGTAGAATTTCTCCGAGAAGGCAACTGAATTCTGAGAAAGAGAAGAAGCCCTAGCTTTGGCTCTGGGGAGTCTGTCTGCATTCTTATGTGACTTCTGAGTGATTTTTTGAAGAGAATGAGGGGAGAGGGTCGAATAATCCTCTAAATCCCTTCAAAATATTCTTAATACGACATATTTTAAAAAAAAATACGACATATTTTAGAGGTTAGGATTATAGGGTTTTACAAAAATGCCCTTGAAACAGTTATTAAAATTTCTGCTTGTCAGGTGGTATGACTTAACCTACGAGTCGTATCAGGATCCTATGGCTCGTATCTTCACTCATGATTAGGGACCCTGCTCTATACCATTTCTCTAAAGCTTTCCATGGAAGCATCCTATGATCGGTACAAGCATCCTATGAGTCGTACTTCGGTCCATGATTTCCTTTTGAAACTCCTCTGATTCAACTCACGACTTAGTGCACGATCCATACCAGCCTACCACGAGTCGTACCATGACTCGTGGTTACCCATGATTTCCCTAATCATTTCTCTGAACTTATCCATGACTGGTCAGTAATATCTATACCAACTTGGTATAGGTCGTAACATACAGTCGTGATTCCTCCAATTACACTTACTTTTTCCTCCAACCCTCCTGTTACGAGTCCATGTACGACTCATACCATGATTGTATGAATCGTACTGTGACTCGTACTGAGGTTTTTTTCTCAATTTTCTGCATGATCAAGTTTTAAATCTAAAGGCTAGTCTCAGGAATTTCTGGGGTGTTACAATGCGCCTCAGGTCTGCACCTGTGAAATGCAGGTGAAGCACAAGTACAAACAGTCAAATTTTTGCTGCTTCATTTTTTTGCAATTCAATTCTTTTTCTTTTTCTTTCCTTAGCCTAGTATAGATGTTTTTTGTTATTTCCTATTACAAAAATACAAAAATAGTTTGTTTTGTTTTGTGGGACTCACATTGTTTTGCAAGAAAATATTTGCATCCAGGCATCGAGATAAAGAAAAAGCTCCTATGGGTGTGGGCACACCCTAGGAATATAATCTAGAGGAGGATAAGAGGATCACCCGACTCCAATTTGGGCTTGAGGGAATGGGGGCTTTCTCTCATTTAGGGAGAAGTGGACAGTTACGGAAGAGTCCAGATTTGATGTTGACTCTTTTAAAGCCGACTTCCCAAACATAAAAGAAATTCTAAATTCAAGATTGGGAGCTTATAATCACAGAAGAGGCCAGATTTGATGTTGATTCTTTCAAAGCCGACTTCCTAGACATTGAAAAGCAATTTCAAATTCGGGATTGGGAGTCTTTCACTAAAACCTTAAACCCCTACTTTTCAGAGTTGGTGCTAGAGTTTTATGCCTCTTATAGGGCCTGACAGGACTTTATGAAACACAAGAGCCGAGTGGACATGATTCCTTGTTTATCATTTATGCTAGTGCAAGGCAAGAGGTGGATATCATCCCTAAAGAAATTAATTCCATTTATTGGGTAGATAACATACGTCTGGGCACATGGTTTACAAAGAGGATGGCAGCGAAAGACGACCAATATGCATGGGTAGCATGTATTATTGCTAATGCTCAGCCTCTTTCTGCGGCTATGAAGGGAGATATTCATCGCCAAGATCTAAAATCTAAAGCTAGGATGTGGCTTGACCTAGTGTATACCCATCTTATAACCTCTAAGAACACCACACATGTTCCAATTCAAGCATCTATTCTAATGGCATGCATCATGAGTGGCCTCCATATTAATGTGGGGGGAAATCATAGCTGAACAGTTCAAGAGAAAGGCCTGATAGCAAGTCACTTCTATACCATTCCCAATCCTTATTAGCTTGCTATGCCTCAGGGTCGGCTGCCCTTTGTCCCAACCATTAGATAAAATGAGGTAAGAAAAAGGAGTCTTTGATTTGGCCACAAAGAGGGACAATAGTGCTCCACCTTTCAAAAAACCAAAGTTGATAGCAACTGAGTGCCTCTCCACTTACTGAGACGTCAGGGGATACCTCTGTTTCACTTTTGGATGATAGACCTTTCTCTCCATCAGTGAGTGGCCTTCTCAAAATGGCACAAATGAATCATGCTCAAAATTCTTAATCCCGAAGTTAGCCAAAGCCATCCCTCCCCTGATTCAGCATACCATCAAAATGACTATGAAACCAGTAGTTGATAAGTTGGGCAATTTGTTTGCTCGGGTGGATAAACTTGAGGAAGAAGTGGTTGTTGTGAGGGAAGAGATATACAAAAAAAGGAAATAATTCCGGCCATGGATATAGACTTAAGCATCCCAGCAATAGGCCGGTAACAGGGTCTGACTTAGCCGCTACAGATAGGAGTCCTCCAGATGACTAGTGTGTTGGGTATAGCCTATTTGAAGGGCAGCGGCCCAGGAGATTCATGAAAACGAGCCACCTCGCGATGAGGTGCTTCCTACCATGGATGCTTCCCACCATGGTGACCCGTATTGGGTGCCTCCAATATTTTCTTACCATGAAGCCAAGATCTTTCTAGACAAATGGGTAGTTACTTCGCCGTAAGACCTGCTTGTACTCCCACCAGATTCGTTGATTCCTTCCATTACTAGCATAGCTTTGTGGAATTTCTCATGATGGGCCCATGCTACTCTTTAACTCATACAGGGAGTCTTTCTTCTTTTTCTTGTTATTAGTATTCCTTGATGACAATGCATGATTTTGCTTGGGGGTAGATGCCCTTGCGGGGCTTGTTATGTAAATAAATTGTAATGATGTTTGGGTGAATGAATGGCCTCATCAGACTTATTTTGAATTGATTTAAATTGTTGACTCTTGTCGGGCTGAATATTTATTATCTTGATAATGTGTTTTGCCATTGTCGGGTAGGTCTTACACTTTAATTGTCTTACTACCTGTGCATAACAATCGTCTTTGTTAATAGTAGTTAGTAAATAAACTCCAAGGGTTTTCTTCATACCACGGTTCATTTTCAAGGAGTAAAATTTTCTTTTATTTATTTTTGTGTCGAACCGGGTGACATTTTTCTATGATATATTCAGAGGCGACTTTCTTAAGGGAAAATGTCAAGTCTTAGTATTAATTTTTTGTCCTTGTTGCACTTATTTTGAGGGGTACCACCAAAAATTTTTACTTGGCCAAATGTGTGATTTTTGAGATAAGAAGAGACAAATAAATTTGGAAAGAGCGTTTGCTTGTCATGATATCCACATTCTTTGTTTGACTTCTTAATTCACAAGACGAGTATGCAAAACTCGTAATAGCTTGTTATAGTCATGCCTTTTTAATTGATCTTGTGAATAGCTTAAACTCGTTAGAATATAATGCCTTGTGTGGTAAGGCTTTTGCGTGATTGTTATGTATGCATATTGTCTAGAATTTGCCTTGAATGTGATTCAAGGCAAATCCTTGAGGTAGCTAAGCTTGGAAGATGACCTTAGGCCCTTTTTGGATAGTTACTACACTGAAAACAAGGCCTTCCTTTAATATCAATCTTAGTCAACTAATTTTTGAACCTTAAGCCTTTTTTTTGGAAACCCCATTACAAGCCTTAAATCCATTTTGAATCCTCTACTTTGGCACCCGTTCCTCCCTAATTGCAAGTGATGAAAGAAAAGTGGGGGCTTGAAGCCCCAGATTTAGGAAAGAATGAGAAAATCAAATGTGATGTAGGCAAAAGCCTATGTTTAGAGGTGTGCATAAAAAGGAAAAAAGATGAATGAACTCCATGTGAGGTAGCATCAATTGCTTGATGTAAAAATCAAATAGCCGGTTGAAAAAACCTTTGATCAAATAAATAAAGAAAAGAAGTGAATGGTTGATATTTCTTGCTCAAAGGAGGCTTGATGTAAAAATTTGAGATGTTAAAAGGGTGGCTCTGTTGGTAAAATTTGAATGGTAAAAAGGAAGAGATAAGAGGAGTGGACTTGCTATGTGTAAGTGAAATATTTGAATTGTTTCACAAAGGTATTAGGGAGGTTCTAGTCACTAGATCTAAATATTTTCCTACCCTTACCCCTAACCTTCATTATGACCCATAAGTCCTTGGTGATTCCATGTTTGGCAACTCTACATTAATGGTGAGTTACATTAAAAAAAATCCTATGTCTCGATGTGTATGCACTTGAATATCTTTGAGAGTGTAGAGTGTCTTTGCATCAACTTATAATCCCTATGTTGTCAATTTCTTGAATCTGAGTGAGATTCTCTCTTTTGGTGAGTGGCATTACATCCTTGAAGTGAATGTTAAAGTTGTGATTTCAATTAAGAGGTATAAATGCGACAAGTTGTGAAGTGAACTTTTAGGTAAACCTTGAATGTTGATTGTCAATGACTTGAGAATCTTGTTGATATTAATTTGAATGAAAATGTCCCATGTTTTGAATTGAAAGAATGATGGTGATAGGCTAAGTGTTTGTGGTGGTGCCAATTTATATTGTGCACTTATTTGAGTATTTTTAATTTTTGAGTTGGTGTGTGATTTTTGGATTGTCTTAAGTCTTGATGGTCTTGTGTGCAGCTCTCATGATGTTATATGCTTAAGTCAATTTTACTTGTGAGTGAATGTTTTGCTTGAGCAAAAGCAAATATTTCAAGTTTGTGGGTCTGATGAGTTGGTAATTTACCAACTCATTTGACTTTAATAGCATAAGCAATTTATTTATTTTCACATAAATTAGGAAGGTTTTATGCCTTTTCTCTTATTTTGTGCAGGCATTTGACTTAGACAAAGAAAATGAAAGAATTAAACTAAAAGCAATCTACTCGAGGAAAAAGGAACATATGTGCTACACATAGGCACCTGTAAAATGCAGGTGCCACTCAGATGAAGCTGGAAGATTTGTGGAATTGAACCTACGAACTGCAAATTGACATCTGCGGAATGTAGGTGTCACCGCAGATGACTTGCAAAGCACACTACTTAAGCCTGTTGAAGGATCTGCGAGCCGCAGATGGGCACCTGCAAAATGCAAGTGCCCCGCAAGTGACCCGCACTGCTTTCAAGGAAAAAATTCGTCCAGAAATGCATAATTGTATCTGAGAAGCTTCCAAGGGAAATTTCGAAAAGTTGTGCAAAAGGAATTTCAAATATTTTACCCCAATTATACATTCACACATTATGTCATATTGATTTTGTACAAAGAAGTTCATAGAGATAGAGAGTAGAGTACAATTACTTTTTTCTTTCCATTGGGAAAGAACTCCATTGCTGCAGATCTTAAGCTCGAAATTACTTATTTAATATGATGAATTTAGAGGATCCTTATGGGTATAACTTCTCTCTCTTTACTTATGAGTAGCTAAATCTTGCTAGGGATGTGTGTATATGATGGGTGTCTAAATTTGATTTGGTGTTGATGTATTGTTCTTAGATTTGAGTAGTAAGCATAGATCTATCTTTTTCTTTCAAGTTCTAAGTCAATAACTAATGGTTGTAAACATTAATTTAGATTTGTTATCTTGCTTTTGCTTGGAAGAGGGAAGTAAGGCTTGGGTGAGAATTCAATAGTGAGGAATTGGGTGTATGATGCTTGGGCTTAAGCTAGAGATAGTCAAGACCCATATTCATATGCCACTAAATGGTTAAGGCTCGAGATAGTTTAACCCGTCCTCAAGCTTTGTTGGTTGATTTGTTGATTGGCTTTGGGGTTAGAGAAAATTCAAGGTAAACACATCTTTTTGGTTAAGAAACACACGATGTAGCCATAACCAATGATCTTCATGCTCTAATAGAATCTAAGACATTTTAATCAACACCTATCAAATCGGGGCCCCATCAATTGCACACCCCTAGTTGCTCTCATTGATTGCAACAAGTAGTAGCTTGCCCCTGCTTTGTTTTACAATTTGATATTAATACTTGCTTCCTTTTTTCCCAATATTTACATTATGTTGTTTAGACATGACCTAGCTAGTTTGAGTTAATTTATAATTTTTGGATAATCTTCCCCCTCAATCTCTGTGAGATTCGACCCTGACACTTTTTGGGAATTTATTGTTTTACAATGATCGCAGCCACCTCCTTTAAAAGAGAGAGTTGTATTGAGCATTATCACTTCATTGTTATCTACTTTAATTGACTGAGTAAACCATAAACTTAACTCAGCAATTTTCACCAATATCAGGGCTTCCTCCTAGTAAACAAGTGAGAATGGGATCTCTCTAGTACTAGATTTCATCATAGCTCGATATGCCCATAACGTTTCGAGTAACTCTATAGGACACTTTCCTTTAGCTTTTTCCAACCTTTTCTTAAGGTCTTGAACCAACATTTTATTTGTAAGCTCTGCTTTCCTATTGTCACTAGGTTGATACGTTTAAGATGTAATACTCTTGATTTTTAACTCATCAATAAATTTGTTCACTTTGGAACCGATACACTGAGGGCCATTGTCACAAGTAAATTCTATTGGGAATCTGTATCAACATATGATATGCTTCCAAATGAATTCTATCACCTCTTGTTCTCATATTTTCTTAAAAGCATCTTCTTTAACCCATTTAGAAAAATAATTAGTCATTGATGCAGCTAAGCACACACAAAAGTGTACGTGGTCGTCAAGTAATATAAGACATAAGTCCAGATATCATCCCACAGAGACTTGTCAGATTAATTGTCTCAGTTTGAATCTTTATTTCACTATTCACAAGAGAGAGAAAGTTGGTATGCAAGAGTTAAAGTAAATTCTACTAAGTGGTACAATATAAATTAAATATTTTGGAAATTCATTTTTAGGAAGTTTATACTCCATATGATGAGTAAACTCCAAGGTTGTCATACCCCGAGTCTATACCCTGGATGGGACACGGTACTTGGAGTAACAAGTAACTCCAAGTCAACCCTTGGTCTATCATAACACTTGCATTCTGAATAAAACATAGCGGAAGCTTTAAAGTAATAATATAAAACATTTGTGAAAAATAAAGTTGAATCATAAAGTTTTAAAACAACTGAAACAAAGCTGAAGGTCTGAAACTATGTCTGTGTCTGAAAGCCGACTACAACTGATGAGTTGTTGGGACAATCCCCCAACTAATTTCAAGTCTAAATAAAAGAAATAGAACTGAGAGAAATAATCCTCATCCCCAAACGACAAGGACTCACCATTGATGCAGCTAGAATAGTCTAAGCAAGGTCGGCTAACGGTGTTGTGACTGAGAACCTGCAGTTGTATCATAAAATGATACAAATTAAAAAGTATGAGGTCAGTACTTTGAATGTACTGAGTAAGTGAGAGAAACCATACACAAGGAATAAAATGACTGAACTGAAAGGATATGCAATGACCAACTGAAAATGCTAAAAACTGAATAACTGTATTAAACTGAGATGGTCTAAATGACCCTGTCTGATGGTCAAGGATATGCACTAAATCTGAGATACTAATCTGAAATATTGTATTGAATTGATCTGAACTGACTAATCTGAAACTGAACTGAGTTGACTAGTGGGAGAGTCTATAATCGACATATCACCACATGAGCTAGACATGGAGTCCGATGTATACACTCCATCGGTAGGACCCAATATACCTTGCCAAGGTATAAAGGCATGAACTGAGTGACCATAGGTCTAGGTCCATCAGGCAAATAAAAATATATCCTATGATGGCAACGTAGTTCTGCGAACCTGGGTGCGCTGGAACCACGGTCCGCTCGGTGTTAAGTCCTATTCCTAATAGATAGTCCTAGATTGACTACTAAGCTGATAGCTCGAAACTAGGACCCAAGACTTCAACTGAGTCAAGGATACTGTCTGAGAGTACCCTGAAAGTCTTATCGGACTAGATTTGTAACTGGGTTCTAAGACTAGTCAGAGCTGCTTATCTGGAAGTGTCGTAACCGTCTAAAGAACAAACTGTAATCTGAAGCTGGGGTCCTAAGGCTGGTCAGAGCTGCCTATCTGAAAGTGTCATGACCTCATAAAGAACCGCTAAAATCTTATACTAAGTCTAATACTGATAATTGGGAGGCATCACGGATACCTCAAGGATTAACTATAGTCAAACCGATCAGCTGACAATTCTGAATAACACTGAGTATTCTAACATTTTGACTGAAACTGAACTGATATACATCTGAATGAGATTTCAATACATACTAACAATATGGGAATCCTCAGCACTTATAGAATCAAGTAATTTCGATAATTAATCAATTATGCAAGGCTCTAGTTTTCTGCATTCAAGAGCTAGGGCTAAATTTCACTTTACAGGGATAAGCATCAATACAGTCATAAACTGGTGGAAAAATATCTACAATTAACATAAATAATATTCCACATGAAATAACCAAAGTTTGACATATAATTTCTTCATATTCGAAAGTTTCAGGGCTAGAACTGATAGAGAAAATAGAGGAGATTTTGGGAACACAAGGGAAGAATTATTTTCTTGTTGAATTCCCACATACCTAGTGGAGAAATCTAAAGAAATTCCTTGAGAATCTGAAGGTAAGCGGACTGCCCTAGTTCTTTCTTTGAGAGTTCCTGGGAGGACTTTACAATGTTTTCTGAAGGTTTGAGTGGGGAATGAGGGAGAAGAATCGTTTAATCCCTCTAAATCCCCTTAATTCAAACTTAAATGATGTAGTTTAGGGACTAAATGGATGAAAAATTACAAAAATAACCCTAGAATTTAAATCTGAAAACTAGCCGACAGGGTCCCAATGGGTCACTCAACGAGTCGTTGGTTGTGACAACTCATTAGTCCCACTTCTTGGGACCTGAACACACTGGATTTGGCAACAGGGGTCACCATGACTCATTGGATGAACCAACGGGTCGTTGATTCCTCTCATGGCCACTGCAAGAGGAAACTTCGATGGGCTGATGACGCGTGACACAACGACTCATTGGTGGACCCAACGGATCGTCGTGTCCAGTCGTTAGGTTCACTGGAAATATTTTTTGAAAATGTTTAAGTTGACGCAATGGGTGTTGACAATGACTCGTTGTGGGAAACCACAGGTCGTTGTTTCCACTCGTCGTCACTGGAAGAGGATTTCAGGGTTTTCACCCAACGACTCTCACAACGGGTCGTTGTTTCTAACAATGACTCGTTGGTTGAGTCGTGGGGTCCTGGAAAGGATTTCTGAGCTGGAGAAACCACGACTTACAAGACGACTCGTTGTTTCTCACAAAGGGTAGTTCCTTGTCTCATGAGTTCCTGAGAGACCAAGCCCTGCTGACCACGACTGACACAACGAGTCGTTGGAGCTGACCAGGACTCATTGTCTCAATCGTTCTGAGGCATTTTTTCTGGTTTTTTCTTCTAGATTTCCGCGTCTGGTCCAGAAAAGTTTTGGGGTGTTACAATATCTTCCCCTTAGGATCATTCGTCCTCGAATGAAGACTAAAGTTGCAGGAAAACTAGTAAAAGATATGTGATTTCTAGACTGAGACTATGACTGGATTCTGAAGGAGTAAGTAACTTAACTGTACTAACAGAGTTGATGCAACTAGAATGCACATAGAAAATATAAATAGAGTTGATGAGTACGGAACTGAACAGAGTACTGAGGAGGAATTTAGTACCTGATATCGAAATTGAACTGGGGGAATAAGTGGGGGTATCTAGCCATCATATATGTTTCAGCTTCCCACATAGCTCCTTCTACATGATGATTTCTCCACATGACTTTGACTGAAGCTACTTCTTTGTTCCTCAGCTTACGAACGTGATGGTCAAGGATTTGAACTGGGACCTCTTCTTAAGATAGACTATCTTTCATTCCCACACTATCCAATGGCACAACTAAAGTTGGATCACCGATGCATTTCTTCAATAGCGACACATGGAATACTGGGTGCACAGATGCCAATTTTGAAGGTAATTCCAACTCATAGGCTACCGTGCCAATTCGCTTCAAATTCTATAGGGTCCCACATATATCGTACTGAGCTTTTCATTCTTCCCAAATCTCATTACCCCTTTCATGGGTGAAATTTTCAGATAAACCCAGTCATTCACTGCAAACTCTAATTCTCTTCTCCTCACATCAGCATATGATTTCTGACGACTCTAAGTTGTTTTCAATCTTTCTCGGATGAGATGTACTTTATGCATAGCTTCATGCACTGAGTCTCGCCCGATTAGAGTAGCTTCATCGACCTCAAACCACCTGATAGAAGATTTACACCTCCTTTCATATAATGCCTCAAATGGGGCTATCTGGATACTGGAGTGGTAGCTGTTGTTGTACTCAAATTTGATGAGAGGCAAGTGATCATCTCAACTGCCCTTGAAATTGATCACGCATGCCCTCAACATATCTTCTAGGGTCTGAATAGTCCGCTCAGCTTGTCCATCTGTCTACGAGTGAAAAGCTGTGTTGAGCTTGACCTGGGTACCAAGTCCTTTCTAAAAGGACTTCCAAAAGTGAGAGGTGAACTGGGTACCTCTGTATGAAATAATGGACAAGGGCACCCCATGAAGTCTGACCAACTCCCAGATATAAACCTTAGCATAGTCCTCAGCCGAATCTATAGTTTTAACTGGGAGGAAGTATGTTGGCTTAGTCATCCGGTCTACTATCACTCAGATTGAATCATGCTGCCGACGAGTTCGAGGTAGACCCGTAATAAAATCCATATTTACTGCTTCCCACTTTCATGTGGGTATGCTAATATCCTGAGTTATACCTCCTAGTTTCTGGTGTTCTACTTTGACTTGATGGTAGTTCGGGCACTTAGATACAAATTCAATGATGTCTCTCTTCATGTCGTTCCACCAGTAAATATCCCGTAAATCATGGTACATCTTAGTAGCACCAGGGTGGATGGAATATCTCGAACTATGTGCTTCAGCCAGTATCTGCTATCTCAAATCACCCACATCTGGTACGCACAACCTATCTTACTAACGGAGTACACCATCTTCCCCTTGGGAGAAAGCCTCCACTTCTTTCTGCGAACCGCCTCCTTCAGTTTAAGCAGTATGGGATCTTCATCCTCCCTTGACTTAACTTCAACTACCAATGAGGAATCTGATCCACTCTGCACCACTACTCCGCCCTCAACTGAATCAGCCAACTATACTCCCAACCGAGCTAATATGTGGATATCCTTTACCAGCTCCTTTTTTGCCTTCCTCAACATGATCCATGCTCCTCATAGACACTCTACTTAGGGAATCATCCACCACATTGGATTTTCTCCGGCGATACAGCACGCTCATGTCATAGTCCTTCAGTAGCTCCAACCATCTTCTCTGACGAAGATTTAGGTCTTTCTGACTGAACACATACTGAAGGCTCTTGTGATCGGTGAAAACATACATGTGAGCCCCATACCGGGTAGTGTCTTCATATTTTCAACGCAGCCCCCACTGGTGCCAACTCCAGGTCATGAGTCGGATAATTTTTTTCATGAACCTTGAGTTGTCTGGAGGCGTAGGCTATCACCTTGCCTACTGTATCATAACGCAACTGAGTCCAACTCTAGAAGCGTCGTATTACACTACAAACCAATCTGATCCTTCGGGCAAGGTCAACACTGGAGCAGTAGTGAGTCGAGTTTTTAACTCCTAAAAACTCTTCTCACATGTATCTGACCACTGAAATTTCACCTTCTTCTGCATCAGCCTAGTCAGAAGGGATGTTATAGAGGAAAAGCCTTCCATAAAACGTCGGTAGTAACTGGCTGACCCAAGAAACTTCTTATTTCGGTTAGGGAGGTAGGTCTGGGCTAGTCTTTCACCGCTACTATCTTTTAAGGATCTACCTGAATACCATCACCCGAGACCACATGACCAAGGAAAGTCACGGACTTCAACCAGAATTCACATTTGCTGAACTTGGCGAACAACTAGCGGTCTCTGAGTGTCTGAAGCACTATCCTCAGGTGGTTAGCATGTTCTTCCTCATTCTTGGAGTATATCAGAATATCATCGATAAATACAATGACGAACATCTCTAGATACTGATTAAATTCTTTGTTCATTAGGTCCATGAAGGCTGTAGGGGCATTAGTTAGTCCAAAGGACATAACCACGAATTTGTAGTGACCATACCGAGTTCTGAAAGCTATTTTTGGTATGTCACATTCTCTGACTCTCAGCTGATGATACCCCGACCTGAGATCTATTTTGGAGAAACAACTGGTTCCCTGAAGTTGATCGAACAAGTCATCAATCCTAGGTAGAGGATACATGTTCTTGACTATAACCTTGTTCAATTGATGTTAATCAATGCACATTCCGAGGATACTTTCTTTCTTTCGCATAAATAGTACTGGAGCACCCTAGGGAGAGATGTTGGGTCTAATAAAACCTTTATCGAGAAGGTCTTTTAGCTGCTCCTTCAACTCCTTAAGCTCAACTGGATCCATTTTGTAAGGAGGGATGGAGATGGGCTGAGTATCCAGGAGAAGGTCTATATCAAAGTCTATTTCCCGTCAGGAGGGACTCCTGGAAGATCTTCGAAAAACATATTAGGGAACTCACTGAAAATTGGAACTGACCAGAGAGTTGGGGTCTCAGAGCTAGAATCTTTGACCCAAACTAGATGATAAATACACCCTTTGGAAATAAGCTTTTTGGCCTTAAGGTAGGAAATAAACCGACCCCCATGCGCTGAGCTACTACCCGTCCACTTTAAAGATGGCTCATTAGGAAACTGAAACTTGACGACCCTAGTTCGGTAGTCAACTGAGGCATAGCCGGAGTGTAACCAATCCATGCCAAGAATGAGGTCAAAGTCAACCATGTCTAACTCTACCAGATCAGCTGGAATGACTTTATTCAATATTGAGACTAGGCACTTTCAATATACCCGGCTGGCTCTAACTGACTCGCCAACTGGGGTGGCAACTGAGAATGGTTCTGAGAGGACTTCTGGACTGATATCGAACTGAACAGCTACATAGGGAGTCACAAACGAAAGTGTGGCTCCTTGATCTAGTAGGGCATACACATCTAGATGAAAAAGGCGTAACATACCCGTGACCACGTCAGGTGTGCTCTCCTGATCCTGACGAGAGGACAAAGCATAAAAACAGTTTTGGCGCTGGCCACCATCCGTACCTGAGGTGTTGGCCATCTGAGCTGGTCGGCTTGCTGGAGCTGCTGAAGTAGTGGATTGTGATCTCCCCCATCCTGTTGACGAGCAGTCTTTGAGCCGATGACCAAGCTGTCCACAACAAAAACAACCCTCTCGGCCTTGAAAACACTCTTCTGGATAGTTCTTGCCACACTTAGGGAAAGCTGGGTAGAGTAGCAATTGCTAGCATTATGACTCTGGGATTGTGAGCCAGATGCTCCACCTTTCTGATCCTTATGGGACCGAAAAGTCGGGGCACTGGCTAAAGTGGTTGCCGGAGCCCTCTGCTACTGTGGACGGCTACTATTGCCAGATCTCTAATGTCCATAATTTGACTGGCCGGTCCTTGCCCATTTGTTCTCCCGCTCCAAATCTTTTAATTTTTCTACCTCAATTTGCAGAGCATGAACTATGAGCCTGGAGAGATCGATATCCTTAATAAGAATTGCAGTTCTGCACTCCTTGAGAACCAAGTTCGACACTCCATTAAAAAATTTCAGCATACAAGCCCTTGACTCGGCTACCATCTCTAGAGCACATTTAGACAACCTGGTGAACTCTAGTGAATACTCTTCCACCATCCGATTTCCTTGTTTCAGATTCATGAATTCCATTACTTTTGCTTACCTGAGCTCCCGAGGAAAGAATATTTCTAGGAAGACTGTAGTGAACTCCTCTCATTCCACTGTTCGTACTAGATTTGGGCTACCCCTTTCAGTTGGTAGGTAGCCAAGTTGGCACTCTCTAAGGAACTAACACCCATAATCTGGGTGATCTTTATAATACCATCCACAAACTCCTATGGATCCTCTCCCACCTTATATCCATGGAAAACTGGAGGGTTCATCCGAGTAAAGTCCCGAACTCGGGTAGCTGCTGCGGACCTATTGTTGTTGATCGGAACCACCTGCTAGTTCACCGGATTGGTAACGGTCTGTGTGAGCAGTTAGATAGCCGCCCTAAACTCTGCGGTGGACACTAAGTCATCTTGAGGGGTTGTTGAGCTAGTGGGGCAAGCGGTGAGCGTTACCGGCCCTTCTTCCTTTTCCACATCGCGAAGGCATGATTCACTGAAATGAAATAGAGCACGAGTTAGGAGAAGGATTCTGGAATTGAACTTCAACACACGATAAAGAGTATGAACAAAAGGGAGTTTTCCTATAACATCTCGTAGCCTCCCCATCATTAGTGTGACGCACTTTACACCCATGAAAAGGACTCTACTTGATGTGGCTTTCAGACATCCGAGGATACTCTAAACCTAGTGCTCCGAAACCAAGTTTTTCATGCCCCGAGTCTATACCCTGGATAGGACATGGTACTTGGAGTCACATGTAACCCCAAGTCAACCCTTGGTCTATCATAACACTGGCATTATAAATAAAATATTGCGGAAGCTTTAAAGTAATACTATAAAACATTTATGAAAAATAAAGGTGAATCATAAAGTTTAAAAACAACTTAAACAAAGCTGAAGGTCTGAAACTATGTCTGTGTCTGAAAGTCGTCTACAACTGATGAGTTGTTGGGACAAGCCCCTAGCTAACTTCAAGTCTAAATAAAAGAAATAGAGTTGAGAGAAATAATCCTCATCCCCGAACGATGAGGACTCACCAATGATGCAGCTGGAATAGTCTGAGCGAGGTTGGCTAATGGTGCTGTGAGTGAGAACCTGCAGCTGTATCATAAAACGATACAACATAAAAAGTATGCATCGGTACTTTGAATGTACTGAGTAAGTGAGAGAAACCATACACAAGGAATAAAATTTATGAACTAAAAGGACATGCAATGACCAATTGAAAATGCTGAAAACTGAATAATTGTATTAAACTGAGATGGTCTAAATGACCTTGTCTGATGGTCAAGGACATGCCCTAAATCTGAGATACTAATTTAAAATACTATACTGAACTGATTTGAACAAACTAATCTAAGACTAACCTGAGCTGACTAGTGGGAGAGTCTATGACCGACATATAACCACGTGAGCTAGATGTGGAGTCCGATGTATACACCCCATCGGTAGGACCCAATATACCTTGCCAGGGTATAAAGTCATGAACCGAGTGATCACATGTCTAGGTCCATGAGGCTAATAAAAATATAGCCTACGGTGGCAACGTAGTTCTGGGAACCTGGGTGCGCTGGAACCACGGTCTGCTTGGTGCTAAGTCCTACTCCCACTAGACAGTCCTAGACTAACTACTAAGCTGATATCTCAAAACTGGGGCCCAAGACTTCAACAAAGTCAGAGATACTGTTTGAGAGTACCCTAAAAGTCTTATCAGACCGGATTCTGTAACTGGTTCTAAGACTGGTCAGAGCTGCTTATCTGGAAGCATTGTAACCATCTAAAGAACAAACTGTAATATGAAGTTGGTCCTAAGGCTGGTCAGAGCTGCTTATCTGAAAGTTTCATGACCACCTAAAGAAGCACTAAAATTTGATACTGAGTCTAATACTGATAACTGGGAGGTATCACAGACACCTCAAGGATTAACTATAGTCAAACTGATCAGCTGATATTTCTAAATAACACTGAGTAGTTTAACATTCTGACTAAAACTGAACTGACATACATCTGACTAAGATTTCAATACATACTAACAATATGGGAATCCCCAACACTAATAGAATCAAGCAATTTCGATAATTAATCAATTATGCAAGCGTCTAGTTTTATGCATTCAAGAGCTAGGGATAGATTTCACTTTAGAAGGACAAGCATCAATACAGCCACAAAATGGTCGAAAAATATCTACAATTAACTTAAATAATATTCCACATGAATTAAATGAAGTCTGACATATAATTTCTTCACATTCGAAAGTTTCAGGGCTAGAACTGATAGAGAAAATAGAGGAGATTTAGGGGACACAAGGGAAGAACTATTCCCTTGTTGAATTCCCACATACCTGGTGGAGAAATTTAAGAAATTCCTTGAGAATCTAAAGGGAAGTGGACTGCCCTTGTTCTATCTCTGAGAGTTCTAGGAGGACTTTATGATGTTTTCTGAAGGTTTGAGTGGGGAATGAGGGAGAAGAACCATTTAATCCCTCTAAATCCCCTTAATTCAAATTTAAACAACGTAGTTTAGTAAACTAAATGAGTGTAAAATTACAAAAATAACCCTGGGATTTAAATCTGAAAACTGGTCGATAGAATCCCAATGGGTCACTCAACGAGACGTTGGTTGTGACTATGACTCGTTGGTCCTACTACCTGGGACCTAAACACACTGGATTTGGCAACAGGGGTCACTAAGACTAGTTGGATTAACCAATGGGTCTTTGGTTCCTCTCGTGGCCACTGGAAGAGGAAACTTGAATGGGCTGACGACGGGTGACACAATGACTCGTTGGTGGAACCAATGGGTCATCGTTTCCAGTCGTTAGGTTCACTAGAAAGATTTTCTAAGTTGACACGATTAGGGGTGGACATTCGGTTTTTCGGTTTGGTTTTTTAAAATTTTGGTTTGATTTTTTTGGTTTTCAATTTTTCATTTAGTGTACCGAACACTGAACAAAACTAATTTGGTTCGGTTCAGTTTTTTCGGTTATGGGCCTAATTAATGGGCTATTTTTTTGCTTACAAAATGAGCTACTTTTTTAATTAAAAATGATTTGTTTT
>JACEIK010000570.1:122163-138074 GCA_018107945.1 Datura stramonium | reverse complement strand
TCGGTTAAACCAAAATTTCAAAATTTTAAAACCGAAAACCGAACCGAATAATCGAAATTTTAAGAAAAAAGAACCAAAATCGAACCGAAAAATCGAATTAGTTTGGCTCGGTCCGGTTTTTCAATTTTTTGGTATTTATGCCCACCCCTAGACACGATGGGTGTTGACAACGACTCGTTGTGGGAAACGACGGGTGGTTGTTTTCACTCGTCATCATGGGAAGGGGATTTTAGGGTTTTCACCCAACGACTCTCACAACGGGTCGTTGTTTCTGACAACGATTCGTTGGTTTAGTCGTGGGGTCCTGAAAGGATTTCTGAGCTGGGAAAACCACGACTTACAGGACGACTCGTAATTTCTCACAACGGGTCGTTCCTTGTCTCGTGAGTTCCCGAGAGACCAAGCCCTTCTGACCACGACTGACACAACAAATTATTGGAGCTGACCATGACTCATTGTCTCAGTTGTTCTGAGGCATTTTTTCTATTTTTTCTTCTGGATTTTCTTGAAATGTCTGAGTCTGGTCTAGGAAAGTTTTGGGGTGTTACTAAGGTCATGGCACTTTTGCTTTCAAGTTGAGTTATCAAGTCCAATTACACCAAACTTAGACTCCAAGATTGTTAGTTTTAGGTTACGAATTCATTTCTTGACTTATTCTTCTAAATATTCAAGAACTATTTCACTAACCCTAGCACCTGTATTTCTATGGTTGCAGGAGAAAAGTGAAATGTCGATTAAAAATACCTGATTCAACTAAGTAGGGTTGTAGGATATATCCCTATCCACAACATCGACTCCAATTCCCTTTATTCTTGATAATGAATTGAAACCTACTTTTACTTATTTTTACCCTCATTTGTTCCCACTTTCGAGTTTAGCCCATGAGCCAATAGATATTATTTGAAAGGTGATCAGACTAATAAACAATTATTAAACCAAGAAAGTATAAACAATCTTAAAAAGAGATTTAAATGTCTAGAATAAATAAACTTTATACTACAACCACCATGCTTGTGGTTAAAACCCTAGATTAAGGTTATTAGCCACTCATACAAGAATCATCATTCTCATACAAGAAAATAGTGAAGAAAAGTAAAGAAGAAAACCTAAAAGATGGAACTCTTGTCTGTGTGTTCTTCCTAAAAACCTTTGATATGTTTTACAAATGCCCTAGTGATATATTTATAATCATAAAAAAAATTCATTTTGCCCTTATGTAATTCAGCTTTTGGACTTAGAAAAGTCCTTTATGGTATAGCCCTGATGCGCCATGCTAATGCTTGGATTTTTTTTAAGTTTGGGTCTTGGCGGACCACACCTCTCATCTATCCAAGGTGTTGATCAAAATTCTCAGAAGTTTATGAGTTGGCGCGCCACGTCTCCTATTTCACTAAGCAGCTGAATACTTTTCTTTGAAGTTCAAGGGGGTGGCGTGGCACCAAGGTGTTAGATAATTTTCGGCCATTTTTCTTCCCTAGTGTGCCACACCACTTTGTGGAAAATTCTTCTGAAGTTCATGGTCTGGCGTGCCATACCAGCCATCTCACTAGGCCGATATTCTCTGAATTCTTCTTTCGTCATACCTTGCAGCTTGAACTTCCCTTGATTGCTTATTTTTTGAGTAATTTCCATTTGTTTCTTACAAACATCATTTAAATACATTTATTAGCTCTTTTCAACAATACTTTCATGAAAATATTAAATTTTATAAGGATATTCATCTCGAAACAAGGTAAAATATGGATAAAATGTGGCAAGAGGGTGTATAAATATGCTAAAGATTAATCATAACAAAAACAATTACTTGGTTAGGCGCTAAGGGCAAGGGCTCGACTATATCCATCCCTACTTCATAAATGACCATGGAGAAGTAAGAAGATGCAAGGGCTTTGTTTGTTGATGAACCATTCGAGTGTACCGCTAATATTTGTCGCATTTTTGCACAAGTGCCATTGTGTCTTATTCCATTTGGGGCTAGTAGTATCTGACCCTTACTAACTTTTGTACTAACAAATCAACTCCGAAATAATTTCTACATACGCCTTTACGTAGTTATCTCATCTCATAATTTGTCTCTTTGGTCCCTAATCATCTAGCTAAATGGTCATGAAAGAATCTCCAATACTATTGGCCATCCACCAGGCAATATCAAACAACCTTTGTCCGTAGAACTTGAGATGCCTTGGCATCTTCTGTACTTTATCAATTTGCAAGTAATTAAATATTTCATTAAGCTAATCCTAAATCAAGTTAGTGGAATCAACCTCACTATAACCTGCATCTAAGACTGACTGAAGCAAATGTATGATCAAGGTTGAATCTGAATCCTTTGCATCTGTTGAAGACCCTAAATCAATCCATCTGCTTCGACGTTTCTTTTTGAGGTACATGAATTACCTTCCATTTCTTAAACTGCAGCCCAAACCTTATCTAAATACCTTTGCATCCACTTCTCTTTAGCCTCAATGATTCTATGGACCATACTGATTGGGAGTCATATTTGACTGCAACTACTTTGGCTTTGAGTACCCGATCCAACTTGAGGCTTGCAATTACAGCCTCATACTTGGCTTTATTATTAGTTAAAGGCATGTTTCTAATGGCCTACCTTAGAATATCACCAAATAGGATTTTGATCATTATGCCTAACCCGGTGCATTTCATGTTCGAGGCCCCATCAGTAAATAGAATCCATATGCTTGACTATCCCGGAGAGTAGTAACATTGTTCGAGGCAACATATCTGAACTAAAATCAGCAAATGAATTTAGTCAAAATTTTTGACTTGATGGAATTTTGGGGATGATATTTGATGTCATACTCACTTTCTTTGCTGCTCACTTAACTAGAAACCTCGAGAGCATAGGCTTATGAAAGATACTTCACATGGGGAAATTAGTTACAACACAAATAGGATGACATTAAAAATACTGCCTAAGACTAAGAGCAGTTTTCACAAAGGCCAAAACTAATTTTTTTCAAATGTGGGTATTGGGTTTTGACATTCACTAAAATTTTACTAACATAATAAAAAGGAAACTGCTTACCTTCTTCTTCTTTAACTAGGATGACACTTACTGCAACCTCAGATATGACCAAATATAGCAAAAGCTGCTCGCCGAATTTTGGTTTTGCTATCAATGGCAGGTTTTCTCAAATATTTCTTCAAATTCCTAATGTTTTGTTGGATCGTTGATGTCTACTCGAAGTTATCCTTCCTTTCCAAAAGAGAAAAGAATTGGTGAATCTTATTAGATAATCTAGAATTGAACCTTCTGAGTGTTGTTAAGCGAATGGCCAACCTTGCACGACCTTCATACATGGGATATCCTCAAGAATACATAGGATATCCTCAATAGTTTTTATGTTTTCTGGGTTAACCTCGATCCCTCTATTAGAGATGAGTAAACCTAAGAATTTTCTTGATCTAACTCCGAAAGTGCACTTTAGGTTGACCTTCATATTTTACTTCCTCAAAATGTTAAATATTTTTTGCTAATGACTTAAATGGTCCTCTATGTATAGAGACTTAGCCAACATGTCCCCAATATAAACTTTCATTATTATCAATTTATTTTCTAAACATCAGGTTAACAAGCCTTTGGAAAATGGCTCCAACATTTTTAAGTCCATAAGGCATCACGTTATGGTAGTAAGTACCATATTTAGTGATGAACAATGTTTTCTCTTGATCTTTCGGGTGCACCTTTATTAGATGATACCCAGAATAATCATCAAGAAGACTAATCATCTTAAGTCCGTCCATAGTGTCAATCATTTTATCAATGTGTGACAACAAAATAAGTCTTTTGGAAAAGTCTTTAAAATCTATATACATTCTGAATTTATTGAGTTTAAGGCACCACAACTATGTAGGCTAACTAGTCCAGGTCAGTTATTTCTCAGATAGATCCTATATTAATCAACTTAGTTACCTCCTCTTTAGCAAATCTATTCTCTAGGGGGAGAGAACAGGAACTTCTTTTGCTTCAGTGGAGAAAATTCGGGATCCAGGCTCAATTTGTTAGTCGTGATCTTGGGTGGTATACATTTCATATTTAAATGTAACCAAGAAAAGCAATCTGCATTAGTTTTTTTGTTCTTAATCTTTTGGAAAAAAGAGATATGAACCTGAACATTCTGCATCAAACAAAGTTGAGACAACACTGAGACGGATTCTAGATATACACAAAAAGCCCATTTGCACCTGAGTTCGAGACTCAATCCCATACCCATGTATACAATTATCTTCATAAAGTGGATGAAAAGAATGACTTTCTCGATCTCTTCTATTATTGAGTTAGTTTTATCAGTATCTTCTAGTACTTTAAAGGACCTAGTCACCTAATGTTGTTCCAGCAACTCCTCCTTATCTGCTTCTTGCTCAAGGCTAGCTACCTCTGCCCAGGCCTGAGGGGTTGTACTGATTCCTATAATTTCTATTTGATGATATTTCTCGATTACCTATCCTGGCTATAGCAAACATCTCCTGTAAAGTGGAATGCTAGCCTCTGATCATCTTTATATCATTCGGAGTTGGAAACTTTATCATTTGATAAGAAAGGAGGGCACTAATCTCATCTTGTAGATCCAAGACTTCCTGATGATGATGTTGTACTCCATATCTCTATACATTACTACGAACGAGGTTTCTTTTACACACCCTCGGTACAATTTGGTAACATAATCTCACCTCTCGCTCAACATGTTGAATCCTGATAATAACTTTGTGACTAGAACTATTTTATCAATCAAATTCATTTCCTCAAGGACCTATAGTTGGATGATATTGGCTGAACTATCTAGGTCAACAAGCACATGCTTAAGTATAAAATTTAAAATATTATTAAAAAAAATTAATGTGGGAGTGTGAGTCCATTGGCATCCTCGTCATTGAAGGTGATCACATTATCATCTGGCATTTCCCGTGCCCTTTTATCAGGTTAACCGACAACTTCATCTTTTTAGTTGCTGAAAATATTACCCTGTTGACCTCTTTCCCCCCAAATTCGTGTTGATGGTGTAATGCAGTGAGGCGGGTTTCAACTGTTCTTGCCTATCCCTTGCTTTGCTGTAATTTCTTTCGGCTCGATCAGTTAAGAATTTCTCAAATGCCCATTATTGAGTAGTTGCACCTCTTCATCCCAAAATACTTATAGTTGATGTAGGGCGTATTTACGCACTTATTTTCTATATTTTTTCTCATACTTAACTATATTTTAAGAATAAATTAGGTGTGTTTTCTTCGATTTTATATGATATTTGTGAAAAAGAGCTAATGCAGATGATTAGATATTTGCAGAGATTAAAGTGATGGATTTGGACTTATTTGTATCTTAAAAAGAAAGTATGGCAAAACAGGATTGATAAAAACAAAACTGAAAAAGGTTGGCATTACACAGGCACACCAACGCAAGGACTGGCGCACCATTGAGACCTACTGGTGCACCAAGAGGCGCGACACGCAGGGAAATTCCAAGCGGCCAAAATGCAATCTTAGTTCAAGTAGGAACAGAAGCTGTAAAGTTCAATCCCAGTCCAAGAAAGAAAGATGCAGATTAATTCTACTACTATATATACCCTTCTCATGATAATTTTAATCATCCAAATCCAAATTTCTAGATTCATACAAAATATTTACGCATTGAATTATTGTAAGTGTGGAAAACAGTATTCTATACTAGTGTTGCAGAAAATATCAAGTTCTTGCAATTCTATTTAGCTTTTGAGATTTATCAAATAATTTCATGTTATTGTAAGTATTTCATTATGACTTCTTATAAATCTTATATTATTATTTCTTTAAACATGTGCAGCTAAATTTCTTGAGCTAGGATTGTGGAAACCATGATGGATTAACGGAAGTAGGCAAAATAAAATAGTGATTCTTGAATGGTGAATTGAGCGGATTATTATTCTCTTCATTTTAATGAGTTTTAGCAGTTGCAAACGTTGAACGTGTCTGATCATCAACTTTCTTGACCAAAGAGGTTGAAGTTAGGAAAAGAGAATAATAATAGAAATTTGATACTACCAATACTCATCAAATTAACTTGAGCTTTAATTGAGGAAAGTTATCCAAGAGTTATAGTGAGGGAAAAATATACACATCTAAAGTTCGAGAGTATTTAGGTGAAATTCATCTATGTAGGTCGAGAGACGTTAGATGAACTTAATCGTCAGTCTTACATGAAATCACCAGGATAGATCACTAATAAAATAAGCCTACTACGTTATGAAATCATGGGATTCACAATATTAGTTCTGTCTCATTAATTTGATAACAACTTAATCACTGTTTAGAATTATTTTTTCTTTAATTTGCAATCCCCCTCCAAAATATTGACTATCGGTTGATTTACTCATCAATAATATATTATTTCTTCCCTATTTCTTGTGGGATTGACCCTACCTAGTTGGGACACTATATTTGACAGTGACCACTTTATACTTTATTGATTGGTGTAATTTGGGTGTAACTAAATTTTTGCATCGTTGCTAGAGAATACAATGTTGAAATAGTTAATTGGTGTTTAAAGTCTTCTATTAGTCTTTATTTTCTAATTTACGTCTTATTGTTGTCCTTGATTCTTTCATGTGTAATGGCGAGAGTCATTCTATGACATTAAATAAGGCGCTTCTTGAGAGGCAACTAAAAGGATATCGTGATGAAGTCTGAGTAATCAAGATATCCACGTCGTATCGCGGTGTTAAATCAGACACTGCTTGGGAGGCAATCAAGGTAACTTAGTTTTTGTCTTAATTTTGTGACTTTAGATTTGATTTGTGTGCTCAAGTGTGCTAGAAAAAAATCTCAAATTTAGCAGGGTACTTCGCAGCGTAAAGCAAAATCTCTGTATCGAGGTTCGCCACGCGGAGTAGATTTTCAGGAAAAATTTTAATCCCATGGACAACAAGGAGTAGGACCAGGGAGTTCTTCTTTCACCCTTTTTACTTGTGCTTTATTATTTTAGTACTAAGGATAGTGCTATTAACTAAGTGTGTGATGGGAGGAGAAAACTTCCTTATACCATGTATACCTTGACTGCTAAATTTGTTCATGGTGGGCCTAGATTTTTTGTGATGCATGACTTTTTCCTGCTAGCTTGTAGTATTTTTTCATGCTTTGTGATGCTTTTGGTTTGTGATGTTTTTGGTCTTGTTTTTATTTGGGTTCCCCCTCCTTTTTGTTTTCGGTACTTTTCTAGGGTATAGTCCATTAGAACCGATTAGAGGGTAGTTTTTTTTTTAGTCATAGTCTTGACTGGTCCGAATGATGGATGGATAATGACCATCTTAAGGAAAAATTAGTCATTGGTAGGAGAGCAATAACTTGAAACCGTATGAATGCTAGGTTCTTCACTTAGGGTATCATTGAGACTTTGTATAATTCACTCAAAAATGCATGAAAAGGGTAGAAACACTTAGACTTTTGAAACTTGACTTTTATTCTTGAAAATTTGAGCTTAATAATGTGATATATTTAATATGGGTATGTGTATTTATGTAATCTTGATCCTCATCATTAAACCATTTGTGTCATTGTGTGTGTGAGATATTTTTATATACCCCGTGCTTGCAATTTGATTTGTAGAACTTATCTGGTGTGTGTGAAAAACTAAATAAGGATGTTGAATCTAGGAAGTGATATAGGCATTTCTTTGGTAGTCTATCTGTATTCTGTTTTACCTACCTTGTGGTGATTGTCCTAGTTAGCCATTTTGAGCTTTAGCATATTCTTTTGATAGCCATATTACAAGCTTAATCCCTTTCTTTCTATTGACCTTTATTTGATCCAAATGACTCTTAGAACTTTAATTGAAAATTTCGCATAAAAGGAGCACAAGTGGAGAAAAGAGGGAAAAAAACTAAAGTGTAGAAATTAGAAGAAAAAAAAAGGATGAAAAATGCAAAACAAGGAGGGTGATGTTAGTGGGGGAAACAAACAGAAGAAAGCTTTGAAAAGAAAAATTAAATAAATGAACGAGAATGAAAAGAAAAAAGAGAGAAAGTGAATGAGCTTAATGTAAAAAATTTCCTACTAGTCACCTAAGTTTGTAACACCCCAGAAGTTTCTAAGATCAGACCCAAAGGGTTGAAGTAGAGAAAGTAGAAAAATCTACACCAGGTCACAGAATGAGTCATTCAGTAACTCGTGGTGTGACCTAACGAATCGTTAAGTGACCCATTACGTGGTGCCCAATTTGAGGAAATGTCATTTTCAGACAGTGGTGAAAAATGATACGACGAGTCATCATGACTATCCACAAGTTGTTGTACGAGCCATCAAATGTGTAGGGGTGAAGAAAGGATTGATTTCCAGTATTCCCAAGGGACGGAGGGAACGAGTCATCTGGTCCACGATGACTCGTTAAGTGGCTCGTTAGGTAAGGAAGATCAAAGACTAGGAAGAAGTGGCCAGTGGTAACGGGTCAAGGAATGACCCGTCATGTTCCCTAAGGAGTCATAAGGTCACTCGTTGGGTCTAGCAGTATGAAATTTTCTCAAATATTATTAAGGGCGTTTTTTATAATTTCTAAGCTCTTAAGTCCTAAACTACATCGTTTTAAGCTTGGGAAAGAGTGCTTTAAGGGGAATATTTAACTAGAACTATCATTCTACTCCTAAACCTCTAATTTGAAGATTGAAATCCCTTAAGGCTCTCAAGAACAAGTTAGGATTCCTCACTCTCACCCTCTCCCTCTCCGATTCTCTTTGGGTTTCAAGCTAAGTCAAAAAATAGTGAATCAAGGTATGTCAGATTCATCAATGAGGGATTCTTCCACTCTCATGCCCTTCCCTAATTGAAATCATAATCTCCCATTCTCCATTCCCTAATTTTGAATTTCTAGGGCTTTATTGGATATTGTTGAATTCCTCCATGATTCTCCCATGGGTTTAGCTATCTTGGCCGAATTGATGATTCTACAATTAGGGTTTTGTATTCAAATCAAGTCTTCCATGAAATTACTATCAAGCATGATTAAGAACTTCTAGGGTTAAATTTCCCTTTTATTGAAATCCCATGATTTTCTCATGATATCAACTCTCAAGTTTTAAGTTATGTATTATGATCATGATGTATGATTTTTAGGAGAACCCTTCATGAATTTATGAATTTCAAGTATGATGATTTTCTCAAGTATTCAAAGCTTTTACAAGTATCATGCTTATGTTTATGGCTAACTAATGGAGCCTCTTTCATGGCTAGTTCACGTATTTCAAGCATGTTCATGTATCTAATGATTTTAACTAGCCCATGTATTTCAAGTATGTTTCATGATTATTCCATGAGCCATGTGCATGTTTTTGAGAGTAGTCTCTAGCACCGAGTAGGCTAGAGGTTTCGGGAACCCAGGCCTCAAAACTACGTGTCAATGTAGGATTATACTTATGTTAACCCTACAGGGCCTCTTTGGTGATCACGCCATGTCATCGTCCCTTCTCTGGCATGCTTGGGGTGGCTCTGCCCACCTAAGCGAGATAGTTGAGGCATCATATAAGCTCTATCAAGATGGTATTGTTTTGATGAATCCTCCCACTGTTCCGTATGAATTTTATGAATGTTCATGATTATGATAATTTGGCTCAAGTTATATTTTTACAAGGTTTCTCTGATGAATACGTTTATGGTTAACTTATGAACTATTTGGAAACCACGAGCCCTCATGCCTAAATTATGACTATTACTTCATGTTTGAAATGTCTTACTCTCATGAACTCTTTATGCATGTTGTTAGCCTGTTTTACTTACCCGCATACTCGGTACATTCAAAGTACTGACCGCATACTCTATGCTACATCATTTCATGATATACATTCAGGTGATCAGACTCAGACGACGTTAGCCTTTCTCCCTATCAGTCCAATTCAGTCCCAATGTTGGTGAATCCTCATCTTCTGAGGACATTCTTTTAGCTATATTTTGTTATGTCATAGCAGTTTTAGACTTAGCGGACTAGTTGGGGAGTTGTCCCGTCAGTCCATCTATGACTGGAGTCTTTCAAACAAACATGTATTAGTTGACTCAGCTACTGATGTATGTCACTCTTGTGTTCTATTTTATGCTATATAGACTTCCACATATTCATGTTTAAGATTTTAAATTTTCCGTTTTAATTTATTCTCTTGAGTTGCTATGCACATGTCATGGGTTAGCTTGGAGCCATTCGTGGTTCTAGATCCCGTGTCTCGATCGGGGGTCCATGCTCGAATCATGACAAAGTTGCAAGTTGAAAATAAAAGGGAGGTATAAGGAGAAAATAGAAAGATTGAAGAACGTGCTAAAAAGACAAAGAGTTGTGAAATATTAAAGTGCTTAGGGAGATTAGTCACTATCTTACCTAAATAGTTCCTACTCGATCCTTAGCCTTCATTACAATCATCTTAGGTCCTAATTGATCCTAAATTTGATGTTCTATATTAGTGGAGTATTTACACTAAGGGCAAGCCTATGGGTCGTCTTTTGCATCGATGTTGAGTTCTTTGGGAGAGTGAGTGATATTGTTCTATCTATGCCCAAGTCCATATTATTATATATTATGTGAGTGAAAGGGCATCTCTCCAAATAGTGAGGGGCAACTAATGGTGAGATTTTCGTGTATCTTGATTGCTAAATTACATATGATTCATGTTGGCCCAAATATATTTTGTTGAGTTAGTTCTAGAAGCTAAGTGATTTCAATTTGTGACCTTGGAATGTTGATCTTATATTCATATTGAGTGGATTTTTGGAGCTTGATAAACTTATCTAATGACCCTGAGTGTAAATAGACCTGTTTGTAAGGTGAATTTTGTGGTTAAACTAGAGAGGGAAGCAGTAGAATATTCGAGGATGAACAATAGTTTAAGTGTGGGGTTGTGATTTAAAGTGTATTTACGCACTTATTTTTCATATTTTTCCCATACTTAACTATATTTTGAAAACAAATTATGTGTTTTTTTAAAATTTTATATGATATTTGTGAAAAAAAACGCACATGATTAGATGTCCGCAGGGATTAAAGAGATGGATTTGAACTTATTTGTGGCTTCAAAAGCATGTTATTGTTTCTTCAAATATGAGATGCTAAATCTCTTGAGCTAGGGTTGTGAGAACCATGATGGATTAATGGAAATAAGCAAAAAAATAGTGATTCTTGAATGGGGAATTGGGTGGATTGTTATTCTCTTCGTTCTACTGAGTTTTAGCTGTTGCAAACATTGAAACGTGCATGTATCATTAACTTGCTTGACCAAGAGGTTGAAGTTAGGAAAAGAGAGTAATAATAGAAATTTAAGGCTACCAACCCTCATCTAATTAACTTGAGCTCTAACCGAGAATAGTTAATCCAAAACTTATGGAGAGGAAAAATATACATACCTAAATTCCGAGAGGATTTAGGTGAAATTCATCTATGTAGGTCGAGAGATGTATATGAACTTAATCGCCCATCTTACATTAAATTCACTAGGATAGATCACTAATAAAATAAACCTACTAAGTTATGAAATCATGGCTAACTCAATCCTAGTTTTGTCTCATTAATTTGATAATAACTTAATCACTGTTTAGAATTATTTTTCTTTTATTTCCAACCCCCTTTCGAAATATTGACTACCGGTTGATTTACTCATCATTAACATATTATATCTTTCCTATTCCCTGTGGGATCGACCCCAACCTAGTTGGGTTACTATATTTGATAGCAACCGCTTTATATTTCATTGCAAGGTGTAATTTTGTTGTGATCAATAGTCCCCAGTCATATGACCATGTGTACCGTGAAACTTCCACCACAAACTTGCATCCCTATAGGTAGGATCCAGTTAGATCGATTTGAGCCATCTGACCTCCTTTATGTTCCTAATCGCTCCAATTAACTCTATATGAGTAACCTTGAAGTTATATTCAGATAATTTTTGGATCCTTTGTATCTTTGGTTGGGGACGTAGATGATTCCAATGCTTGTTTATTTTATAGACCCCTAGTACTCTATCCCTGATTTAATTGCATTTCATTACCTGGTCTATCAAATGATAGAAAATTCTTACGAGTACGACCTTGCTCTGACTGCCTAGCCAACCTCTCAAATGGAAAATATGGTTGATACTATTTTGGAAAACCTTCGATCAAGGTAAAGGGCCCTCACAGGACTATCCTAGAACTGAATACTATTGTTCAAAGATGAAGGCATCAAATGATTCAAATGGTCATGCTCCACCTGAATTTTTGATCCATATCGATTATAGACATTTTCTCATGTTGTTGCAATAATTTCCATCAAATTCTCTTTCAATTTTTGAGAAGCATGTGAACTCAAAGGGTTTAAACCCTTAGTAAAGGCCTCCGCAACCCATTCATCGGCACTGATGGCAACATAATTCTCTTACTTTGGAATCTGGACACAAGTTCTTGAAGTAATTCCATACCATCCTACATTATTTTAAAGATATCTTCCTTTTTTGGATTGTAATTTTCGAGCCCCAATATAGACCTTGATAAAAACATCTACAAGCATAAAAAAGAATTCAACCAAATTCTAAGGTAATAAAGTATACCATATCAAGGTCCCGTTGGTCTTTCATCAAACTTCTTCACTAGAACCAACTTGATCTCATCTTATGTTAAGTCATTTTCTTTTACAGCTTTGTGTATGTCATAATGTGTTTATGAGTATCCGTTGTCCCATCGTACTTGAAAATATCTATCATATTGAATCTTTTCGTAATCATATTGGGAGTTGCACTGGGTTTATACAACAACTGGGTATACTTCTTAGAATCTAGTCCCTGGAGAATCGAAGGCGCACTCATGATATGATCCATCCGGGAGTGGATTTCCTTTATGCATTTCAAAAACTCATCCTGAAAAAGGATCCACCGTACATTGTCATTTCTAGACCTGCTTTTGGAACCACTTATTCCACCGTCTCCATATCGAATCTCAATGCTTGAGCTATTCAGAAAGGCAAATGAGGTCCCCCTAACCTGTGCCTCATTAAGTGGCATCAGGGTGCCCGAGCTCACGTTGTTCAACTACCTAAGTTAAGTCAACTCCCGCTCTTGTGTGGCTATTTAATGCATTATTTTGCCCTATTTTTTTCCCAGAGTTTAAACATTTCTCCTAAACCACTTCCCTCTCGACCTTATCAACGGGAGTCCAGTTTTTCATGGCTCGACTATTCTCACCATGAGGGTTAGAACCCCTTATGGAGTTTGGCCCTAACTAGGAGTTCCTCATTTTTATTGTCTGGAACCTGATCACTATTCAGAGGCACTCGTTTATTGTTTAAATTGACGTTGAACTGATCATCACACGATAACCTGCCATAGCTATGAAAAAGTTTTTTTGTACACAAAACTTAACAAGTTAGTAAAAAAATATAAGGCCCAAACAACATCACAATTGTCTAAACTTCATGGTGGGTGCCAAATTTTTTATCCTTAAAAAGGTACAGCTAAATTTATACACGCGTTTTAAGGATAAGTGAGTTGAATTAATCGAGTATTAAGATTATAATGGACTAATTTGTCGGAAATAAATAGTAATTAAGCAATTGAACAACATGAATCGAAATATAAGATAGAATTTCCATGAGCTCTGAAGACGTTGGCTGACAATGACATTAGAAAATGAAATACTGAATACAGAGAATGTAAAATATTGATAGCTTTAAGAACCTGAGTACTATACAAGTGCGAGTGTGAAATTCATATGCCTTTTAATAAGGAAGTAAGGCCCTATTTATAGTCAAGTACCAAGGGACAAGATCCATGAAATATACCTTTTTAAAGTCTATTAATTACTCATTATCAACATTGTGTAACAGCTGGCAAGGATCTCGAGATCTTGTATAACGATTGACTATTCTAGTAACTTTGATTCAGATTATTTTTTATAATCAGTATTATATCCACGGAGCTACATGGTCTTCCGTCATAATACTAGACTCAACGACCATATACCAAAACCTTCAAGACTGAACTCGTCCCCTAACGACTTCTTTAGGACGACTTCATATTGACTCAGTCGGAATTGTCATTTTTACCACGTATCAACTCCTGATTCGAACATTTGTCAAACCTAAATTTTATCGTATATACCCTTCATCTATAAATATAATTCTCCAATATTTAATATTTAAATTATGACACTATCAATTTAGGATGTCTCAAATACTGTTTTAGCTAGCAAATGTATAGACTCATACTTTGAGAACTCCCTAGCGTGTTAGATAGATATTTTCGTGGTTTTTTTTTAGAAAGAATTGTCTAAGAAGATAAAAGAAAATGCTAAGACATAGAGTTTAAATAATAAGAGAAGAAATGAGAAAAGAGGGTGCACTTTCTGAAGCTAAAATTCAAACCAAATAACTGGGCAAAACATATAAAATCAGAGTCATAGGCAAGTCGTAAATTCAAAGCAAAGTAGCATATTTGTAAAGTTTCTTTATAGGAATTTTTACTATTCAATGGCTGAAGTTTTATATTCTTTATTCTTTTACTATTCTTTTTATAGACATTAATTTTCTTTATTAGCCATTAATATTTATAATTTATGACACATTATGAGAATTAATTTTTCATGGTATATTTTGATCATATAATTTAAATTATTCTCCCTGTATATGATAGTCTTCTTCCTCGAGACAAGACAAGATAGAAAGAAATATTCTTCCTACTTTCTGAGTTGTTGACTTTTCTATTTAAGAAATATTCTTCCTACTTTCTAAGTTATTGGCAAGAAGTTAGATTTTGGCTCATAATTTTATACTAGAAGAGCTTGTTGAATCCTGGGGGATATACTTATACCAGGTGAAATATCCTTAAGGATAATGTCTTCGACACGCTTCAAGCTACGAGAATTCTCTATATAGTTTGTGATGAAGTATTTTTCGTAAGATTTACAACAATCTTAAGAATTTTCTTCACTATGTTCTTATGGAGAATACCAATTACAAAGAAGATGAAAAAGATTGATTCATGTAGACAAGTAAAACTTTCTTGACTTCGTGGATATGGAATCTTCATATTTAAACTTACATTCAAAAATCTATGCAATTACAGGGAAGAAAAAGTCATATCCTTCTTAAAATTTTATTTTATTTGGTTATTTAACTTTTACTTTGATTAACAATTTAAATTTTTCTTAATGTCTCAACTTGTTAAAGGTTTGAAAATATGTCCAATTTTTACAAAGAAAAAATGGTGACAAATATATATGGACTTGACATGCTTGCTATCGCTTTGGTGTTTTTATTGTTACAAGTCAACAAACAAATATGAAAAATAAACTCAAGGTAGTTGTAGGTAATGAAGAAGAGAAATATATATACAATGAAAGTCATTATTGTGGAGGGATAATTGGATCTTTATATTCATACTATAAGGTATGTGACAATACATATATTTATATATTTTTTTAATAAATTTGTGTAGCAAATTAAGTCAACATATCCCTCAATGTAAAAAAAAAAAAAATCGGAGAAATAATAATTCCACTAAGAAAAAAATTGACTAAGAAGATGATATATTTGTTTTGATCATTTCTCAAGCGAATATTGTTGTCAATATGTGAAATTGAGTATTAAACTTTGGTGTTGTTGAATATTTTTGTGCTAACTAAATTATTTATTTCTGCACGCAAATTGAAGAAGAAGAATGCTTTATTTATATTGGTGATTCTAGACTACTTAAGTTCTTGAAATAAAAAAAAATTCTTCTTATAAACTAACATATAAAAAGATATTTGCATTAACTAGGTGGTATATATTTCTAATATCTTAACCAATTTGGTTTTATGGGATTATTAGAGAAAGTTGGGAGAGAGTTTTATTTGAGTTTGATAAAGTGTTAACAAAAATAATATTTTGTGGGTAATGAATATTGTAGACATGATTTAGATGAAAATGCTAGTAATCATATTTACTT
>JACEIK010000570.1:89785-121871 GCA_018107945.1 Datura stramonium | reverse complement strand
GATGTTTTTGATATATTTTAATGTATAAACTTGTACACAATATGATGCCTTATAGAATTGAAAAACTTTATGGATTATAAAAAAGTTATCTCTTTTTCTAAAATATTTAAAAGTATGGGGGTATCTTGTTAAAGTTGTGCTACGTGATCCTAAGAAAAGAAAAATAGAATTTAAGATTTCTCATTGTATGTTAATAAATATTGCATATAGTGATTTATGATAATCAATAGTGTTATGTGATTGAATGCAATTTTATAGTGAAAAGAAAAAAAATTGTTGTTTTGATTTTTTTTTGAAGTATATTTTTCTTTTGAAAAATTATGATGTAAAGAAAGGAAAAAACTTTTGACAATGGTATTTTATACTTTTATTGTTGATAATATTGGTATTGAATATAGTGGATTTTTCTGTTATAAGAAGGATATGATGATGCTAACTGAATCTCTAATTCAGTTATTATTTTGAAGTTGATTGGTGATGGGGCTAAGTGGTAAAGAGGCCTCTTAGTGAGTATTTCAATTGAAATAAAATCAACTTATTTTGTGTTTATATATTATGATTTCCAAGCAGAAACAAATGTAATGAAAAAGAATTTTTTTAATTGGTAATTTGAGACATAATATGATTAAGCAATTGATGTGTGATAAAATATTTTTCATAAATTATGTGAAGTCAGGAGTGAATCTGATCAATTCATAGACTAAAAGAAACATCGAGGGGAGTAAGACTTTTTGTTAATTTGAGAAGATTAAGAATGATGGTAACTCAACTTATGTGATTGGAGATCCCATAAATTAGGTTTATATGGGTAATAACAAGTTATTAGTTGATCAAAATATGCACTATGAAATTATGTCCCTCCTATGATGTGTGAATATAGTGTAAAACTGCAAGGCAAAGTGAAGTTGAGTTAAACTCTTAATACAATTCATATCCTTTTATAGGTGGTGTATTGCTCTGCAGAATACACTTGATGATTGGACCTATATGAGTGTGGAGTAGTGCCGCTCATATAAAATTATGAAAAATTTCTAGAGCACTCATGAATATCAGGACACGCGTATGGCCTGCCTCTTAGTGCAAAATGGCGATAACGACAAAGATTGTGTAATGTGATAGAATAAGACATTGGGTTTATAAAAGAATTCTTGGTTCATATCTTTTACTGGTTCATAGAAGTTTTAAACTTCACTAATTATTCTGTAAGTTTAATCTTATTTTATCTAAGTCTGATTCATAGTCTACAGGACACCAGATTCGACGCATTATATTCATATGTGGAATACCCAGCAAAACTTCTTATTTCATTCCATTCCTTATTATGCTTTTTGAGATATGTAGGGGATTGTTGGAAAAAGAATATAATATCTCAAACAAAAAAAAAATATCTTTGAATACTATTCAATGGCTACATTATTACATTTTAATGTTGAGAAATTTTATATTCTTTATTCTTTACTACCCTTTTTATAGCCTTTAATTTTCTTTATTAGCCATTAATCTTTGTAACCTATGAAACATTATGAGAATTAATTTGTCATAAGTATACTTTCACCATATAATTCAAATTATTCTCCCTATATATGATAGTCTTCTTCCTGAGACAAGACAAAAGAAAAAAAAATACTCTTCCTACTTTCTGAGTTGTCAACTTTTCTATGAAAGAAATATTATTCCTACTTTCTGAGTTGTTAGTTTTTCTACTAAAGAAATATTCTTCCTACTTGCTGAGTTATTGGGTTTTCTATTAATCTAATTTTTTTGTTAGATTTTGGCTCCTAGTTTTATATTAGAAGAGCTTATTGAATTCTGGGAAATACACTTATATTGGGTGAAATATCCTTAAGGACAATATTTTCGACACACCTCAAGTTATGAGAATTCTCTACATGGTTCATGATGCAGTATCTTTCGTAAGATTTCCAACAATTTTAGATGGGACAACACTTATTTTAGATTAAATATGGCAGTTCAGTATACTGGGCTCTCGCTATGTGCAGAATTTGAAAAAGGATCAGATTTTAAAATTTATTTTAGATAGCCTTATCCTATATTTCTGTAAGAGTCTGTTTCTACGGCTCGAATCTGTGACCATCTAATCACATGACAAAAATTTTAATAAAAGCTATATTCTTTTTTATATTTATTTCAATCATAGCATGTATCAAAGGTTTGACTTTTAAAAATAATCAGTGAATCACAAATTAAGGGATCAGTTTTATTCTTATTAATCTATCCCCTTTCTCTTTCTTGATAATACTAAGATAGTTTTACCCACCAAAATTATCATTTTTTTCTCTCATACCTCTTGAGTTCAAACTCCACCCAAATTCTCTCCACATTTCTGATTTCGTCTTTGTTAGCCACTGTAGTTTTGATTTATTTGAGAGGCTTTCCTTTTTTTTTGTTTTTTAATTTTAGGGTATTATTCGACCTTTTTCTCGCAAACCTTTTCTATTTTTTTTTTTTTTTTTTTGCTCTATGCAATTTTTAGAACTTTTTNCTTTTTCTCGCAAACCTTTTCTATTTTTTTTTTTTTTTTTTGCTCTATGCAATTTTTAGAACTTTTTCTACATAGTCTGCTGCCAATTTTTTTTTGCAGATTTCTTTTGCTGGTTTTTCTAAATTTGTGCAATTTTCTACATACTTTGCTGCCATTTTCTTTGCAGATTTCTTCTGCTGGTTCTTTCTAGATTTGTGGCAGTTTTGATCACTTTTTCCAACAAAATAATCTCAGCATGTTTAATCCAAACTATTAAGGATAAGGGTATTTTTGGATCAAACTATTGACGGTAAGTGTATTTTTGGATCGAACTATTGATGAAGGGTATTTTTATTCAATTTCACATAGTTTAAGGACATTTTTTACCTTTTTTTTATTTGATATACTATATATTGTCATAATAAAGAAAAGAATATTTATTTAGGTACTTAACAAATTATAAAATAATGATAAAGTAATTAAAAAATATAGTAAGAATTAGGTGGATTGGGTTATTACCCGTAGTTTAGCCATTCCAACCTAACTCATTTCAGCCCAATAACTTTTGACCCCCAATCAACTCATTTGACACCTCTAATTTTAACACTGTTCATATATTAGCCGTTTTAAAGATTAATTATGAGTGTTTTTTTCTATTTTCCTTATGTATTACGTAATCACAAATGTCTCGGATATTTTGGCGCAATGGTTATATTAGATGTTTATGTTAGTAAATCTTCTTATCAATGTGTTATTCAAGATTCGACATTCCTCGGTCGTAAGTATTTATATTTAAAATTTCATAAATTTACTAATTGACTTTTATATATATACATATGAAAAAATATCGGTTACGTTTCTTTTTAAAAAGATAAAAAATAATAATTTTAAATTTGTTAATTAAATCACACGAAGCGTGAATAAATTCAGTAAAAAATATTCTAATATCATATCTAGGATATTTTATATTGTCTTATGACTATTGCTCCCGTCGATTCAAGATAAATAAATTTTTAGAATGTGTCATACCTCTTAAAAAAGGTTCATTAATTACACTAATTAAAAGACCATTCGATAATGTTATCCTTTTTCTTTTCCCCAAACTTTAAAAAAGAAACCTGAAATAGAAAGCATTGAGATATGAAAAATCGAGAGAAGCGTAACTGTTAGAAAAAAAATTTAAAAACCTTTTTGAGCTTTTAAAATTTTATTTATTTTGTAAAAAAAAACTTAGTGATGTGTCGTAATTTTGTAACACATTTGTACTTCTTTTTATAGAGTTTTGCATGCTTTTAGGCGCTAATTTAAATCAATACTAACACTATTTTGCTAAGTTTCACGAATTTCAATGAGTTGGAAAAAAGAGACACAATTAAGAAATTCTGCCAAAAGCATGAAACAGACGGACAACAGCTTCAGAATGTGGCTTGTACTTCCGGCCGTAATTCAAACCAGGAAGTGATAAAAATTCTGGCAGCACTGTACGAAGTAAGCTACGCCCTGCATATTCACTGCGCGGATCGTAAGTTGTACCGCAGATCAACAAACTGTCAAGCTAGTGAAGCAATCTACGAAGGAAAGTACGCACCATAAATTCAATATATGGTTCGTTAGTTGAAGTATGGCAGCCGACAAATTAAATTGAAGATGTACAATGCGGTGCAAAGCACATACCATATATTCAATGTACGGTCCGTGACTGCAAATTGGGCCTCTGAGTTTAAATTGTATTTGGTGTTTTGGGATAAGTGATCATGTCTAATTTTATGCCTTCTTCTTCTTCTTTCTCCATAAGTAGTTAAATTTCAGTCTTGGATTATGAACTCAATAGGATTGTGAACCCTGTTAATCTCAATTCGGGATAAATTGATCATAAACTTTTAAATATTTAATTGATCTATGATTTTTAAAGTAAATTTAGTAGTTGCAAATACCTGATCACGCCAAATTGCCTCAACTGTGCTTGAAAGAGCCAATTAAGATTTGGGTAGCATCAAGCAACAATAATCCAAGACTTAAACTTTGTTTAAAAGGTTCACTTAGAGATTTGATGAACCTAATTGGCAAATGACAATCTATTTTTATTTGAATTCTCTCCAATTTGAAAGAATTGTTTGAGATAGACATTGATTGGTTGTTGAAAGACACCTAATGATTAATTTAGAGATTGTTTAGACATTTATAAAAAGTTCATTATTGATTTACCTGATTGAGTGATTTAGAGGGATCAACCTTATGCGGATATACATCCCTAGTGTTCTCTCCTATTGATTTCACACTAGCATTCTAGATTTTAGTAATTTAGCTTAATTCTCTCTTACCCATTAATTGGTAACTTTTCAGTCATTCAATCATATTTGTGTTACTTCATAGCTTGGATCTATACTAAATCCTTATAGATGTGATTCCAACTCTTATTTGTGTAATTATATTGCAGTTGATCGTGCACACACTCCTAATTGGAGGTGAATTTGAGTGATCACTAAGATATTCACTTTTTGGGTACATAACTGATAGTACCCCTCCATATCAAACAAGGAATATTAAGCATGACTAAAGTAACAGTTTTGGCATGACAATCCAAGATAACATGATAAGGAGACAATCAATTTATACCTAAGATTACATCAAAATCTACTATATCAAGGATGATAGGATCTATCCATGTATCATATTCCAACAAGGTCACAATACTGGATCGATACACTCAATCCACTACTAATAAATCACCTACAGGAGTAAAAATAAGAATACATACTTCTAGAGAATCACACGCCAAGTCTAGATGTGAAGCAAAGTACGTAGACACATATGAATAAATAGATCCCAAGTCAAATAAAGCTGAAGTCGATCGATGAGAAAGCGAAATAGTACTTGTAATAACTACATCAGAAGCCTCGGCCTCTAATCTCCCTAGTAAAATATAGCAATAGGAACATCCACCTCCAGACTGCATGTCTCCACAACTACCTCCGCAGCTTGTCTAGGCTCCATCTCTAGCAACTTGAGAATTACCTCTACCACTTTGTGCACCTCCGATGGCCAGTGGTGCTGGTACCCTAGGGGGCTGAATCTGAGAACCCTCCTGATGTGTCATACCTTCTCTAACCTGGGACAATCTCCCACATATTCCTTAAATCACCACACTCAAAATATCCCCTACCAATTTGTCACGCCCCGAGTCTACACCCTGCACATAATACGGTACTTGAGGCCACAAGTGACCCCAAGTCAACCCTTGTACTGTCATTCACTAGCATTCAGAGCATACATGCACATCGAAACTTAAAATAATAGAATAAAAATATTTAAGAAAGACAAGTCTAAAAGTAAAATGTCCAAATACTTAAATAACACTGAATAAACTGAAAGTCATGTCTGAAAACCATCTAGATGAGGAGTTACTGGTACAAACCCCCAGCTAACACTAAGTCTAAACAAACTAATAAGAAATTGAAGAAAGAAGTTATGCCCTCGGATGATGAGGACTCACACTTCGACTACTAAGGCAGAATTTCTAAACTGTGACAGCTATCTATGCTGAGCCTGAGAACCTGCAACTGTATCATGAAATAATACAACATAAAAGTATGCGTCAGTACTTTCAATGTACTGAGTATGCGAGAGAAACATAACCCAAGATAAGCAATACCATACTGAATTTAGAAAACATGCAAGAACCGTCTAAAGCTGCCGAACTGAGTACTGTTATAATGGGATGGTCTAAAAGACCCTGTCTGACGGTCAGGCATGCTCTAAGTCTGATTCTAACCTGAACTCAGATAAACTGAACTGAACTGGATTGAACTACACTAAACTGGACTGACTAATGGGAGAATCTCTAACCAATATATAACCACGTGAGCTAGACATGGAGTCCGATGTATACACTCCATCGGTAGGACCCAATATACCTTGTCAGGGTATAAAGGCATGAACTGGGTGATCACAAAAGTCTAGGGCCAAACAGGTCAATAATCTGAAACTGAATCCTATGCTGGCAACGTAGTTTTGGGAACCTAGGTGCTCTGGAACCCCGGTCCGCTCGGTGCTAAGTCCTATTGCCACTAGAAATCCTATTCTGAACTACTAGGCTGATAGCTTGAAACTGGGGTCCAAGACTAGTCAGAGACGCATAACTGAAAGTACCCTGAGAGTCTTATCAGACCAGATGCTGAAACTGGGTTCTAAGACTTGTCAGAGCTGCTTATCTGAAAGCGTCGTAACCGTCTAAAGAATAGTTGATGCTGAATTGGGGTCCTGGGGCTGGTCAGAGCTATAACTGGGACGTCATGACCGCCTAATGGACTAGTTAATCTGAGTTCTAAGTCTGATTCTTATAACTGAGAGGCACTACTGACGCCTCGGGGAAATCTAAAGTCAAACTGAGCGGTTGAAAATTTATGAATAGTTCTGAAGGAATCTTACATTTTTACTAAACTGAGCTACTGAGCAGCTAATAGAGATTTCAACTCATTCCGACAACACTGAAATTTCATAGCATGGCAACCACTCAAGAATTTAAGAGAAATTAACATTTGACAAGGTTAGAATCTTTCTCATACATAAGATATTTTGCTCATCGTCTAAGTATTAAAATTTCAAGGAAATTCAACCCAAAACATACTTCATTCAACAAACAACAATTTATATGCACTGATCTTTTCTCGAAATTTTGGACTAGAATTCACTATTTCAAGATTCTAGGTAATTTTTGTTCAAATTGCTGGAAAATCATATCAATAATAACGGGGATATTATTCTATAAGAAATTAACGAACAATGACATGCAACATCTTGTACTCAAAAATTCAGAGCTTAAAACTGATAGAAACTAGTAGAGGTTTTGAGGGACACAAGGGAAGAACAATTCCCTTGTTGAATTCCTACATACCTGACGAAGATTTAAGAGAAAGTTACTTGGAAATTGAAGAAGAACTATCTGCCCTAGCTGATGCCCTAAACTTCTCTGAGAGGAACTCTACATACTTTTTCTTAGAAGTCTGAGTGGGGAATGAGGGAAAGAACCCATTACCCCCACTAAAACGTCTGAAACTGAAGCTAAAACAACGTGGTTTAGGGTCCAAAAGCATAGAAAAGTTGAATTTTCCCTTAATGAAATTTTTCTGAAAAACAGTTCCGGCCCCGACCACGACTCGTACCACGAAGTCACGCCTCGTGGTCACCTCACCACTTTTTAATCTTCTGAATCTAGCCACGACTCGCATACCACGACTCATAGTACCATCCTATGGGTCGTATTGTCAATCGTGGTACCATCCACCCATACCAAATATGACTTAACCAAGACTCCTCATCACGATTCGTTGCTACATCCTACAAGTTGTACCATGACCCATGACGACTCACTCTGGCACCACTGAGAATTTCACCACGACTCCTAACCACGAGTTGTACCTACGCATCACGATTCGTAGGACCACCCGTGATATGACCTCAGGCTCCCGAAATTCATCACGACTCGAGTCACGAGTCATAGGTCCTCACCACGATTTGTACCTCAAGTCGTCCTGGTGCAAAATTTCAGGTTTTTCTGCAGTTTCCAACTTCAACTCCTGGGTCTATTCTTAGGCCCTTCCGGGGTATTACAATATCTCCCTCTTGGAAACATTCATCCTCGAATATAGAAAACAAGTAGCAACCAGAAACATACAATTAGCACATGCAAATACTGATCATTTAAGTCGAAAACTAATGGAATGACTACCCCCGAAAAAAACTACCTAGCTGAACTGAATTCATACATCACATACATATATCATATCATAAAACAAACTTGCACGCATGAACAGAACATGAAAAACTGATTAGAGGTCTGGGGAAAAAACTGATACCTCAAACTGAAACTGGGCCGGTAAGGAACAAGTGGGGGTATTTAGCCATCATATCCGCTTCAGCTTTCCACGTAGCTCCCTCAACATGCTGATTTCTCCATAACACCTTTACTGAAGCTACTTCCTTGTTCCTTAATTTACGAACCTAATGGTCAAGGATCTGGACCGGTACCTCCTCATAGGTGAGACTATCTTTGACTGCCACACTATCCAATGGCACCACAGAGGTTGGATCTCCAATACACTTTTTCAAAAGTGATACATGGAAAACTGGGTGTACAACTGTTAGTTCTGAAGGAAACTCTAGCTCATAGGCCACCTTGCCGATACGCCGTAAAATTCTATAAGGTCCCACATACCTAGGACTGAGTTTTCCCTTCTTTCTGAACCTCATTACCCCTTTCATGGGCAAAATTTTCAAGTATACCCAGTCGTCAACTGCAAACTCCAATTCTCTTCTCCGCACAACGGCATAAGATTTCTGACGGCTCTGGGCTGTTTTCAGCCTATCTCGGATGAGTTGAACTTTCTGCATTGCCTCGTGAACCGAGTCTGGCCCTATCAAAGTAGCTTCACCGAATTCAAACCACCCTATAGGAGATCTACACCTTCTACCATACAATGCTTCAAACAGGGCCATCTGAATGTTGGAATGGTAGCTGTTGTTGTACGTAAACTAGATCAGAGGCAAATGGTCATCCCAATTACCCTTAAAATCAATTGCGCATGCTCTTAACATATCCTCTAGGGTATGAATGCTTCTCTCAGCTTGCTCATCGGTCTTCGGATGAAAAGTCGAGCTAAGCTTGACCTGGGTGCCTTGTCCCTTCTGAAAGGACCTCCAGAAGTGCGAGGTGAACTGGGCTCCCCTGTCTGAAATAATGGACAAGGGCACCCCATGAAGTATGAATAACTCCAGGATATAAAGTTTGGCATAGTCCTCCGCTGAGTCTGTGGTTTTGACTGGGAGGAAGTGAGCTGACTTGGTCATCCGATCTATTACCACCCAGATTGAGTCATGCTGCCGGCGAGTCCGAGGTAAACCTGTAATGAAGTCCATATTTACTTCTTTCCATTTCCACGTGGGTATACTGATGTCTTAGGTCATGCCTCCTGGCCTTTGATGTTCCACCTTGACTTTCTGGCAATTCGGGCACTTAGCTAAGAATTCGGCAATGTCCCTTTTCATGTCGTTCCACCAGTAAATGTCCCTCAAGTAGCGGTACATTTTAGTAGCACCCGGGTGAATGGAGTACCTCGAGCTGTGTGCTTCAGCCAATATCTATTGTCTCAACTCACCAACATCTGGCACACACAACCTTCCCTAGTAATGGAGCACTCCATCTCCCTCTTGAGAGAAAGCCTCAACCTCCTTTCTGAGAACCGCTTTCTTGAGTTTAAGTAGAACTAGATCTTCATCTTTTCTGTATTTAACCTCAACCACCAGGGATGAATCTGACCCGATTTGCATTACTACCCCACTTTCGACTGAGTCTACTAGATGCACCCCTAACCGGGCTAGTCTGTGAACTTCTTTCACTAGTTCCTTCTTGTCTTCCTCAATGTGAGCTACACTTCCCATAGACCATCTGCTTAGGGCGTCAGCCACTACATTAGCCTTACCTGGGTAATACCGCACACTTATGTCATAATCCTTTAACAGTTCCAACCACCGTCTCTGACACAGGTTTAGGTCCTTCCGGCTAAATACGTACTGAAGGCTCTTAAGATCTATGAACACATCCACGTGAGCTCCGTACAAGTAGTGTCTCCATATTTTTAACACGAATACCACCGCTGCCAGCTCCAAGTCATGAGGTGGATAATTCTTCTCATGAACTTTGAGTTGTCTGGAGGCATAGGTTATCACTTTGCCCCACTGCATCAAAACGCAACCAAGTCCAACTTTGGAGGCATCACAATATACCACAAACCCATATGTTCCTTCTGGTAGGGTCAAAACTGGAGCGGTCATGAGTCGAGTTTTTAACTCTAGAAAACTCTTCTCACACTCATCCGACCACTGAAATTTCACCTTCTTCTGGGTTAACTTGGTCAAAGGGGATGCTATGGAGGAGAAACCTTCCACAAATCGTCGGTAATAACCTACTAAGCCCAGGAAACTCCTGATTTCGGTAGGGGAGGTAGGTCTAGGCCAATCTTTCACTGCTGTAATCTTTTGAGGATCTACCTGTATCCCCTCACCTGAGACCACATGACCCATAAATGTCACAGACTTCAACCAGAATTCACACTTGTTGAACTTGGTGAATAACTGGCGATCCCTAAGGGTCTGTAATGCTATCCTTAGGTGATTGGCATGCCCTTCCTCATTTCTAGAGTACACCAGAATGTCATCGATAAATATACTGACGAACGTATCTAAGTACGGCTTGAAAACCCTGTTCATCAAATCCATGAAGGTTGCTGGGGCGTTCATTAACTCAAAGGACATCACCACAAATTCGTAGTGACCATACCGAGTTCTGTGTTGTTTTCGGTATGTCACTCTCTCTAACCCTTAACTGATGGTACCCTGATCTGAGGTCGATCTTTGAAAAATAACTGGCTCCCTGAAGTTGGTCGAACAGATCATCAATTATGGGAAGAGGGTACTTGTTCTTAATTGTGACCTTGTTCAGCTGATGGTAATCTATGCACATTCTGAGGGTACCGTCTTTCTTACGTACGAATAGCACTGGAGCACCCCAGGGAGAGATGTTAGGTTTGATAAGACACTTATCAAGAAGGTGCTTCAACTACTCCTTCAGCTCCTTAAGCTTGGCTGGAGCCATTCTATAAGGAGGGATGGAGATGGGCTGAGTGTCTGGGGGGAGATCTATTCCGACGTCTATTTTGCGTTTAGGGGGAACTCTAGGAAGATCCTCAGGAAACACATCTGGGAACTCGCTGACAACTGGAACTGACTGAATGGTTAGGGTCTCAGAGTTGGAATCCTTGACCCGAACCAGGTGGTATAGGCATCCTTTGGAAATGAGTTTCTGAGCCTTAAGGTAGGAAATAAACCTACCCTTAGGTGCTGAGCTGCTGCCCGACCATTCTAATATGGGTTCATTTGGAAACTGAAACTTGACAACTCTAATTCTGCAGTCAACTGAGTCATAGCAGGAGTGTCACCAATCCATGCCGAGAATAAGTTCAAAGTCAACCATGTCTAGCTCTACCAGATCAGCTGGAATGACTTTATTCAAGACTGAGACTGGACAGTTTCTACACACCCGGCTGGCTATAACTGACTCGCCAACTGGGGTGGAGACTGAGAAGGGTTCTAATAGGACCTTTGGACTAGTGTTGAATTGAACTGCTATGTATGGAGTCACGAACGAAAAAGTAGCTCCTGGATCTAAGAAGGCATATACGTCTAGGTGGAAGAGATGTAACATACCAGTAACCACGTCAGGTAAGTTTTCCTGATCCTGACGAGAAGAGAGAGCATAAAAACAATTCTGAAGCTGACCGCCATCTGTACCTGATGAGTTGGCCTGCTGAGCTGGTCGGCCTGTTGGAGATGCTGAGGTAGTGGATTGTGATCTCCCTCGCCCTGCTAACAAACATTCTTTAATTCGATGCCCAAGCTTCCACAATCGAAACAGCCTTCTCTACCCTGTAGACACTCTCCAGGATGATTTTTGCCGCACTTGGGGCACACTGGATACCTATTTCCTGAACTGTGGGCCTGAGACTAGTGCCAGATGACCCACCTCATTGATCCTAGTGGGACCTAAAGGTCGGGGCACTGGCTGAGCTAGGTGTTGGGCCCTGTGTTGCTGCTGTTATGGGCGGCTACCACCACCAAATCTCTGGTGGCCAAAGTCTGAATGGCCATTTCTTGCCTCAATTTGTTGAGCGTAAATAGTTAGGCTAGAAAGATCCATGTCCTTGATCAGCATTGCGATCCTGCACTCTTTGAGGACCAAATTAGATACTCCATTGACGAACTTCAGCATGCGAGCCCTTGGCTCAGCTACCATCTCTGGAGAATACTTTGACAACCTAGTAAACTCTAGAGCATACTCCTCCACTAATCTGTTTCCCTGTCGCAGGTTCATAAATTCTGCCATTTGCCTCCCTCAGCTCTCGGGGGAAAATATATCCAGAAAAGCTGTGTGAAACTCCTCCCACTCCACCGGTCCTACTCCCGCTGGTCTACCCTCCTTCCACTGCTCATACCAAGCCTGAGCTACCCCTTTAAGCTGGTGGGCAGCCAGGTCAGCACTCTCGAAGGAGCTGACAACCATGATACGGGTAATCTTCCTGACTTCATCAACAAACTCTTGTAGGTCCTCTCCCACCTTGGTTCCGTGGAAATCCGGAGGATTCATCCGTTAGTAAAATCTCGCACCCGAGCAGCAGCTATAGACCCATTTGTGGCTACTGGAACCACCTGCTAATTTACTTGGTTGGTGACGGTCTGGGCAAGCAATTGAATGGCCGCCCTGAATTCAGCGGTAGATACAAAATCATCCTGAGGAGCTGCCGGAGCTGGTGGGGCGGGCCTGTTAGCGTTTCTGGTCCTGCATCCATTTCCACGTTGAGGAGGCATTGTTCACTAAAATGAAATACAACACGACTTAGAAGGACATTTCTAGAATTGAACTTTAACGCATGATAAAGAATATGAACAAAAGGGGATTTTTCCTAATAACATCTCATAGTCTCCTCTTCATAAGTGAAGCGTGCTTCACACCCATTAAAAGGACTCTACTCGATGCAGCTTTCAAACATTCCAAGGATACTCTAAACCTAGGGCTCTAATATAAAGTTCGTCACGCCCCGAGTCTACATCCTGGACGTAGCACGGTACATGAGGCCACAAGTGACCCCAAGTTAACCCTTGGACTATCATTCACTAGCATTCAGAGTATACATGCACAACGAAACTTAAAATAATAGCATAAAAATATTTAAGAAAGACAAGTCTAAAAGTAAAATGTCCAAATACTTAAATAACACTGAATAAACTGAAAGTCATGTCTGAAAACCATCTAGCTGAGGAGTTACTGGGACAAATCCCCAGCTAACTCTAAGTCTAAACAAACTAATAAGAAATTGAAGAAAAACGTTATGCCCTCGGATGATGAGGACTCACACTTCGACAACTGAGGCGGAATATTCTGAACTGTGAGAGCTATTTGTGCTGATCCTGAGAACCTTCAGCTGTATCATGAAATGATACAACATAAAAGTATGCGTCAGTACTTTGAATGTACTGAGTATGTGAGAGAAACATAACCCAAGATAAGCAATACAATACTGAATTTAGAAAACATGCAAGAACCGTCTAAAGCTACTGAACTGAGTACTGTTATAATGGGATGGTCTAAAATACCCCGTTTTACGGTCAGGCATGCTCTAAGTCTGATTCTAACCTAAACTGAGCTAAATTGAACTGAACTGGATTGAACTATACTGAACTAGATTGACTAGTGGGAAAGTCTCTAACCGACATATAATCATGTGAGCTAGACCTAGAGTCCGATGTATACACCCCATCAGTAGAACTCAATATACCTTTCCAGGGTATAAAGGCATGAAATGGTTTATCACAAAAGTCTAGGGCCAAACAAGCCAATAATCTGAAACTGAATCCTACGCTGGCAACGTAGTTCTGGGAACCTGGGTGTGCTGGAACCCCGGTCCACTCGGTGCTAAGTCCTACTCCCACTAGAAATCCTATTCTGACTACTAAGCTAATAGCTCAAAATTAGGGTCCAAGACTAGTCAGAGACACATAACTGAAAGTACCCTAAGAGTCATATCGAACCAGATGCTAAAGCTGGGTTCTAATACTGGTCAGAGCTGCTTATCTGGAAGTGTCGTAACCATCTAAAGAACAATTGATGCCAAACTGGGGTCCTAGCGCTGGTCAAAGTTATAACTGGGACGTCATGACCGCCTAATGGACCAATTAATCTAAGTTCTGAGTCTGATTCTGATAACTGAGAGGCACTATTGAAGCCTCGGGGAAATCTAAAGTCAAACTGAGCGGTGGACAATTTTTGAATAGTTCTAAAGGAATCTTACATTTTTACTAAACTGAGCTACTAAGCAGCTAATAGATATTTCAACTTATTCAGACAACACTGGAATTTCATAGCATGACAACCACTCAAGAATTTAAGAGAAATTAACATCTGACAAGGCTAGAATCTTTCTCATACATAAGATATTTTTCTCATCATCGAAGTATTAAAATTTCAAGGAAATTCAGCCCAAAACATACTTCATTCAACAAACAGCAATTTATATCCACTGATCTTTTCTCGAAATTTTGGACTGGAATTCATTATTTCAAGATTCTAGGTAATTTTTGTACAAACTGCTGGAAAATCATATCAATAATAATGGGGATATCATTCTATAAGAAATTAACGAACAATGACATGCAACATGTTGTACTCAAAAATTCAGAGCTAAAAACTGATAGAAACTAGTAGAGGTTTTTGGGGACACAAGGGAAGAACAATTCCCTTGTTGAATTCCCACATACCTGACTAAAATTTAAGAGAAAATTGATTGGTAATTGAAGAAGAACTATCTGCCCTAGCTGATGCCTTGAACTTCTCTGAGAGGACCTCTACGTACTTTTTTTTGGAAGTCTGAGTGGCAAATGAGGGAAAGAATCCATTACCCCCACTAAAACGTCTGAAATTGAAGCTAAAACGATATGGTTTAGGGTCCAAAAGCATAGAAAATTCGAATTTTTCCTTAATAAAATTTTCCTGAAAAACAGTTCTGGCCCCGACCACGAGTCGTACCACAAAGTCACGACTCGTGGTCACTTCTCGTGGTCACCTCACCACTTTTCAATCTTCTGAATCTGGCAATGACTTGCATACCACGACTCGTAGTACCATTCTATGGGTTGTACTGTCAGTCGTGATACCATACACCCATACCAAATACGACTTAACCACGACTCCTCATCACGACTCGTTGCTACATCCTACAAGTCGTACCATGACCCGTGACGACTCACTCTGGCACCACTGAGAATTTCACCACAACTCCTATCCACGAGTCGTACCTATGCGTCATGATTCGTAGGACCACCCGTGATAAGACCTTAGGCTCCCGAAATTCATCACGACTCGAGTCACGAGTCATAGGTCCTCACTACAATTCATACCTCAAGTCGTCCTGGTGCAAAATTTCAGATTTTTCTACAGTTTCCAACTTCAAATCCCGGGTCTATTCTTAGGCTCTTCCGGGGTATTACACAATCATAGACTGTTAAAATTGTTCCAGATGAATTGGAGGGTCCCTCGCGGCTTGAGAATCTATAATGAGAACCCTTAGATGCCTGTCTTGAGCTTTGAGGACTGTGCCCCAAATATTCACTGCCTGAAGTTTGCAATGCTGCCTGAAAAATAGTCTCAGCCCCTGGATAAAAGGCCGCTGACACTATGGATCCTATGTACTCTCTTGTCATCGCCTCCATAGTCCTAACAACGAATCATCTTTTATCATTTGCATGATCAATAATTGAAATAGAGCCTAAAAAGATACCAAATAAGCAGAAGACAAACGAATCAAAGGAATCAAACCCCTAATAAACCTGTGAACCCTATTGCCTCGATGAAAATCATCCATGCATGACGGGTCAAAGCGTAAAACCTAATCTCATCCTATATAACTAACATAATGCCCTACTGACTAAATATAATCATATTATATGGATCAAGAAAAATAACAGAATATTGAAAGAAGGAGACAAATAGAGATACTCTATCCAGAAATACATCACACATGTATCATGTTAGAGAAAATGTGTCTTTTAGATGCATTTTGGATAAGCTAAGGTTTCCTAGTTACTAAGATTGGTTACTAACTAGTTAAGATACGGAGGCAATCATCTCTAGGAGGTCGCCTTCTATGCCCTTAATCATAAACTAGTTAGACTTATGTAGGACTGCAAATTGATTGGTTCAGTTCAATTTTACAAGTTATCAATTTTACTTATCGGTTATCAATTTGTAGATATGCTAAACTATTTTTAAATTATTAAGATATCAGTTAATTGATTATTGGTTAATCGATTATTAATCATTATCGATTTGGTTATCGGGTTAATCGTTAACATTTTACACAAAAATATTTCATTGAAAATACTTAAACAAAGTGTAACTAAGACTTCAAGTGTAGGATCTCCATATAGTCATTCTTGCAGATTAAACTTAACAATTCCAGATTTCCCCTAGACAGTAGCTTAACAATTTCAATAAGAAGTCATTCCATTAGATAATAAATGCTAATAGTTGTATATTGGCTATCGTTTAAAGCAACCTTTGTATACACGCTGCCAACGCCTAGCTATAGCCATTGATTCAAAGAAACTTCTTGATATAAATATAAAATTTTATGGAAAACATCAAAATAACATAATAAAATAGCATCATTGCTGGACAACATTCAGACAACTTGAAAATTATCTAGCACAAATAAATTTTCAGAAACTCAAAATAACATCACATCTTGAAAATTAAGTCCAAACATAGTACTAATAGTACATATTGAAGTCAATAAAATAATAACTACTCAATCCTTAAGAGTTATATGCTCGTGCTTCATGTTGTCCAAACGATGTTTAATATGAAATTTTAAGGAGCAAGTCCTGGTATGCATCGAACGATAATAAGCAACGCGATCACAATAAATACATTTTATTGTGCACCATCCATCATCATCTTTTTCAAGATTTTCATAGTGATTCCAAATAGATGATCGAGATTTCGGACCATGAAGACGAGGCATGGTTAAACGTAATTAATAGAGAAGCAGAGAAAGTATCAGACGATAAGTAATTCAATGGTTAAAAATGAAAGAGACCAATTCACCGAATAAAATTAAAAATCAGAGAACCCTTAATAGAGAACGTACAGGAACATAACCATATGTTTTTTGGTATCAAAATCAAGAAGTTTATAATTAATCTCAAAAGTGATATATATATAATTGAGATTCGAGAATAAATGGTAATTGCAGTTAATTAACACCACCACATCTTCTAAGATGTGAAAGAAGAAATTCAATAATATTACCACAAGAAGACAAAAACATGGATAGCTAAGCTAATACACACTTACTTTATGAGTCCATGGACTATTCTAGCATTACTTACAGCTACTTTATTTCTTTGCTTGACTTTTACTCAAACTATTTTACAATAAAATTCAATCCCAAATCATGAACAAATATAATTATTTTCTATATTGAGTAGAGAAATATTGTGGAACTAGTTTCTTCTCCCTACCCAGTTACCCCCTTCCCTTGTTTGTTTCCACAGGAAAATAAAGATGCTTCTATAATATAGATTTGCGCCCATGTAAACCAATTAAAATGAAATGTTATCAAAGAAGGGCCCAATTTAAAATGAGATATCAAAATAGAAAATGACTATAAATATAATGGTTGAAAAGCAAAAGTCTATGATCTCTGGAAGACAAACTTGAATAAGTAAAAAAAAGTCTACAAGCTTAACAAGATACCATTTATTCTTCTAAGAGATCAATAAAGTAATTGTCAATTTCGAGAGTTCGCTTGATATATCAAATCATAAAACTAAGAGACACAATTGTAAATATACTTGTAAGCTCTTTAAAGAAGACAAACATGTAAGATATAAAATTATAAATATAAAACACAAGAGTTGAATAATTAACTTTTTAAAGTTCCATCTCCTAATAGTCTACGATTCCACATATCGTCAATGCATAGTTCTTTTTCAAGTTTGGCAAAATCAAAAGAGAATTATATAAACAAATCAAGGATCATGTAATAAAAATAATAAATAAACTATTCATGATTTTATATCAATATAAGGTTTTTTTTTACCTTGTTCAAGTTGCTCGAGAAAATCTAAGTCTTCTTAATACTAATAGGTCATGGTTCACTCCAAATCCAATCTTGAAGGTACACTATAACTCATACCCCAATTTAGGAGTTAATGATCTCCTAAACGAATCAAGAATGCGCCCTCCGGTACTAAAAGCACATTCAGATGTCACTCTTAAGATAGGAATAATTAAAATATCTCAGAGTCATTCCAAAAAGGAAGGGGAATTTAGGTGAATCAACTTTTCACTAAAGCAATATATTAAAATTTGCTTTTTCAATTTCAATATCTTCTACAAGATTTTTTCAATTTTAACTTACAATCTGCACCTCCACTTTCAGATGTATGTTTAAATAACTCATCATAGAAGTCACCAAAATCTCCTATAGGTATAGACCCTGAACTGAAAGTTTTCACTTGTGTTGAATAAAGTTGGCCACCCTTATCTTTTGAAGTAGCCTTTGCATACTCATTAAACAATGAAGAAATATACTTATGCACATCTTTTTCTATAATTGGCCTTTTGTCTCTAAACATCTTCTTAAATGAAAAACTAAGAGAACTAAATTTATAGAGGGGATCCAAAACAAATGACATGAAAAGCATTTTATTTATATTTTCTAGACCACCCAAATATTTATCAGATTTCTCCTTCATCTTCTTTGTCATTTCACCCCAAACAGTATCTTCATTTGATATCTATTTTGTCAAGTAAACAGCAACTTTTGACAAATTTCAAGAAAATAAAATTTTAATAGAATATATTTTGATCTAGATACCCACAAAGTAAGTTTAAAAAATATTTCAAATAATTTTGCAATTCTCTTTACATTCTCCCAATCACTATTCAAAAATTTACCTGTTGGACTTTCATCGACAATATTAACAAACTCCAGATGATATGTCAAACTAATATCATGATCGGCATAATCTTAAATTTCGCGCTCATATTCAATAGTTATGTTCAACATCAGGTAGGTGGAATTTCACCTTGTAGGAACATCCAATCATAAAAATTTCTTAACAAGATTTTCATTGTCACAACATTCCTAAAACGTACCTAACAAGAGACTGTCTAATGTATCTCAGTGCTTGCCTAACTCATTCAATAGACATAGTTGATTCTTTTATACAATTTTAAATAACAAGATTTTATAACATGGGTCATATACCGCATGTAAAGGTGAGTACCATTTATAAGATTGGTCCCCCACTTAGTTAATTGCTTAGACAACTCCTTCACTGTCATATCATTTGAACTAGTGTTATCAACTGTAACAATGAAAATTTTTTGCAGCCCTCACTCATACAAACACTTACTAATATCCTTTGTCATGTCTTCACATCTATGACTAAAAACTAGACAAAGTTTGATAATTTATTTATGTATAATCCATTTATTATCAATCCAATGAGCGATAATACACATATAACTGATTCTTTACACAGAAATTCAAGTATCAGTTGTAATATACAAGTCTTCCTACACTCTTCTTGGTCAAATTTCCATGAAACAACAACACATCACCTGTGTTACCCTATGTAATAGGTTGAAATGCAAATTTGGATTGACTAGTATCAATATTATGAGTCATTTTTTTAATATTTGGATATATGACCAAGCAATGACCTCGTACCATGATCTATTGTGTCAGCAAAATATTCTTGTTCACAATTGTTAGACACATCTTTTTTATGTCTATCAGAATCATTTTTAGGAGTAAAATAATCCCACATACCAGATCTTTTTTTTCTTTCTTTCCTTAATTTGGACTGAACTATTTGAGTTTGACTCATTGAATTTGAGTTAGAAGCTCCACTTTCACCAACCACCTTATCAATTATGATATTTTTAGCCATGTATTTGTGTAGCTGTAAATTATGATTGTTTTAAAAATAATCTAACAGTTCCAACAACAACAACAACAAACAGCGAACCAACAAAATATTTAAAAAATCCAATAGCACAATCTTGGACAATTGGACTCCAAAAATTGTAGACACATAATAGTTATCTCAAATTAAATCCAATAAATTCAAAACAAAAGATGAGGAGAATCAGAAACTTATTGAAATTGTCGAAACTGAGAACAAGTAGCTAGTTGTATAGGTGATCACGCTCAAATAACACCTCTCAATAAAATATAAAACGGTCATTGTCAAATATAGTAACTCAACTAGTTTGGGGTCAAATGCATAGGGAATAGGCTAAAAATAATATGTTAATAGTGAATAAACCAACCAGTAGTCAATATTTCAGAAGAAGGTTTTGCAATAAAAGAAACAGTATTTTTTAAATAAAGAATTTGTTGTTACCCAATTTATGAGAAGAAAATAGGAATGTGTTCCCTATTATTTTATAATATAGTAGACTTATTTTATTAGTGATCTATCCTGGTGAATTTTATGTAAGACTGACGATTGTGTTCATCTAATGTCTCTCGACCTACATAGATAAATTTCACTCTAAATCCTCTTGAACTTTAAGTGTTAACATTTTGTCCTCATCATTTGTCTTAGATTAACTATTCTCGGTTAGAGCTCAAGTTAATTAGATGAGGGTTGGTAGCCTCAAATTTTCATTGTTATTCTCTTATCCTAACTTCAACCTCTTTGGTCGAGCAAGTTGATAATATAGGCCCGTTTCAACATTTGCAACCACTAAAACTAATTAAGATAAAGAGAATAAGTGTCCATTCAATTCATCATTCAAGAATCACTATCTTATTTAGCCTACTTTCATTAATCCATCATGGTTTTCACAATCCTAGCTAAAAAATTTGCCGCTCATGTTTGAATAAACAATAATATAAGATTTATGAGAAATCATGATAAAATACTTACAATAATATGAAATCATTTGACAAATCTTAAAAGTTAAATATAAAAGTTAAATATCATCACAAGAAGTTAATGTTTTTCCTCTAACAATTGTATGAAATAATAATTTTAGTATACTTATAATGATTTAATCAGGAATAATAGTCAATGAATAATTTGTGTCTAAGTGGCGCCTAAACAAATGTCCCAAAAGGGATATATAGTAGTAAATATGCATATGTTCCTACTTGGATTGAAATTGGACTTTTGCAGTTTTTACTTGCATTAATGTGGGGTCCACGTCATGCTCCTTCATCGCGCCATATGTGCTTTTTGCGTTGTGCGGCTCCTTGCGCTATAAAACCCTGCGCATCGCGCAAGCTAGTGTCCAAGTGTGACAGTGTGATGCCAACCTCCATTTTTCTGTAACACTTGCTCCTTTTGAGTTCCGCTTGGCAACACTTGTTCTTTTAAGCCTTAAATAAGTTCAAATCTGCTACTTTTATTCCTGCAAATATCTCATCATCCGTGTTAGCTTTTTTTCACAAATATCGTACAAAACCAAAGCAATCACACATTATTTATTATCAAAACATAGCTAAATATGGGCAAAATAAGGCAAATAAGTGCGTAAATATGCCCAACATCATCACCCCACACTTAAAATATTATTCTCCTTGAACAATCTACTATTTTCCTACTCAAGTATCAATCACAAAATTCACCTTACGAACATGTCTATTTACACTCAAGTTCATTAGACAATACAATCAAGTTATAACAATCCACTCAATATGCATATAAGATCAACATTCAAATGTCAAAGTTTGAAATCACTTAGCTTCTAGAACTAGCTCAACAAGATATATTTGGTCCAACATGAACATATGCAATTTAACAATCAAAGATACACCAAAATCTCAATATTACGTGCCCCTCACGATTTGGAGAGATGCCCTTTCGCGCACACATGATACATAATATTTTTGACTTGTACATGGATAGAACAATATCACTCACTCTCCCAAGAACTCAAATACATGAAAAAGGTGACCCATAGGCTTTTTCTTAGGGTAAATACTCTACTAATATAGAATATCGATTCTAATATCAATTAGGACTTAAGATGGTTGTAATGTAGTCTAAGGGATGGGTAGGAACTATTTGGCCAAGATAGTGACTAATCTCCCTAAGCACTTTAATACTTCACAACTCTTTGACTTTTTTAGCACATTCTTCAATCTCCTTATTTTTCTCCTTATACCTCCCTTTTATTTTTAATTTGCAACTTATGTGACTAGTAGAGAATTCTTAACATAAAGCTCATTCACAATTTTTTTATTTTCTTTCTTTTCTTGATTCATTCATTTATTTTTCAAACTTTTTCTTCTTTTTCTTTTCCCATTCACCTTCCTTGTTTTGTAATTTTCACCCTTTTCTTTTCTTCTAATTTTCACAATTTAGCTTTTCCCCCTTTTCTTCTCTTTACTTGTGCTCCATTCATGCAAAATTTTCAATTAAAGTGTTCTAGGAGCCATTTGGATTAAATAAAGGTCAATAAAATAAAAGATATTAGGCTTGTAATATGGTTATAAAAAAATTAGGCTAAGGCTCAAAATGGCTAACTAGGACAATCTCATCAAGATAGGTAAAATCGGGATACAAATAGGATACCAAAGAAATGTCTATATCACTTTCTAGATTCAACATTCTCATTTTACTTTGCACACACACCAGATAAATTCTAGACATTAAATTGCAAGTATGGAGTATACAAAAGATATCTCATACACACAATTACACAAATGATTCAATAATGAAAATCAAGATTACATAAACACACATATCCATATTGAATGTTTCACATCAGTAAGCTCAATTTTTCAAGCATAGGAGTCAAGTTCAAATAATCTAAGTGTTTCTACCTTTTCATGAATTGTTAGTGAATCATACAAAGTCTTAATGATATGTTGAGGGAAGCACCTTGCATGCATAAGGTTTCAAGTTCTCGTCTCCTACCAATGACTAATTTACCCTTACGACGGTCGTCATCCATTATCATTGCAAAAAGTAATGACTATGACTCAAAAATAAATCTAGACACTCTAGTCGGTTCTAAGGAACTATCCACCAAAAGTACCAAAAATAAAAAATGGAGGAACCCAAACAACAATATCACAAAAATGTATAGGCTAGCAGGATTAAGTCATGCATCTCAAAATAAAAATCTAGGACCTAGGACCACCATGAATAAATTTAGCAAGTAAAAGCATACATGAAACAAGGAAGTTTACTTCTCCCACTCCATACTTAATCAATAGCGTTGTCCTCAGTGCTAAAACAATTAAGCATAAGCAAAAAGGGTGAAAGAAGAATTCCATGGGCCTAATCCTCGTTGTCCGTAGGGGCATAAATAGCTTCCCCAATCTTTGAGTCACATCTACCATCAGCATCAGACTCCAAATCAGAGTCCTTGAGCCTTCTCATCATCAGTAAGGTCATCATCATCAAAAGGCTACTCAAAACCTGACCCAACTCTATAGAGAGCTCTAGAATGCTTGCTCAATGGATAGTCGATGTTCAGCTACTACATCTGCTCCTCAGTCACCCCGCTCATCCTCAACTAAAGTATTTGCATGCCATACAAGTGACTCAAAATATTATCAATGTGCGCATTGCGATCACTGATGGACAATACTGGACCGTATATACCCTCAGACTCCTTTATCTTTGTCAAATCTAGCCCATTTGGTCCATACCTCGGTCTATAATCGACCACCTCCTTCTCAATATGTTGTACTCTTAGAAATTGGGTCAGGAGACCCCTAAAACTAAATCTTTGTCCCTTCTTCTCCCTCGCTCGCCTCAAGGAATCTTTAATAATCACCCCGATATTTATTAGCCTCTCAATCATCAAAGCAAACATCAGACAAACTCTCTCCCTACTCACATATGTCACATGCATTCCATGCGCCAAGAAGCCACAAATAATTTTTAACTACATTCTTGCCTTTCTGCCCATGTGTGCATAAGGAAAAGTCATGTAATACCTGAACTGTTGATGTCGAATCCATCATGCTACTGATCTAGGTCAATTAAGAGTATGTCAGATTTATCTATATGGTGGCCTTAAGAGAAGGTCTTTCATCAGTAGTGGATCAACATTAGGAGTATCAATCAATCTATTTAAAGCAACAGATGTAAAATTCACAATTTACCCTTTTATTTTTACTTGATTACTCCTTTCTTATTGGCTCTCAATTGGCCAAGAACTCCCTAATCAAATTTAAATTATAGTTTTTGGAATCATTGAACACAAAATTCAACTTAAGAGTATGTATTTTTCAATCATATAAGGGAATTCAGAAACTAGATTATCTCTATCAATGCACAATTCATGAGAATATTTAAATTCTTTATGCTCTTTAAACCATTTTTTACCTTCTTTCTCCGTGATCCAATAAAATCTATATCGCCTCAGTGGTTGTTGTGGCATGCTAGCATCCTCCATTGGTGCCTCTTGAACCATTCTTGCTTTTTTTGGACCTTGGCTTGAAGAAGTCACACTCTTTTCTTTGCTAGGTTTTGGAGCTACTTTTGGTGAATTCAAGAAAAATGAAAGTATTTTTCTATTTGGGTGAAGCAATTTAGAAGATTTCTTGGAAGAAGATGAAGTTTTTAGAGAAAATTTTGAGAGAAGAGAAGGGTGTGCGCCGCGAATTTAAGATGAATGAGGGGAAATTTTTAGGTTTTGCCTTTAAAATCTCCTCCTTGGGTCAGGTCGACCCCCATTTTTGAGCATTTTCACACCTGGTATCCCCCTCTGTGGACCTAACTGTAGAGGTATGGCTTCACATCCTGAAGTAACTTGCAGAGACTTTGCTCCACAATGCGGACCTCCATGTGGGGATTGGTCTCCGCATAGTGGACTGTTGTGTCTAGACTACCCATCACGCTTCGCTTTCAATCGTTAGCTCTAAAAGAATTTTCGAGGATGACTTAATTCCTACACACTTGAACAATTAAATCAACTCTATACATGAAAAATAAAAATTAAATTACCTTGATTTGTCTCCCAAGTAACGCTTGACTTAACGTCGCGGCACGATGTGGGTGTCTTGATTAATCAAACTTCATCAAGATACCCAATATTACTCGGATGGCTCTCCTCATCCATAACATTTATCACAAATACGACCCTAAAGTCTTTTGGCGTTTTTGGATTTTTGCACCTAAGCCACATAGAACCTGTTTAAAATTAAAGGACCCCACTGTACATGAAATAGTAAAAGCCTCAGGATCTTGTTTTTTCAAAGCTAAGAAGTGTATGACTAAGGCATTGTGGTTATGTTAAGTTCTTCCAAAACTTACTGCCCTTTTCCTTGTCATGAGATCTTTCATCCACTTTGCATATTCAAAAATTTGCTCAAGAGCCTCAATCAAGGGAATGTTTACTGAAAGCAGCTTTAGAAGGGCCATAAATTTTTTCAACTTACTCTCTTTGGCCTTCTTCTTACTCTACTGAGGTACTTGTCCTTTTTAGGTATACCGACTCTTTCTCTGCTGCAACACCCCTGTCTATGGCGGGATCCTCCTTTAGCACAATCTCTCTCCTAGTAGTGATGGCCATGCAATGAACCTTATTCCTAGTTTTTGGGAATGTATCGGTTGGCAGGGTCCCTTTCTATCCCTAATTAAGTGTTGTAGAGACTTGCCCATCTGATGTTCCAATTGTTTAATGGATGTAGAATGTGAACCCATTAGCTGACTCGAACTTGATAATTCTCCCCGCATCTCTTTAATTCTCGCTACGGTAAAGTTAATCTTTTTCAGCATCTTGCTCATCACATCTTCCATTCTTGCACTAGTGGAGTCATTCACAGTTGGCTTTTTAGCCTTAGGTGGCACATATGCTCCATTCATATCATTTTCTATCCATGTCGATTCCGCCAGTTTCCTTGGTCTTTGTCTCAAAACCTAGGTCTATCATAATTGTTATTGCCATAGTAGTTTTGACCTTGATTTCCTTGGCCTTGATGCCAGAGTCTTGGTTAGACCTTTGGGTGATGGCCCGGAAATCTCCCTGATTGCTGACAAAATTAGCCTCATCTTCCATATCAGGGTAGTAATTTTCATACTTGCGCCCCTTCTATTGAGCATTCACCGCATGCACCTTTTGTGAGTGTATTGTTGTTAGGTGCTTGGTTATCAGTTCTAATTGAATTTTGAGATAAGCCATATCCCAATCCCGATCTTCTTATTTCTTCCGCTACTCTGCTATAATGCCGCTAGAATAATTTATTGCAGCGGTCTCAGATTCTCGAGTGTTCCATGCCTTGTTGGTCTTTGTCATCTTATCCAGTATTTCACTAGACTCTGCTAAAGTATGAGCCATCATAGACCCCTCTTCTATCCCATCTGTTATAGCTTTGATGGTGGCGCTTAGTGACCTGTAAAATACCTCCAGAAGAACTTCCTTCGGAAGCTTATGATTAGGACACTACTTCAACTTCATTTTAAATCCCAGCCACGCCTCGTGTAAGGCTTCCCTATGAAGATCCGAGTCTACACCTAGATGCAACACGGTACTTAGGATCACAAGTGACTCTAAGAAAACCCGTGGCAGAGCATAATTCTATAATGAATGAACCACTGTAAAAGAATATTAAGCGGAAGCTATAAACAAATACTTTTATAAACAGAGAACATTTTATAAGATATTGGAATTTAATCAAAACACTAAACTCAAGTTGAGACTAACATACTCTATCTGAAAGCCTTCTAAAAGAAACTGACGAGGTTCTGGGACAAACCCCCTTTAATGTCTGAAAAACTAAAAATGACAATCACTGAATTCAAGACTACGATCCTTGGAAGATGAGGATTCACCACTGTGAACTGCTGGAAATTGCTGGGAGAAACTAGTTGCGATGTTGAGGCTGGGTACCTGAGCCTATATCATAAAACGATACATCACATAAAGAGCATGCGATCAGTACTTGGAATGTATAGAGTATGTGAGATGTAAATAAAACACGCATATACTAGTAACTCATAAACTAAACTGAAATAACATGACAGGACTCTATCAGAAATCATGATATATATGAAAATACTGCAAAAAATTGATAAACTAGCTTAGAATCATAGGTATATCCTAAGCCTGATAGACTAGACTGGACTGAGAACTCTGATTGTACTAAACTATGGGAGTGTATATTAACCGGCATATAAACACGTGAGTTACACGTGGAGTTTGATGTTTACTCCCCATCAGTAGGGCCCACCATACCTTGTCAGGGTGTAGTGACTGGCTACGTGATCACCGTCGGTAAAACCCATTCAGGCCAGATTCTATAGTGGTATATAGTTCTGGGAGCTTGGGTGTGCGAAACTCCGATCCACTTAGTGCTAAGTACTACTCCCAACTGAAGACACATAATAAATATAAGTATCTGTAAAACACTGATAGCTCGAAACTAATGTCCTAACACTAATTCAGGACTACGTATCTGAATTATGCTAGTCATAAAGAAGTTTTGTCTAAAAATCACGCTAACTTCATAATCATGGAAAGACACCATACAAGCTAAAAGTAACACCCTGAATACAGTGTAATACTAGTAATAGGAACCTTAAATCACAGAGGAAAGGTAAGGGAATTCAACATGGAATGAAAACTCTAAATCATAAAGAGAAAATTATAGGGCTAAGATTTCTAAAAATAATTGGGACACAAGGGTATAAGCAAACCCTTGTTGAAGTCCCACATACCTATAGAAGAAACCTTGAGAAAAGCACCTAAAACTTTAAGGGAGAGAAGAAGCCCTAGCTTATGCTTGAAAAGATTGTCTAAGTTTATATGGTGATACTCTGCGTGTTTAGAAAAGAATAGGGAGTGGGAGTGGACTATTCCTCTAAATACCCATACAAATACATCCCAAAACATCATAGCTTAGGATACAAAATAATAGGAAGTTACAAAAATACCTCTGAAAAAAGGTCTGAAAAATTGCCCATACCGACTCAACGGGTCATACAATAAGTAGTTGGTGGTGACCACGACTTGTTTGGACCAATCATTCGTCCTGGGCCATGAAAATCCCGTTTCTTGACTTGACCAACATACAGGAACAATGACTTGTTAGATGTAACAATGGGTCATTAGTTTCACTCGTTGTCACTAGAGGAAGTTTTGAACAGATTCTGAATCTCCCCCAACGGACTAACAGAACAACCCATTTTTTGAAACAATGGGTCTTTGTTTCCAACTGTTGTCACTTTAGCATTTTCTATATTTCTTCCAATGGATTCATGGGATGAGTCATTATATCAAACAACGACTCATCCTCTGGCTCGTGGTTTGGTAGAAGGATTTTGATAGGTTTCTGGATATTGCAAGAATGGGTTGAACGATGACCCGTTACTTCTAACAACGGGTCATTGATCACTCGTTGGTCTGGGGAATAAAAACTGTAGAGGCTGACAACGACTCGAGTAACAGGGCATTGTTAGTTACAACGACTTGTTGGTTGAGTTGTTCTGAGGCAAAAAAAAATTTGGTTTCTTTCTGGTTTTTCATTCTAAGTCTGGGGTTTGGTCTAAGGAACTTTTGGGGTATTAAAATATCTCCCCTTTGGGAATATTTGTCCTTAAAGGAAGGCTAAGTTAAGATAAAAGACTGGGAAAAAGAGTTGCAAACCCGAACTGAAGACTATGAACTGAATATTGAAAGAGGAATCCGAACTTAGATAGATATACTAACTGAATTCATGCAACTAAGGTGCACACTAAGACATGAATAGAGCTGATGAGCATAGAACTGATGCTGAAGTTGAGCTGGAAGGAAATAGGTGAGGGTATCTAACCATCATATCTGGTTTGATTTCCCACATAGCGCTTTCAACTTGTTGGTTCCTCCACAAAACTTTTACTGAAGTGACCTTCTTGTTCCTCAGCTTACGAATCTGACGGTCCAGAATCTGAATTGGAACTTCTTCGTAAGAGAGACTATCCTTCACACCAACACTCTCTAGAGGTATATTGAGGTCGAATCACTGATACATTTCTTCAACAAGGACACATGGAAGACTGGGTACACCGATGCTAACTCCGCAGGAAAATCCATCTCATAAGCCACATTGCTAATGCATCTCAGGATTCTATAAGGACCAACATATCTAGGACTGAGCTTTCCTTTCTTCCCGAACCTCATCACCCCTTTCATAGGTGAAATTGTCAGATATACCCAATCATCCACAACAAACTCCAAATCCCTTCTCCTTACATCTATATATGATTTATGTCGGCGTTGAGCTATTTTCAGCTGTTCTTTGATAAGCTGAACCTTCTGCATGGCCTTATGTACTGAATCAGGTCCTATTAAGGTAGCTTCACCAACCTCGAATCACCCAATAGGAGATCTACACCTCCTACCATATAATGCCTCGAATAGGGCCATTTGAATACTGGAGTGGTAGTTATTATTGTATACAAACTGGATGAGAGGTAGGTGATCATCCCAACTGTCTTTGAAGTCAATCACGTGAGCCCTCAACATATCCTCTAGAGTCTGAATAGTCCATTCATCCTGGTCATCTATCTGTGGGTGAAAAAGTTGTGCTGATCTTGACTTGAATACCAAGTCCTTTCTAAAATGACTTCCAGAAGTGCGAGGTGAAGTGAGTACCCCTATCTGAAATTATGGACAAGAAGACTCCATGTAGTCTGACTAACACCCGAATGTGTAGTCTAGAATAATACTCTACTGAATCTGTAGTCTTAACTGGTAGGAAATATGCTGACTTAGTCATCCAGTCTACAATCACTCAAATTGAGTTATGTTGTCGGTGTGCACGAGGTAGACCTGTAACAAAATCCATGTTCACTTCTTCCCACTTTCAAGTAGGGGTGCTAATATCCTGAGTCATACCCCCATGTCTCTGATGTTCAACCTTGACCTGTTGGCAATTTGGACACTTATCCATAAATTTTGCGATGTCCTTCTTCATGCTATTCCACTAGTAGAATTCCTGTAGATCTCGATACATCTTGGTGGCACCTGGGTGGATAGAGTACCTGGTGCTGTGAGCTTTGGTTAGTATCTGCTATCTCAAATCATCTACATTGAGAACACATAACCTGCCCTGCTAATGGAGCACACCATCTCCCCCTTTGGAGAATGCTTCCACCTCTTTCTTTAGGATTGCTTCCTTCAACTTAAGTAGAATTGGGTCTTCATCCTTTTTTGACTTAACCTCCACCACCAGGAAGGATTCTAACCCACTCTGGACTATAACTCCACCTTCTGTTGAATCACCAATTGGACCCTAATCGAGCCAGTCTGTGAATATCATTTGCCAGCTCCTTTGTACCATCCTCAACATGAGCAACACTTCCCATAGACAATCTGCTAGAGGGCATCAACCACTACATTGGCCTTACCCAAGTGATACAACACGCTCATATCGTAGTCTATTACTAACTTCAACCACCTCCTATGATGCAGATTCAGGTCCTTTTGACTGAATACAACTTTAGGCTCTTATAGTTAGTAAAAACATCCACGTGAACCCATAAAGGTAGTGCCTCCAAATCTTCAAGGCAAATACTACTGCTGCCAGCTCAAGATCATGAGTCAAATAGTTCTTCTCATGAACCTTGAGATGTCTGGAAGTGTAAGCTATGCTTTTACCATGCTGCATCAGAACATAATCAAGGTCAACTCTGGAGGCATCACAATAGATTATGAACCTGTCTGATCCTTCTGGTAGAGTCAAAGCTAGGGTTATAGCAAGTCAAGTCTTCAACTCCCGAAAACTCTTCTCACTTGTATCAGAACAATGAAACTTCACCTTCTTTTGAGTTAGTTTGGTCAAAGGAGAGGCAATGGAGGAGAACCCTTCAATGAACCGTCTATAGTAACTGACTAGTCCCAAGAAACTCCTAATGTCTGATGGAGAGGTAGGTCTTGGCCAGTCCTTGACTGCCGCTATCTTTTGAGGATCCACCTGAATACCCTCCCTGGAAACCACATGACTGAGGAATGCAACTGATTTTAGCTAAAATTTACACTTGCTAAAATTAGCGAACAACTGACGGTCCCTGAGAGTTTGCAACACTATCCTCAGGTGATCGGCATGTTCCCCCTCTATTCTAAAGTAAACCAGAATATCATCTATAAAGATGATAACGAACATGTCCAGGTACTGCTTGAATATCCTGTTCATCAGATCCATAGAAGCTGCAGGAGCATTGATTAGTCAAAAACACATAACTATGAATTCGTAGTAACCATACCAATGCTGAAGGCTTTCTTCGGGATGTCACATTCTTTGACCCTGAGCTGATGATATCCTGATCTGAGATCTACCTTGGAAGAAAAACTAGCTCATTGAAGTTGGTCGAACAAGTCATTAATCCTGGGTAGAGGATACCTGTTCTTAATTGTGACCTTGTTCAGCTAACGGTGGTTGATGCACATTCTGACTATACTGTCTTTCTTTCACACGAATAGGACTGGGGTACCCCAAGGAGAGATGTTGGGTCTGATGAAGCCCTTATCTAGAAGGTCTTTCAGTTGTTCCTTTAACTCTTTGAGCTCAGCTGGAGCATTCTGTAAGGAGAAATTGAGATAGGCTGGATATTTGGGAGAAGGTCTATGCCAAAGTCTATTTTCCTCTCGGGAGGGACTCCGGGAAGATCTTTGAGAAACACATCGGGGAGCTGATTTACAACTGAAACTGACTGAAGTGTCGGGGTTTCAGAACTAGAATTCTTAATCCTAACTAGGTAATAGATGTAATCCTTTGAGATCATTTTCCTAGCCTTAAGGTATGAGATAAACCGACCCTTAGGCGTTAAAGTACTATCCTTCCACTCTAGGACTAGTTCGTTAGGAAATTGGAATCTAACGACTCTGGTTCTACAGTCAATTGAGGCATAGAAAAAATGTAACCAGTCCATGCCAATAATGAGGTCAAAATCGACCATATCTAACTCTACTAGATCAACTAAGGTGACTTTATGAAACACTGTTGTTGACACCCAATTTTGACTTCCCTAGGCCTTTAT
>JACEIK010000570.1:7664-75601 GCA_018107945.1 Datura stramonium | reverse complement strand
ATACAAGCAATCTAAACAGATTGCGAAATATTATTTAAGTAGCACAGGGTGACCCCGTTAGGTTAAAAAAACCCATCTTTCTGTGAAAGAACTACGTTTGACCTGATTTCCTTCGGGAATACGTAGGCGCCTCTTCGAGGTTCGGTCCAAGCTTTATAATTTTTATTTATTTATCTTGTAATTATTTTTTTTATTTTTATCATTGTACCTTTAACTGTCAATCATTGTCTGCATAAATTGTTAGATTATTTTTTTTATGATTCTTCTGTTTCATCACCTAGTTTATTTAAGTTATTTCTACATAAAAGAGTTAAAATCAATTTTATTTGATCACTTAGTAAATCCTCCACATAATAATGAATCTGGAAGGGACCCACATTTGTGGACCTCGAAAGGTGCCTAACACCTTTCTTTTGAGGTAACCTGAACCCTTACCCGACTCTAGTAACCTAGGCTAGTATAGCAGACTCTTAGGTTAGTACGGTGCCCCAAAGCACCTCAAATCGTTAGGTGGCAACTCTTCTCTTTTCAATCCTTAAGAGACGTCACATGTTGTATCCCGCTTTCCGCGACAAAAAATGGGGCGCGACAACTCTGACCAGACAATCCCTGTATACCCTACTAGCTCTAACTGACTCACCAATCGAGATAGAGATTGAAAATGGATCTGAGAGGATTTCTAGGCTAATATCAAACTAGATTACAATATAAGGAGTCATGAAAGAAAGTGTGGCTCCTGGATATAGAATAGCATATACATCTATCTAAAAGAGACGTAACATACTGGTGACTACGTCAGGTGAGCTCTCCTAGTCATGACGGGAGGATAGGGCATAGAAGTAGTTCTGCGCTGACCGCCACCTGTACCTGAGATAGTAATCTACAGAGATGAATGACCTGGCAGAGCTGCCGAGGCAGTGGACTGGGCCTTCCCCCGTCCTGCTGACAGGCAATCCCTCAACCTATGACCCAGCTAGCCATAACCAAAACAACCCTTCTTGCCCAGACGATATTCTCCCGAATGATTCTTACCACACTTAGAACATACTGGAAAAGTGCAGTTGCTGGAGACATGGCTCTGTGATTGAGAGTCTGATGCTCCACCCCTCCGATCCTTATGGGGCCTGGAAGAAGGGGCACTAGCTGACGAGTGTGCTGGAGTCTCTATTGCTACTATGGGCGACTACCACCACCCGATGTCCACTGCGTATACTCAAATTGACCTGTCTGTTCCCATTTACTCTCCATCTTTATCTCCTTCAGTTTCTCCGCCTCTATTTGTTGTACATGGATAATAAGCCTAGAGATATCCATCTTGTTAATAAGCATGGCAGTCCTGCACTCTTTGACTACCAAGTTTGAGACCCCATTCACGAATTTGAGCATGCGAGCCCTCGGTTCGAAAATCATTTCTGGAGCATACTTTGACAGTTGAATAAACTTTAACGCATATTCCTGCACTGCCATGTCGTTCTGCCTCAAGTTCACAAACTCAGCGGCCTTAGCTTTTCTTAACTCCCAGGGAAAGAATCTTTCTAGAAATGCAGTCACAAACTCGTCCCACTCCACCGAACTTGCACCACTCCGCCTTCCCTCTCTCCACTACTTATATCATATTTGAGCCACCCCTTTCAATTGATAAACAACCAAATCTACACTTTCGACAGAAGTAACACCCATGATATAGGTGATCTTCTAAACCTCGTCAATGAACTCTTACAGGTCCTCATCTAACTTAGACCCATGAAATACTGAGGGATTCATTCGAGTAAAATCCCAGACTCTGGCAGCTGTTGTAGACCCATTAGAATTGGCAGGTACGACGACCTGTTGGTTGACCTGGTTGGTCATTGCCTGAGCCAGCATTTGAGTAGCAGCCCTGAACTCCGCATGTGACACCTGATCGTCTTGAGGGGCTGCTGGAGTTGGTGGGACTGGATGGTTAGCATTACCATTTCTCCTTCTGTTTCCCTTTTTGGGAGGCATTGTCAACTGAAAAGGGAAGAGCACGAGTTTAAAGGATATTTTAGAGATTAGAACTCTACGCATGATAAGAATCATGAAGGAAAAGGAAATTTTCCTAAAAACGCCTCGTAGCCTCCCCCTCATAAGTATGGCGCACTTCACACCCATGAAAAGGACTTTACTTGATGCGACTTTCAAACATCCTAGGACACTCTAAACCTAAAGCTCTGATACCAAGTTTGTCATGACCGTAGTTTACACCCTGGATGCGACACGGTACTTAGGATCACAAGTGACACCAAGCAAACCCATGGAATAACATAATTCTATAATGTCTGAACTATTGTAAAAGAATATTAAGCGAAAGTTATTATTAAACAAATAACCAAATACTTTTATAAACAAAGAATATCTGATAAGATACTGAAATTTAATCAAAACACTAAATTCAAGCTGAGACTAACATACTCTATCTGAAAGCCTTCTAAAAGAAATTGATGAGTTGTCGGGATAAACCCCCAGCTAACTCTAATGTTTGAAAAACTAAAAATGATAATAACTGAAGTCAAGACTCTGATCCTCAGAAGATGAGGACTCACCACTGTCAACTACTAGAAATCACCTGGATAAACTAGTTGCGATACTGAGGCTGGGTACCTGAGCCTATATCATGAAATGATACAACACATAGAGAGCATGTGATCAGTACTTGGAATATACTGAAAATGTGAGATGTAAATAAAACACACATATACTAGTAACTCGTAAACTAAACTAAAATAACATGCGATGACTCTATTAGAAATCATGAGTATAACAAATAGTCTGATATATATACATATGAGAATACTGCAAAAACTGATAAACTGGCTTAGGATCATAGGCATACCTTGAAGTCTGATAGACTAGACTGGATTGAGAACTCTGACTCTACTAAACTGTGGGAGTATCTATTAATCGAAATATAACCACGTGAGTTAGACGTGGAGTTAGATATTTACTCCTTATCGATAGGGCCCACCATACCTTGTTAGGGTACAGTGACTGGCTGTGTGATCACTGACTGTAAAACCTATTAGGGTCAAATCCTACAGTGACACATCATTTTGTGAGCTTGAGCGCGCTGACCCCCGGTCCAATTAGTGCTAAGTACTACTCCCAACTGAAGACACATAATAAATATAGGTATCTATAAAATACTGATAGCTCGAAACTAATGTCCTAAGACTAATTCCGGAATACGTATCTGAAAGTACCCTGAGAGTATGAAGGACCTGGATTTACTGATAATAATGATGATTTTGAGTATACTGTTAATTCAGTAGAGCATAATTACATAAATCAATGAATCATGTATACTCTGAAAGATCATGCCATTTTCAAAATTATGCTAGTTTACAAAGAAGTTTTCTCTAAAAATCATGTTGACTTCATAATCATGGAAAGACACCATACAAGATGAAAGTAACACCCTGAATACGGTATAATACTAGTAATAGGAACCTTAAATCATAGAGGAAAGGTAAGGGAATTCAACATGGAATGAAAACCCTAAATCATGAATTCTAGAGAAAATTATGGGGCTAAGATTTCTTAAAATAATCAGGACACAGGGGTGGAAGAAAATCCTTGTTGAAGTTCCACATACCTATAGAAGAACCCTTGAGAAAAGCACTTGAAACTTTGAGGGAGAGAAGAAGCCCTAGCTATTGCTTGAAAAGACCATTTAGGAAATAATGGGGAGTGGGAGTCGACTATTCCTTAAATCCCCCTCCAAAAACATTCCAAAATGTCGTAGTTTAGGATATAAAATAATGGGAAGTTACAAAAATATCTCTGAGAAAAGGTTTGAAAAACTGTCATACCGACTCAATGGGTCACACAACGAGTCATTGGTGGTGACCACGACTCGTTAGGACCAGTCGTTGATCTTGGGCCTTGAAAATCCAGTTTCTGGACTTGATCAACGAATGAGAACAACGACTCGTTAGATGGAACAATGAGTCATTGGTTCCACTCCTTGTCACTAGAGGAAGTTTTGAACAAATTCTGGATCCCCCTCAACGGATGGATAGAACGACCCATCATATGAAACAACGGGTCATTGTTTCCAACTGTTGTCATTGGGGAAGTTTAGCATATTATGGATTTCTTCCAATGTCTTCATGGGATGAGTCGTTACATCAAAAAATGATTCATCGTCTAGCTCGTGGTTTGGTAGAAGGATTTTGACAAGTTTCTGGGTATAGCAAGAAAGGGCTGAACGACAATCTGTTACTTCTAACAACGGGTCGTTGTATCACTTATTGGTCTGCGGAATGAAAAATGCAGAGGCTGACAACGATTCAGGTAACAGGTCATTGTTACTGACAACGACTCGTTCTTTAAGTCCTTTTGAGGCAAAATTTTCTAGTTTCTTTTTGGTTTTCATTCCAAGTCTGGGGTTTGGTCTAAGGAACTTTTGGGGTATTTCATTCCCCCTGCTAACTGTCTGAAATTGTTGGTCTCATCCCACAACTGAATCATCCATGAGGTTGGGAAAAACCTCTCCAAGAAGGCTGCAGTCAGTTCTGTCCAAGTGGTGATAGACTCATCTGGAAGCTCATTTAACCACAGAGTAGCTTTCCCTATTAGTGAGAAAGGAAACAACCTGAGTCTAATAGCTTCTCGCGTAACCCCTGGCAGTTTGTATACATTGTGGATTCCAGTGAAATTGATCAAGTGTTGATTTGGATCTTCACCAAACAAACCATTGAACAACCTCTTCATGCTCGGTAATTGCATCATTGTACTTGTAACATCAAACTTCGCATTAGCTGGCAATGGGGGTAGAACAATGGCTCCAGTGTAATCAACTTCTTTCTACTCGTACTCCCTCTCGAAAAGCATATTCTGTACAACATTACATCTACGAGGACAAGAGGAGTTTAATCTATTCCATTCTGCCAAGGCGGCAGCTAATTTCGCAGCATCAACTCTCCTAGCTGCATCAGCTAGTTGAGCTTCTTCCACCAGTCGTGCAGCTTTAGCCCTCTTTGTTTCACTGGGTTTGCCATGCTAACCTGTGACAAATCAAAAATAAAAACAAAAAAATGTAAAGCACGGAATAAAGACTATAAGAAGGATTTAAACACAAATTAACTATTTCTAAAATGCACAATGACGTCAAAATTTGAGCACGTTCAAATTACACCTTGTAATGAAGTATAAAGTGATCGCTGTCAAATATAGAATCCAACTAGGTTAGCATCGATCTCATAGAAAATAAGTTAAATAATAGTGAATAAACAAACGGGGTAGTCAATATTTCGGAAAAGGGTTTTGCAATAAAAGAAAGACTATTTTTTAAACAAAGAATCTATTGTTATCAAATTTATGAGAAGAAACTAGGACTATGTTTCCATGATTTCATAACATAGTAGGCTTATTTTATTAGTGATCTATCCTAGTGAATTTCGTATAAGACTGACGATTAAGTTCATCTAACATCTTTCGACCTACATAGATGAATTTCACTCTAAATCCTCTTGGTTATGTGTGTGTGTGTGTTTATTTTCCCTCGTCATATGTCTTGGATTAACTATCCTCGGTTAGAGCTCAATTTAATTAGATGAGGGTTGGTAGCCTCAAATTTTCGTTGTTATTCTCTTTCCTAACTTCAATCTCTTTGGTCGAGCAAGTTAATGATACATGCACGTTTCAACGTTTGCAACCACTCATTAATTAAAACAAAGAGAATAAAAACTTACTCAAAATTCACCATTCAAAAATCACTAATTTATTTAGCCTACTTCCTTTAATCCATCATGGTTCCCAGAATCCTAGCTAAAAAAATTATCTGCTCATGTTTAAATAAATAATAACATAAAATTTATGAGAAGTCATGATGAAATACCTACAATAATATGAAATCGTTTGACAAATCTTGAAAGCTAAATAGAATCACAAGCACTTGATGTTTTTCCTCCTACAATTGTATGAAATAATATTTTCCACAGTGATAATGATTTAACTCGTGAATAATGGTTAATGAATAATTGGTGTCTAAAAAAAGTCCTAAGAGGGGTATATATTGTAGTAGAATAAATTTGCATATGTTCCTACCTGGACTGGGATTGAACTTTGCAGCTTTTACTTCGGAGACAGGGGGTCCGCATCGTGCCTTCATCACGCCATATGGGCCTCGCGTCGGGAAGCTCCTTGCGCCATATTTCCTCGTGCGTCGCGTAGGCTAGTGTCCAAGTGTGGTTGTGCAATGTCAACATACATTTTGCTATGGCACTTGCTCCTTTTGAATTTGGCTTGGCAACACTTGCTCTTTTAAGCCTCAAATAAGTCCAAATCCGCTATTTTTTTCCTGCAAATATCTAACCATATGTGTTAGCTCTTTTTCACAATTATCATACAAAACCAAAGCAATATTCTCAAAACATAGCTAAGTATGGGAAAAATATGGAAAATAAGTTCGTAAATACGCTCAACATCAATAGGACAAATTGCAAAGCTGCACGTCGATGCAAAATATCATTACTTTCTTTGAGAAAAATCATAAATAGAAAAATTCTTATTTGATCCCTCAAAAAAAGATTGTAGATTTGATCAATAGGAATTAAAACCACAAATTTATTTGAACAAACTTAGCAGAAAAGTAAAATTTGAATAAACTAGGTTCAACCAAGAACTCAAGAAGAGTTAAAGATTAATTTAATTAAGAAAATTAAAATCATAAAACTATAGAAAATAAGGGAACCTTAGAGAATTTTTAAAATAAAAGTTAAGTATAAAACTTAAAGACTTACTCGACTAGGGTTTATGTCTTTGCAACTTATGAGTTGGAGAAGAAGGCCAAACTCCAAAGGGTAGCTGCGTAGCATAGCAGATTCGACCTACGTGCTACGGTCAGTTCGACTTGCTAGTTGTTGCTTGAGATTAGTAATAGCTGCTCAGTTATGAGACAAGGGAGAAGTAGTATTTTGGACTTGCTAGTTGTTGCTTGAGATTTGCAATTGCCGGAGACAAGGGAGAAGTAGCGCCATTTGAGTGAGAAATGAGAAGTAATATGTAATCCCTAAATGTCCATGTCATCAAATGACTTTATATATTGAAGGGTCGAATTATAAATTCAAATAAATAATTTTATAGCGAATAACTATTCATCTATTGTATTTTCATGCAAATAGGGGGCAAGAAAACTCTATGGAAAGATAGTGGTTAAATTCGATGTTTTTTAAGAAGGAGTTCGAACGCAGTTGTGGACTAAATAAATCAATGGGCAGTCTTGGTCCTATTGAAAATACCAGTGAAGATCCAAATCGAAAAGTGAAAAACATTCATAGTTTGGGGAATCGAGACAATTCTAGTTGCCTGTGAATTGTGTGAAAGTAGGATACTCCAAATTCGGGGGTCAAAGAGTTTTAGAAAACATTCTTGATGGAAGAAAATGTGAATGAAGGATCCCACTGAATTAAAGTGGGTCTATGAATCTAAGAATTCAGTTTAAATTGAGTATTCGTTTCCCTCCCTTTCTGCTAGGATTGGAAATCCTGTATTTTACATATCCATACGATTGAGTCCTTGGGTTTCTGAAATAGTGTAAAAAGAAGTGTTTCGAATCATTGCTATTTGACTCGAACCTATTCTAAAAAAGTCGAGGTATTTCGAATTATTTGTTGACACAGACAAAGTCAGGGAAAACCTCTGAAATTATTTCAATATTGAACCTTGGACATATAAGAGTTCTGAATGGATTCTCTTTAGAAAGAAGATCTTTTGTCTCATGGTAGTCTGCTCCAGTCCAATAATTATATAAATTATTGTCAGATTATCGAATAATTCATTAAAAAATGAGAAAATCGAGACCTGACCCAATAAGACAATAAACATAGCATAATAAATCGAGACCTGAACCGGTAAATCAATATCTCGAATCATTAATACAGTAACACAATTATTAGTTTTGGTTGCTAGTTTGATCGAAAATTGCAAATGCCTGCACTTGTGTAGAAGTAGTTTCAAATTGTAGATAGCAATAGACTCAGTTTAAAGTCAGATGAATTTTTAAATATTTATTTGTTAATTAATGAAATTTTGATAGTTACCCAAAAAAAACCCAATAGTATATATGAAGAGATCCCATAAAAATATTAGATTAATCTAAATAGTAGATGCGAGTATATTTTTACCTTATTCCAACAAGATTAGGAGTGCCTAAAATATTTTTGGGCAAGTGTAAGAGTCTAACTTACGTATTTTTCCCCAAACAAGTACCTACATTATTGAACTTCAAATATTTACGAATACTAAAATTATATTTTATGGCCAAAAAGAACCTAAAACCAAAATAGAAATTCCTATTATTATTAATTAAAGAGAAAAAAGTGAGACCATTTGTATTTTCGTTTGTCTCAATTCGGTGTCGCATGCTCACATTTATCTGTTTGCATGTCATATCTTGAAAGTTGAAAGGAAAGAGACATGGGCTCCTCCTCCTCTGAGCAAACCACCTCCTATCCCCACCAAGTACACCCTGCATAAGCCAAATACCGGGCCAACGCCTATCCCCCTATTATAATCAACCATTTTTATTCTACATTTTCTGGGTTATCTTCATTTTATATGATTATTCCCCAAAAACATCATTTTCCCAAGAACTGTTTGGAATAATGTGTGAGTTTTCTTCTTCACAGACCCCACAAACCCAAACAACACACGTTGTTCTTCTATCTTAATCTTTTTTTAACCAAAAAGTCATTGTATGATCAGGGCAAAAATCCTTTGCTTCTTACGGTTGATTTTGGGGGTTCTATTATTGTTCCCTTCTTGCCTTGCAGTCTTTCTTTGATCATTTCTTCTTCATTGGTTCTGGGTTGTTCCAATCTTTTGTCTAATTTTCTTCTATATAGCTTTCCTTTTTTTTAATCATTTTCTTCTGACACCTCAATTCTATTCCCAGACCAAAATCCTTGTTTGGCTGCCTTGGTATTAGGGTTTGTTTTTTTCTTGTTGGCCCTATATGTCTCACGGGTTTGAATAAAAAACCCCATTTTAGGCAAAACAATGCTGTAAAAATTTGGCCTTCTTTACCCAGAATAGTCTTGCTGTGCAATTTTAGACCTTAACTGATTTCCTGTGTCGTTCAGTATTTTTTGCAAATAATTGGTCTGTAACTTTGCTTGGTTCCGGAATTTGACTTGAGATATGGGCTGTGTTCATGGGAAGTGTTGCTGTAGATACCCAAGATCCTCAGATGGTGATAACAGGGAAGATTTGGGTACATACGCTCAGGTTCAAACACATATTCTTGCTGGCAGGTCTGTAGATAGTGCTCAAGTTCCTTCACATAACTTCAGGTTAGAATACTCTGTGCTTACCCAACGTGGGTTTTACCCTGAATCCCCTGAGAAGGAAAATCAGGATAGTTATTGTATCAGAACACAGCTTCAGGGTAATCCAAATGTTCATTTCTTTGGTGTGTTTGATGGGCACGGACAGTTTGGTACTGAATGTTCTGTGTTTGTTAGGGATAGGCTTGTTGAGATTTTATCAAATGATCCTACATTGTTGGACGACCCTGTTAAGGCTTACAATTCTGCATTTTCAAGAACAAATGAAGAACTTCATAATAGTGATATTGATGATTCCATGAGTGGGACAACTGCTATAACTGCTCTTCTTGTTGGAGACATGCTGTATGTGGCAAATGTAGGTGATTCAAGAGCAGTGCTGGCTGTTAAAGAAGGAAATAGAGTTGTTGCCAAAGACTTGTCTTCTGATCAGACGCCATTTAGGAAAGATGAATGTGAGAGAGTGAAAAGCTGTGGGGCAAGAGTTCTTAGTGTTGATCAAGTGGAAGGTCTAAAGGATCCTGATATTCAGTCATGGGGGGATGAGGAAACGGAAGGAGGTGATCCACCAAGGTTGTGGGTTCAAAATGGGATGTATCCAGGGACTGCTTTTACGCGGAGTGTTGGAGATAGTACAGCTGAAAGCATTGGGGTAGTTGCTGTCCCAGAGGTGTCAACAGTACATCTTACACCTCATCATCCTTTCTTTGTAGTTGCAAGTGATGGTGTCTTTGAATTCCTTTCTAGCCAAACTGTGGTGGACATGGTAAGGTTACTTTATTTGATGTTAAAATCTACAGAAATTTATTTATTCTTGTTTTTATTCATCTTCATTGTTTTTTGCTGAACACATCTTCATTATTAGCAGTCTGCACTTTTGATATCAGAATTTCTGTATGACTTGCTCTGCTTCAGCAAGATAATGGATATTATTCATGTCAAATCCGTTATTGTGTGTTGTCTATTTCAATGTATGTGTTACTGTGTCAGTATCTGTGTATGTATCAACTATTGAAGTAGATCTTGATGACATTTGCCCTATTGGAGACTATGGTACATTAAGCTGAAATTCTTCTAACTTCTTTGCTTTTGTGAGGTCCCAAATAAGATGCTTGGCATAAAATTGCATTGAGGCTGGATAATGGATCCAATGGGAAAGAAATGTAATTAGAAAACAAGTAAGAAAATGTTAAAGAGATGGATTTCATACCATTAAAAATCAAGATGGAAGGATAGCACATTATATTCTGAACTATGTCTCAGATAAATCATTTTGGTGGAAGGATGGAGTTTTTTGGACATAAAACAGCGATCCCGTAATTTTGCTATCTAAACTCGGTCTCTGAACATTATCTAACAATTGTCATTTGTGTTGCGTATTTCTTCTATAATTAAAATTGGTATACTTTCTCTGGCACATCTCCTTTGTTTGGATCGACTGGCAAGCAATTGCCCTTGTATCATGGCCTTTTTCATGCTCTCAACTCTGATGATGTTAAAAGAGAATTCAAAATATGGGTTTACTGTTGGAATTTTAAGTAGCGTTTTCTTGAATAGTTGTGGGTGACCTGGCACAATGATAGAGTTGCTCTGTTGGTTACTTATAGGTCACAGGTTCATGGTTTAAAAAAAAAAACTTATAGGTTACAGGTTCAAGGTGCTAAAGCAGCCTCTTTGTGAAAATGTGAGGATAAGGCTGCATACTATATACACATTCTCCCTCTACCCTTCCACTAGTCGGGGAGCATTTCGGGTATGGAGTAAACCCATTACAATTTATTGAGTTGTTAGTAACTCCATTAAGTTAAGCTGAAGTCTGAAGACAAGTTAGTATCTAATGAGAAAACATAGAAACTACTACTATTGCACCTCAGTCTTAAACTAGTTGACCTAAGTGATATGAGTCCTCTATATCTATCCGGTGTTATCAAAAGCGAAAAGCGCAAAAAATCTCTAAGGTCCGCTGGGGCTCTAAGCGCAAACCGCAAAAATAGCGTGGGCTTTAATGTAAAAAGGCGCCAATGAAGAACACATATGAGTATTATATGTTTGGTCCAAAACTTATAATAATAAGCATGAAATATAATATATGGACAAAGAAATTGAGAATAATTTACGATAAAGTGAAATATCAATTGTTTAGTGTTGTCCCTTCAGGAGAGACTCATTGGCAAGAAAAAGTATGTCTTAATGCCTTAATGACGACACCAAACCGCACATTAAGCAAGGCGAAGCTCTCAATATGTTTTGTGCCTCACTTCAAGGCTTAAGCGCACTTTTGACAACACTGTGTCCATTTTGCTCAATTTGGATCAGTTTATGCAAATATTTGATAATTGGTCCTTTAAGACATATTAATTAGGGTACTACGAAGCTATTTACATCTTCACTTATCCCTACTTGAGATATAAATCTCAAAACACTATATTCCTGACAAAAGACAGGATCTGGACCAAGTTTTAATCTCAACCAGTTGATAATTTGATATGGCCCCCATGGACTTTTTACTTCCATTTTGTTCTGTTCTTTGTTAACTTCACTTGAATTTCAAGAGGCTATCAGTCTTCTGAAGTAAATTTTCAATGTGATTTTAGGCCTACAACTTCAATCATCGTTATGTTGCACCTGTAGACTGGGATGTAGTTGGAGGTCTATGTAGCATGGTCAAACAATCTTAGGCGGTCTTCTCTCATTTTTCCCTCTACATCTGCAATTTGTATCTTCTATCTGATTTTAATATCCACATGCAGAACTCTTTTGGGAATATGTTGGAACATAGAGGCCCAATGCTTACTCCACTATAACAGTAGTGATCTCATTTACTAAATTGTCCTTTGACTTTGATAGGTATCTTCCTATCACATAGCACTCCTGTATGTGTTCCATTTTCTTCTATTTTTTAATTATCCTCTTTGAACATGAAGCCTGGATATATCAATTGTCTATCCAAATTGGCAAAGCTACATCATATGAATTGTCTGCATTTAAACTAGTAGTTTTGTGCATTTCAATGTGGAGCCTGTTATCTAATGATAAACAGGAGGATTTTGTTTTTTGGTTTAACCATCCGGTATTCGGTACTCAATGGCCCGATTAATTAGGATTCACGCCTCATAGGGCTCATTTAAGGGGGAAGCTCTCGGATAGGAATTTCTCCATCCCCAGAGCTCGAACCCGAGACCTTCGCTAAAGGGCGGAGGGATCCCATATATTCCGCCATATCCCTCGGTGGTAGGAGTAAGTTCTTGAAGACATAAATATATATGTATTCTTTCCTTTCTTTTCCTTCCCATTCTTTTTGTCTTTTTATCTTCTTCCTCTGTATATATTTTGACTGTTCTTTTCATGGGGCATCATCTTTTCCTTTTTCATACTAATGTGGCATCCAACGTTATTAAAGGTTCACTTGATGTGCATTTGAAACTAGCTGCATTGGTAGCTGGTTTTTTGCTCTGACTCATGCAATACTCTAATGCAAGCACAAAGGTGATATGACGTGCACAACATCCTCATAGACACTGTTTTTAAAGAGAAGAATTAAATTAGATTCTGAGTGAATATGTTAATAACTAAAGTTTGAAAATAAGAAATTTAGTAATAACAAAACTAGCTAAAGATAAAATTAGAAACTTAAAATTGTATTTACATCCAAATGTGTAATATAAAATGGTTGCTGTACTTGATTGACACAATTTTGACTTCATAAATTTCAATTTATTGACAATTTTCAATTTCTCTGTCCACGTAATGTAGTTTGTCTGTACAGGTACTTTTCATACATTTTGTGTCAGTGTGTAGCTGCATGTGTGTGTATATATATTCATCATTTGTGCCTTCCTTATCTAAAGTTCATGCATTAATTGTGCTCTGGGCTCAAAACCACTATATAGACCCTTGATCTCTCTCTCTCTCTCTCTTTTTAAACACACTCAATGCTTTGACAACACTGGCAGCACTTCGTATACGGGTGATTAGTGGTAGTCATGCCAACAAATTATTGGAACAATGCCGTAAAAGCAGTTTATAAAAAAGCTGTATCATGTATTTATGACATTAGTTAAAATCAATGTGATCAATCTTCAAGTAAACGAGCAAATTCTTTTTACTTGATCTCAGCCACCATTTGTCTAAGTCACTGTTAACATTTTCTGCCTTGTTTCCTATTTTCTTCTTGTGTAGGTAAATAGATGCGCAGATCCTAGGGATGCAAGTTCAGCCATTGCTGGAGAATCTTACAAACTGTGGCTAGATCATGAAAATCGGACAGATGATATAACAATCATCATTGTACATATTAAAGCCTTATCCAATGTATGAACCATTTGATTCTTATTTTTTGATTTTGTTGTTTCTTTTCTAATTATCTGGATATAATTCACATATTTCTACTTTGCTTTCGTTGTGTAAATCAGTATGTTCCTATAGTAAGTAGGTAGAACAATTTGAGTGATGGATCTGTTGCTAATGTTACTGGACTAAGTTCTTTCTTCTTTAATGGTGTTCTTTCTGAAGGGGTGTAGGGTGATGGGGGTGATGGGCTGTGGATAATTATGGATTTGGTCTATTGACTTCTTTAAAATAGGATCAAAATAACATAGTTCCAAATTCATGCCTGCAATATCTTGCCTTTGGTATTTCCGCGATTCAAGATTACTTCATGTTTCTGTTTACTTTTGGATTAGCTAATATATTTTGAAGTTGGGATAGTCAGGTGGTGGTGCCACAGCCAAAAGGAACGGAGGAAGAACAACAAACACACAGAAAGAAACATCAGAGATATATTTCACCCCGTGTGCTTCGGAAGGTTATCGGTCAGTAAGGAGTGACTTGTCTGAAGTGAGCTGTTAAACTGTTCCATCATTAGAGCAGAGCTCCAAAGTAGTAGTTTCATCTAGCTTGTGGGTTTCACTCTTTCCCAATTTTACTCTTTTCTTTATCTGGATATTGTTCTATAAGTGACCGCTTGCTTGTACTTCTCTTGTAGGGATTGAACAAAGAAAAGACTTCCAAGGGTTTCCACGCATTTCCACATATTTTAGTTGTGCTTGAAATGGTAACTTCCTTCATTACATAGTGGTTGACGAATATAAACGCACATAACAAGCCATGCATAAGTAGATGCACAAACTGATAGCATATACTATACCCTTCTACACATTTGTCTGAACATGACAGATAGCGGGACCTGAGCACAGCATTCATTTAGCAGTTGAACCAATGTCCTTTCCTTGTAAAAGAATCTAGCAGTTTATGGATCTATTGCCCTTGACTTCAATTGGTACTACTCACTTCGTGTTCTCGTGCATGGCACATCAATAAAGTTTTACCTGGGTTATTCTGGAGACTTCTTTGCTGGGGTGTTGCTTCTGTCATGTACATGGGTTAGTCACATACGTGAGAGCTGCTCAATAGTAGCATCTTCTTGCAACAAAAAGAGCAAACTTTGTACTGTATTCCATCTAAACCTATCAGTTTTAGAACGACAATGTTTCTATCACGTCGTTACCACTTGGCTGCGGAAGAACTTATTGTTGTATGAAGTATCAAACAAGTATGTCACGCATGAAAATTGGTATTAATTGGTTAAATTTGTATATGAAGTATCTCTTATGCTGATCGTGATAGCAGTTGGGCAGAGCACTTGTATGGACTTGGATGAAAAACAAGATTCCCTTAACGAAAAAAATTGACTAGGGGAGTCCGGCGATTGCCTTTTTGCAGGTAAACAATTTTGTCCAAGTCCTTTTGTAAGCTAAGCAAGTGGGCACTACGCTAGGACATGGATGTGTCATGATGTTGTAAGCTAAGCGGGCGCTAAGCTAGGACATGGACTTATCACGACGAGAATTGATTTCTCTATAATGTATCTAAATGTAATAGAAATGCCAGTGTATGCTTCTCGACAAGACAAAGGAGAAATCAATTCCATTTAGGTGAGTCAGGGCTTGGCTTGACCTTTGTTCTTCTCGATTGAAGGCTAGAACTTGAAAGTAAATCATCAAAGCCCTACCATATATTCTCCTTGGTTGGGGGCGGGGATGTCCATAAAATACGTTGAGCACTCTTTAAAGTTGGCAACATAAGGTTTTCAGCAGATCATCTTGTACTCTTAAAAAAAAAGGTGTGGAACACGTGTCGTATCACATTATGCACGTTTAATAGGTACATTTTCTATTAACATCAAATATTCAGTAGGTTAATTCCTTTGATAAGATGTTTAAAATGAAAAAAATTCAGTTCGGCATGATGGCCAAGTTCAGACTAGATAAACAATGAGTCAAAATCCTTAATTAATCTGGTGAATGTTTAGTGGTACTAAGATACAATGTCTGAGTATTGTTGATCTCTCTCTCTATATATGCATTGTTTAGTTATAAAAGCATGCAGACATCTTTTGCAGTTTGCCCTACCAATGATAATGTGTCTTGGCCCCCATTGGCGGCTCAACTATTTAAAATTTAATATAATTTTATTTTATACTGTAGGTATATAATTAATAAATTATCAAAAAATTCCATGAAGTATATAATTAAAGTGATTTTATACCAAAAAGATAATATCAAATTAGGCATAAAAAGTTTGCAATGACAAATATGCATGTTTGCTGATATTCAAGTTATGAAAAAATAATCTTGAAAGTTCACCTAACATGAGTGTGTTGGCCAACAACTTAATTAAAGAAAAGAGTGAGCACCACCTTCGATCTTGTCGTGCAACTGGATGGAGTCAAGGCGATATGTTTTGCCTTATAAATTTTAAGAATGCTCCATTTATTTTTCCTATACATCTATAGCTACTGAAATTCCATCTCCCTTGCTAACCCGACTTACAGGGAGGAAATCAAATACTGCGACATTTTCACAATGCATAAAAACTACAACTTATACTTACACTCTTGACTTGACTTGTATTGCTAACTCATAGATCTTAACAACATATCTCATTCATCTTTAAACAATTTCAAGCTCGAGAAAATACATAGTAAAAATATTGACTTCAATAAGAATCTTGAACTATTTTCATCAAAGTAATTATGAACGTGACAATTATGAAAGATTGAAACTTCAAGATATAAGAATTTTAGCTTTTGTTACAAAGCTGATTACGATATTAAATTGTATCTGTAGCTATTTAATTATTCTTTTAAAAATAAATTAATCATAATTATTTTCAACTAAAAATGATTGAAAATAATAATGAGAATTACGCTTGATAAAAAATTTGTCTTTCTATTTCTATTAAATTAATAGATTATTTTTTAAAAAATTAGAAAATTTCAAAATTATTAAATTAAATAATAATTACGCTTGATAAAAAATTTGTCTTTCTATTTCTATTAAATTAAATAATAACTTAAAACTTATTTAAGTAATCACAAATAATACCATACTTATTTATCATTATATCAAATAAATATATTCATATCCAATATATGATAGGCATAGATAAGTGATGCTCATTATTAACTTGATATTGCACCCTTTTGGTGTCAACCAAACTTCATTTTTATATTTTAGTTTATTTTGGATTCATATTTAATTAGGAGAATATGGTAGCTACTAGCTAGGTATCTAGTACTTATTATCAAATAATATTAACTAATATCAAGGATACTTTTCACACTGTATTTAAAAATCTGTAAAAAGTAAATTAAAATTATGCCTTATTTATATTAACAAAATTTTATCGAATTAGACGAAGCAAAAAGTATTTTAATTTATCATTAATTAATTTTAGATACACATAAATTTATCTTGTAAGTATTGCTTAATTGATAAAAATTAAAATATACCACATTATTTTTTATAACATGATAAAACATAGATAAAAAAAATATATAGTTTTAATTCAAATGATCTTGTACACGATAAAATTAAAAGAAAATTTAGTACAATAAGCAAAAAGAGCTTTCAAAGGGATTTGCATGCATGGTGAGACAATGTAACACCTTAAACAAAGAGAACCCCAAAAATACTAACAAAAAATGATGTGATATAAGAACAAAAAATGATGTGATATAAGTTGTAGTAATTCAATGAGATAACTAAAATTATATTTGTATAACTGCTTTTAAATGACATTACTTGGTGATAAAATAATAAAATTTTGCATATAATTTCATAAATTATATATATTTTAATTTTTTTTGATTAAAAAAATGATAGCCTTCTTTAACTAATTTAATAGATAATAAGTAAATAAATAATGCATGTTAAGGAGATAAGATTTGTTTTGTTTTATAAATATGTCATATGTTAATTCTGTGAATGAAATAACATAAAATTACAAAAGATAAATTTTAAAATAATTTATTATTGAAGTTGAAAAATTATTCATGGATCACAAAAAGATATGGGTACAGCTTGATGCGAATTACCTCTTAAAGATCTCGATTTTGAGTTCGGATATAGAAAAATCATTGATAGAGAACGCTTCCCGCATGAACCCTACACCACGCGAATTTGAATTAGTCAGACTTCAATATAGGTACCATACATCGAATCAAAATCAAATAAAAATTAATCATGAAAGAAGTGAATGTATGTCATATATAATATTAGTTAGAAAATATTACACTATTAGATTTATTTATTTTATTATAATATTTAATTCTTATCTAAAATAGGTAACTTTTTATAAAAAGTTACCTATAAATATCTTTAGACCAAATAGTATAAAATTCCTTTTTACTTTATCGTATATTATTTAAATTAACTTATTATATCATTTAAGAACACAAAATATAATATTTTAATACAATATGAATAAAAATCATTGCTTAAATCAATTTTTGAATTTTCACAAATCATACTTTAAAATTATCTTTAAAAAAAAACATAAAACGACGTAGTATAAACCTTAGAAACTTACAGGGTGTAAAAATTCACAATTACGATTTTTTTAATATTTTATTTTTTTAGTTTTTTTAAAACTTTTAAATTTCCATAAAATCATAATGAGTAATTAATAATTTTATAATTTTGCAAATATTTAAAATTTCAGCCCATAAAAAAATTGTAATGGAAAACGTTCACGTGAGATTTCCCTTCATGGATACACTTTGGCATTTAGAAAAATATTTGGTTATTTTATTATTATAAATTTATCAAGCTTGAGGTAATGACACAAATTAAAGATAATGAATAATTTTTTTTAAATAAATCTTAGCGACTTTAATGCCCCTTACGGCACTTTTATACAAAAGAAAAAGAAATATATATATGAAAATACAACTGCATTATGTATATTTATTAACTAAGCACGAAGTTTAAATAAAATAAAGTTTAAAAAGAAAGATATAATAAAGAAAAACTACAGTCAAAACTTTACATCATCATCCAATTATAACAACTATCCACTAAAGTCACTTATATTTATATTGTATCAATAAAATTATTGCTAAACTAATTTTCACAAAGTAATTATAATTTAAAAAATTAAAGAAATAATTATATAAATCTCCTCTCAAGTTTAACTTCGTAGTAGTTACTTCCTCTGTGATTTTATTATATTATATTATGCTTAATACTTATATTAATTTTCTTTAAAATAATTCTTTATAATCTAATTATTATTAATATAAAAGATATAGATAACAGATTTATCCTTATATTATATTATTTTATTTTATTAATTTTGTAAAACATCAATTATTTCAAGAAAATATTTTTAACTCATTATGCACCAACTTTCAAATTGTGTCTATTAAAAAAAGAATTCTTTTAATAAGCGCGAATAAATGACCGGTATGAAATAAAATTATGATATAGACATTAACATGATACTTGGTGTTTGTAGCTGAATTTGCATTTATACATATATTACAAGCAAAAGTAGACCTTGCATGTGTCAAATTCCAGAGAGATATTTTTTTTATCATCGGCGAAGATAAGCGAATGAAATATAAGAGTATAAACAGGTTTTGTACCATATTTTTGACACAAAAGAGATGGAATAATTTTTCTATGTTTATAAAATTAATTAGGACTAGTTTTAGCGGTCTCCCATCATTTTCTTTGTGACGGTGGCCATTACTCTTTATCCCTTTTTTGCAACAATTTTTTCAAGCCATTTTTATTATTAATGCAAAATTTTACACTGTTCAATTTAAGCTTTCTAATATACTCTTTTGTTCAATTAATTTATGAATATTTGCTTAAACTAAGTCATTAGAAATAAAATCTTAAATTTATTTGCGTCTGTTGATTTTTTTTTTTAAATAATAAAAAAAGACACAATTTGGAATAAGAAAATACAATTGGATTGTTGCTGAATTTTCTTTTTTCCTTTTTTTTTTTTTTTTTTTGTGCAGCCGCATCTGCGGCGCTGCTTTAGCGAGTGGAGGTCCCACGGCGACATAGCCAGATATTTAGGCCTTCGCAATTGCGAGGCTAGCCATCATAATTGCAGCAACACCTAGGGATAAGTGGTTACTTACGGAGTTTTACTTTCATTTTATCTCAATTTTGGAAGAGCTAAGCCCCAAATTTGAGGGAGGTTCAACTTGGAATCAACATATATCACTGAGGTAATGCTTTTACAACAAGTTCTTGTGATTATATATGAATCTAGGCTAGATTTAGTGCTTAAGTCTTGAATTTCAAAGTAAAAATTTGGTGATATTTGTGCTAGATTTAAGAGAGTAAAATTGGAGGTTTTTGTGCATCGATTTGATATAGAATTATGAATTCAATTATATATTTGAAATTGTAGGGTCAGGAATAACTCAGATTTGAAATCAAATTTATATTTTAACCTTGCAGCTTGAGTTTAATTTTTTATTGATAATGACATAAAACCGCATATTAAATTATGGAATCAATTCTTTTTGCTTTGCTTTCTAACATTTGTTAATATTCTTTTGGCTAGAGTTGAGTTGGTTGGATGTGGGAAAAGGTGATTAAGAAAAATTGAAAGCTCACTTGATCGTGGTAAATTAAGACTTTAATATCAATTAGGAAATTTTTTCAACTTATGTGTTATACATGTCTAAATATGTGGAAAATAGCATATTCATGGTGTGATGAACATATATATGACTATCGGGTATGAGATGGGAGATACTTGAAATGCTCGTTTGTAGCTTCATTCCTATATCCGTATTTTGATGGGTTTATCATGTTATGTATGCCTCGTTATATGAATTTAGACTTGTTATATGCTACAAAAGTATGATTTGTATCTATACGTTGAAATTTCTATTTGAGACAAAGTAAGGACAAGATTAATGCATAAATTCAAGACATAGGAATTATTATGTCTACAATGGCTTGAGATTAATATCTTCTAAAGAAGACATTATTGGATGTTAATAAGTTCGTATAGAAGATCGGAAGATATGAAGATTTGAAGAGAATGCTTTAAAAGTTTAGTCAATAAATGAAGGCAAACTAACATTTATAGGAGAAAATTAACATGACCTTGATTTGAAAAAAAGGTTCATGGAAATAAAATGATGGCATGGCATTACATTTAATGTGATGGGAAATGAATCTTTTCGGATACCATAAAAATGTTTGTGTACGCCTAAAGGAAACATTTAATTTTTCCACCCAAAAGGAGGGCCAACGATTGTTCCGCTTTCCGAATGCTGGATTAACATTCAAAATAATGTGGGGGGACTATTTTTATGGGGAAAATATAATTTCAAACATAGATAAGAGGCACGGATGCCACGTATATCGAGGAGTCAAAGATGAAGTCACAAAGAAATCAATTAATGGTGAAATAAATGAGGCCACGGTGGAAAAATCCGAAATCGCTCTTCAAGCTCCTAAAAGAGGTAAGTGAAGATAATGGTACAAGAAGAGGACTAGACTCCAGATCTGGGGACAAATACATAGGGATCAAAGGCACAAGAAAAGTGACGATTTACATGGTATGTGGTCGCATAAGAGACCTCGCTAATAACGATAAACCGATAGTTAGGAGTCTATAATGGCCTAGAAGGATTATCAAGATTATCACTATGTAAATTATAGGGACCATTTGAGTCATTTGATTGTCATAGTACTATGCAATAACAAAAACTATAAACAATTACTCTCATTTGTAGAAATCATTGAACGAATGTAAGGAAATACAACTTTATTATTTTCTGCTCTCATTTTTCTCTAAGTTTCCATTGTTACATTCGGTTACTCATTAAGCATTACTAGCTTCAAATAGTTGAGACCAAGAAGCTTCAAACCTCCTGGAATAGATAACATCATACTCCTTATTTTTTGATATACTTAGCTTATCTTACATATACGTTATTTATTAATCATTTTAACTGATATTATTTATTTCTATAAACTCAAATGTAATGTAATTGATATCGTGTGTCCTTGACATCACTATAAATTTTTTCAAAAGGTCATATTTTCTTTTGTACCTCACAAATAAGTTATATTTTTTCTTTATTATACTTTTTCAACATATTTGTTTATTTTCATCCAACTTTGTGGGGTTCTATTTGCCCATTTTTAAAAGTCATATTTCTCCCTACGACGTCAAATCCCCTGTCTTCTAATATATTTACCTTTACATTCATCCTCTTTAAGACCATATTTTATACACTAAAAAAAAAACTAATTTACCCTATTGCATTAATTTCTAATGTCCCACCCACTCTTCCTATGAGACATCTACATGACACTTTTATTTAATTAAATTTACTAACCTCATTTAAACTCTTTTAATTTCACCACCCATTCTAGTTAGAAAAATTAAAACCCAAAAATTTTATTTTCATCCATGGTGTATACGATTTCAACACTCAAATCTCATTCAAATTAAACTCAATTTCTATTAAGTATACAAGAATAGTTGTTGCAATAATTTTTATTTATTACACTAATTTAAATCAGAAAATTACAAATTTACAACTATTACAACTAAAATTGACTCAAAGTAGAAAATCTATGCACAAATAAGAATGTTGGAACAACTATTACTTATCACAAATAATAGATATTGAGTTTTAATTTGAATGGGGTGATTTGAGTGGTGAAATTGTATCAATCATGAAATGCATAAATGAAGTTTCAGGTTTTAATTTTGGTGGGTCGATGGGCCGGGACGGGTTAAAAGATTTAAATGTGTTAGTAGATTTAGTTGGAGAAAAATGCCGCCGTAGGGCTCCACATAGGAAAATTAAGATGGGGCATGGGGGATTGACTGCAATAGGGTAACTATGACTTTTCTAGAATACAAAGGCAAATATGAACCTCAAAATTGAATGAACAGACAAATATTGAAGATATGAAGATTTAACGTTGTAGAGGGTAAATATAAATTTTTTAAAGAGTATATCATTCTAAAGTAGGATGAAAAGAGCAAATATATTGAAAAAGTATAATAAAGGGCCAATGTAACTTATTTGTGAGAATATAAAGACAAATATAACCCATTTTTGTAAATCTAATCAGATTACCCCTCTTATTGGTAAGCACATATTACGCTTAAAACTAACTCTACTATTAAAGCACTAAGATAGAAAAGAATGAAACTAGGTTACGCTGGCCTGATCAGCATCCACCCTACCGCTCAATCTCACCTCCCGCCCATACAATTTTAAAAACTTCTCAGAAATAAGGGTCAATACCGACGGAATGCTAGGCTTTTGGGAAAAATCGATGGCTAACCGGCGGGATCGATATTCTCGAAATTGGCCCATCGAAAATAATAAATTGATGGCAACATCGTAGGAAATGTCCATCGATTTTTAAAATTCAAGTTGGTGGATATTTTTAAATGCCATTTGACGTGGAGAAATAGTTTGCCGACGGACACCCTTGGTTTATTTTAGTTAATTTATTAATTATTTTTTAAAAAATTAAAAATCACCTCTATCCGTCGGTATTTTCTTCATAGTCAAGAACAAACCAACCGGACTGCATCAGTTTTGTCACACCCCAACCTAAGGAAGCTGATCAGCACCTGGTTCCATCCCTGATAGGAGCATACATGACGCCCGAATATAAACAAAGATCAAAACTGACAGAGGTTAAAGGCTAAAATAACATATTGGATAGTAGTAATCAAGAAAACGTGGCAAGTAGGTGGTATTATGCTACTAGGTTCGTCAAGACCATACAACCAAAAGGCATACACAAGGACTCATGACCTACTACAACATTTACAACCTAACAAAATTTATGAGTCTCTAAAGAGTTTTAAACAAGTTTATACTAATCCAAGACGTGGCCCACTCACCCAATATGTACACAAAATCACAAAAGGTATCTCCGGAAAAGTTGAGCTTACCATACCCGTATGGAACTCAACTCAACCTCGGGAACCTCGATCAACCTGACAGTTAGGAATCTACAAGCATGAACAACGCCCATTCAGGAGCGCTGTACACAATGTACCGAATATGAGAGGCGACTATAAAACAAGAGTTTAGAGATAGACAACCGACAGAACATAGACCGACAACCTTAAAAAAATATAACCTAGAAATCCACATACCTGGGACATATAGGAAGCTCCAAACAACAATATAACACCACCAATCAATACAAATATAACACAAGTGAAATATATCATCAATCGTAATCTTCTGATCATCTCTCGGCCGTAGTTAGAAAGATCAATCCATCTCAGAACCAACGCAATCCCAGGAAGGCTCAGACATGTCAGACCACTCTCGAATCATGTCTTGATTTGACAGTACGGAGGACATCATCCTCAACCCTGCAATCGATCAACCCTCCGTCTCAACCTCTCGCCTAAACACTCTTGCATTGGGTCCACAATCCCCAAGACCTCAATTAGAACATAAAACCATAATCACAAACATTCAAAATAAATTTTCACAATTAAGACCCTAAAAGCCCCTAATCGACCCACGATGGCGTCAAGCGACACAAATTAATTCTAAGGCCGGCTGACTCGATGACGTGCTCCATCGGCACACTGCCCTAACCCAACCTTGTGACAAACATTAACCCAAAACACCAAAAAACCAGTAGCTCAACCAAGGGTACACCTATTACGAATTCAAGGCTTCATGAGACAGCCCACACGCACGACAACAAGACAACACAAGTCTACGGAAATCATGTCAAAAGGGAACAAACGGCTCACACATACCTTGAATGTCACTGAACCTAAGATAGCTGAACCTCCACTCCCCAAGTACACCAAGATACTGCCTGCAGCAGCAAGCAAACCACCAACACACTGCTAGAAGATCCAAACAAGAGAAACAACACAAAAGAAAGTTTACGGACTAGTTCTTCGATGAATTTACTGTAGAAATCTAAAATAAAATTCTACCAAGATCAACAACTCCTTAAGCATCCTAAGTTACTAAGAACCAAAAAAGAACAAGAAATTACCAACAAGCAACACGAAGCAGCCACCAAGCTGCCGGAAACATAATTCAATACCGCGATCTACCTGGAAGAATCCAACCCCGATACCAAAATCACTTGGACTTATGAATTCTTAGCTCCAAAACCAAAAGAAAATCACTGAGAGGGACTTGAGAGAGGTTTCATACAAAATATGTTGCTGAAAAATGAATTTTGATGACCAAACAATCAAATCACAAAGGATTAAATTTAGTTATTTTTGACGTGTCTTCTTATGCAATCTAATTAAAATGTGAATATCTCTCTACTTCCAAGTTGGATTAATGAATGGTTTAATGTGTTGGAAACTAGGATCATGACCTTTAATTTTATAGGTCGTACACCCCTAACTCCATATATATTAGAGAAAAGACTCAGACATTTGACCTAAATTTTAAGAAATCTCAAGAAGGAAATTTGCGATATACTTTGCCGAATTTCATTTACAACTTGATCGACGTCCAATATTAAATACGATCATAGAGTGACTCAATTAACTCATAAGAACTTTCTTCATGGACTAAGTACTCCCAATTTATCTGTAAAGTACAAATTTATTGTTTAATCTATACTCTGGTAAGTACATCCTTTTCCCCTAGAAACATTCGCCCGAACGTTGGACAACACACACAATTCATGTCTGGAATTTGATACGACACAACTAACCCATGAAACTTATAGAATAGAGGTATATTGACAAATAATACCAATAATACCATATATATATATACCCGACGTGTTGCCTGTTGAGGCTCATACTACTGCTATCCAATGGAAAGATACGTGGATGAGATGCATAATCCGGCGTGGCGCCTTCGCTCTTACCTTGCCCTCAGTCCATTTGTGCCCCTAGTCCACTTGGCCTTGCTGGTGCAAAGATGACTCTACCACAGACCCCGTCGGGGTCGGTTAAGCCACTGTCCTCAAACAGATAATCCATGAACTACGTACCCTCACCACCATAAGTAAAACATATAATCTGGCTCCTTCTACACCTACCTGCGTGCCTCCTACAACATAATGCAAAACGGTATTGCTTGACCCTCTAGACGCTGTCTTGCCTCCACTGTACCACGACTAGGTTCTGTACCCGAGCACTGTTGGTGTCGAATAACCATATGGCCTCCCGATACGTCATGGCTTAGATCCACCCCGTGATTCACTCTGAAGCCCGGCAGCCTCATTCTTCTTTTGTTGCTCCTCTCAGCTCGCCCTATTCTAGCCGCTTTAAATTGTCATCCTCTAAACTCGTGCTAACGCTCGTACACGTGCTATGCTTACACCCGCCCGCATAGCAACTCTACAATGCCGCACATACTGAAGCAACTCATTTACATACCGATGTATCTTGGCAAGCATGGTGCTAACAAAAGAAGGAGCATATCGGGCCAATGAATCAAACTGAAGTCCATACCGCACGCTCATATTTCCCTCGCTTCCAAACGGGAAACCGATCCGCCCTATCATCCCAAACCCTAAAGGTAGATACCGTGGCTCTATAAATGCATCAACAAAATCAGTCCACATGACCAGAGGTGCATCTCGACCCCTCGAGCGCTCCCAACCTTCATATCACAACACCGCTACCTCGCGCAATCTAAACGCCGCCAACTCAGCCCCATTAGGAGTGGCATGCATAACTCGGAAGATGCAATAACCGATCCATGAAGCTCCTGTGGGTCCTCATTTGCCCGTGTCCTGCAGAACTCTAGGGATTCAAAGGCGGAACTCCTCGAGCCTGGAACTCCCCAGCACGTTCTCTAATCCTTGCACCTGGCTGTGCCCCAACCTCTGGCTGTCCTCAAGTACTACTCGCTAGAAATGTACCGCAACCCTCAACTCCCGGGACTTTATCATCGCAATTGGGAGGGTGCCGTGTTCTCCTGTGACCCTCTGCCCTCCGGAACATCTCTAGCTGGGGATACTGGTTCGGTGGTGGAGTGACGGCCTCATCCCGGGCCTCAGATGGGTCTCGTTCTCATAGGGTGTACCCTCGCTAGTACTCTCACCTGCTGCAATATCAAGCTGCTGTCCTACGCCGTTTCCTTCCGAGTTGATGCATCCCCGCATAATTTAACAAACGTAAGACTAGACTCGACTCCTACAACTTAGACTTTAGCGCACAGATTTGATTAAGAAAGAAGAGTAACCATCCAAAATGCCCTGTAGCCTCTATCTATAACTACGCCGCAACACATACATAAAACAAGACTCTACTAGACACTGCCTATAGGACTCCCTAGGACATGAACTCGCTCTAATACCAAGTCTGGTCACACCTCAACTCAAGAAAGTGTGACTAGCACCTAATGCCATCCTAGACATAGAAACATGTTACGACGCCAAAATATAAAACAAAATCTAGAATCGATGAGGTTTAGCATAAAATAATATATTGATAGTAGTAATCAAGAAAACATGGTAAGTAGGTATTATGCTACTAGGGTCAAGACCACATACAACCAAAAGGCATACATAAGTGACTCACATGACCCACAACATTTACAACTCAATAAAATGCTCATGAGCCTCTAAAGAGTTTAACAAGCTTATACTAATCTTAGGACAGCCCCGACTCCGCCCAATATGTACACAAAATCACAAAAAGGCATTCAACAAGATGGAGCTTACCACACTTATCTGGAACTCCAACTCAACCTTGGGAACCTCTTGATCAACCTGATGGTTAGGAGACCTATAGGCATTAATGCAGCGCCCGACTAGGCATCGTACACAATGTAATATGAGAGGTGAATTATAAGACAAGAGTTTGTGAGATAATAGACAAACTAACAACATAGAAGACAACCTAAAAAATATAACCTAGCAATCCACATACCTGGGACATATAGGAAGCTCCAACCAACAATATAACACCACCAATCAATACAAAGATAACACAAGGAAATATATTTATCAATCGTGCACCGCTCGACTACTCCTAGCCAGAAGTTAGAAAGATCAATCCATCCGGGAGAACCAATGCAATCCTTACAAAGGCCTGTGACATGTCACCACTCTCGAATCATGTCTTGATTTGACACTGACGAGGATATCATCCTCAACCCCGTAGGCTCATCAACCCTGGGCTCAACCCCTCACTGAAACACTGCAAGGTATCCACAAGCCCCAAGGCCTCACTAGAACATAAAAAACCATAATCACAAACATTCACAACAATTTTCACAAGTAAGGACCCTAAAAATCCCCTAATTGATCACGATGGCAGTTTAATAATAAACTAATTCTAATGGCCGCCGGACTTTCGATGACGTGGCTCACCGGCACACGAGTTTGAACCATTTGTGACAAAATTATCCCATAAACATCAAATAATGTCCAGTAGTCAATCCAAGGTACACCTATCACAAATTCAAGGCTTATGAGACAGCCCACACGCACGACAATAACACAAACACAAGTCTATGGAAATCATGCCAAAAAGGAGAACAAACGCCTACACATACCTGGATGTCAATGAACCCAAGATAGCCAAACCCCACTCCCCTAAGTACACCAATATACTGCCTAAAAGGAACCACCAACACACTGCTAAGAAGAGATCCAACAACAAGAGAAACAACACAAAAGAAAGTTTACCGACTAGTTCTTCATGAATTGACGGTAGGAAATCTAAAAGCAACATTCTACTAAGACTAACAACTCCTACATCCTAAGAATACTAAGAACCAAAGAACAAGAACTACCAACAAAAACACGAAGCAACCACCAAACCGCCGGAAACACAATTCAACGACGCGATCTACTTTGAAGAATCCAACCCCGACACCAAAATCAATTGGACTTATGACTTCTAGATCTAAAACCAAAAAAAGAAACCATGAGAGTACTTGAGAGAGGTTTCATACGAAATATGTTGCTGGAAAATGAATTTTGATGACCAACAACCGACCAAATGGGGATTAAATAATCCTCCAGCGCCTTAGTTATCTTTTGACGTGTCTCGCTTGTAGTCTCATGAAAACGCTAATATTCTCTCTACTCCGAAGTCGGATTGATGAATGGTTTAATGTATTGGAAACTAGACTCACAGAACCTTAATTTGATAGGTCGTACACCCCCTAAATCCATATAGATTGAGAGAAAAGACTTAGACATTTGACCTAAATTTCAAAAATTTCATGAAGGAAATTTTGCAATAACTTTTGCCGAATTTTCGTTTACAACTTGATCGACGTCCAATCTTTTTAATAATGGTCATAGATTGACTCAAATACCTCATAAAACTTTCTTCATAGCTCATTAAGTACTTTAATCCTATCTCAAAGTATAATCCTTTATTTCTTAATCTATACGGGGTGTTACAAGTTTTTTGAGAAACCTAATAGAAACCTGTAATTTCTGCATTTCCACCTACCAAATTAAAATTCAATTTAATATCAACTACAATCCAACACTAATTGCACCAAAATAATTTTAAATCAATAATAACATCAATAATATAGTAATTATTGAATAAAAATATTTTTAATTTTTTATTTTTTCTTTTTGAAGTTTTACATATAAATTCAAAACAAAATTTAAAAATTTTAATATATACAAAGTTTCAACTTGTTATTAATGTTCAACAATATAAATCCTAACAACTATGTATCCTATCAACACAGTCAATATCGTTATCACTCAAACTCATCTTCAACTGAGGTGAAGTGGAGAACGGGCAGCTGTCTCCATGTGCATTCCACTAGCAAGGAGCCCCCGTGGTTTGACATATGCTCTTATTCTCAGAAATGTCTCTTGCCTCGACATCTACCTAGGCACGTGTGGCAGTTTTGATCTTGTCCGACATACCAGCAATCTGAACATCATCAACCGCTTCGGCCTGGCTAGAAGAGCCAATACCTTGTCTGGGATTGACCCAACGAACTGGGTTCCTAGATCTTAGGTCGTAGACTCTCCCTTTCGCCCAGATCTCGAATAACGACACGGTTGTGGTCAAGCTAGCCTCGCCATGGGCTTGGTTGGATTCTGGCTGTATCTGTGGCTAAAGATCATTGACAATCCATCTGCATAGTAAAAAAAGTGAGTATATGCTTGTTCAAACTTAATATATTAATATTTATATGTAACTTGTAGGGACTTATATAGGCTTATTCATCCCTTTCTCGATCCAGTGTCCGAATCCAACTCATATCTTCTTCTTCTTTATGTGATAGCCTGAAAGAACTCCTCCTGAATCAGGTCATAATTCAATTCTTGGCCTGCAAATAAAATGTAATCAAAGTAAGTCAATATATAATATTTAATAAAATTTTTAATTCAAGTATATGTATAAGTTACTTACCAATTCTCAAACTATTGTCCCTTCGCTCTTTCACCCCATTGTGCAACAAACTACCTTTGCCTTCCTCTGACTTCTTCGCTTCTTCAGAGCTTGTACCCGCAATCTTCAATACGCCATAGAAGCCAATCAAAGCTTTTGCTCTTTCCTTGGAATTCTAAGCAAATCGACATCCCGAAATTGGCCTTCCTCTCATATGTCATGGAAATTATCTTGTCGTACTGGTGGAAGCCAAGTAAACACGTCTATAATCAAATGATCACTATCATTTGATGATATATCATAGTAGTCAAACCGATTAAACATTCCCCGTAATTTCCAATGTGATATTTTCCTCCAGGTTGGATAAGGCCAATCATAAAGCTTTCAAATGCTCTCCCGAGAGTATTTCCGCTCTTTTTTCGGAAAGACCTTGCAAAATTGACAATGAACATGTGAGTTATAAAATAAAATATTAAGATTAAAAATTATAAATCTAAATAAAAATAAAAACAAATTTACCTGTATCTATTGTTGTAGCCTATACTTTATGTATTTATTAGTCATATTTTATCCATACATAACTATATTTTGAGAACAAATTATGTGTGTTATCTTATATTTTATGATATATTTGTGAAAAAGAGTTATTACACATGATTAGATGCTTTGCGCATTAAAGTGATGAATTTGAGCTTAATTGTGGCTTGAAAGTGCATGGATGGAAAATGGGGTCAATTTAAACGAGTATGATAGTGTCACTACCCAACATAGGTTTGGATCTAGACACAAGACCTAGAATCATGAATGGCTCCAAGTGAACCCATGACATGAATATGATAACTTAAAGATCACATTTAAGCAAAACTAATAACTAAAATTTGAATAGCGAAGTTTGAATATCAAAACGTCTAGCCAACGATAGTATCATAACAGTGAGTCTGAAGATGAATATACAAATCTATGTATAAAAAGCCTCTACTAACTGCTGAGATATTGGGAAAAGCCCCAACTATCTCTAAGTCTAAAACAAACTCATTTAATGATACTAAAGATAGATGTCCTCGGAGGATGAGGACTCACCAAGGCAAGATTCGAATTGGAACCGGGAGTTGTGACTAACTGCGTGGCTAAGTCTAATCAAGCAGGACTCGTATCATGAAATGATACAAAAAGAGGCATGCGGCCGCACTTGAAATGTACTGAGCATGCAAGATAAGTAAAACATGCCGAGTAAGTATAACTGAAGCCATGCATATTTCATAAATCATAACATCATAAGAGTCGGAGCCGCATACCGATATCCAAAATATAATATCTAAAACTGGATCTCATAACCGAATCGAATAACCCAAAGTTGAAACCGACCATAAGTAAAAGCCGATAACCCGATTGGCTGGGACAAGTCTACTCGAAACATCATATCATAACCGATAACATTTATAAATGAGATCATGAGGAATAATAGGAGACTCTCCATATAACCGACATTATCAGATAGAGCTTACGTGATCCCAACTATTAAGCATCACGTGGGCAGAGCCGTTCAAAGCCTAGTTGTTACACCCCGTAAGTTTTTAACATTTAGTCGACCTATTCATATGTTGGTTGAGAGTTTTAGAGTGTCATACGTATGAGGAAAGGGCCGGGGAAAGGGGCCGAACGAAAGCTCAAGTCGGGATTTCGCCGGGAGGAGGCCGAACTGCCGCCTGTGAGGGGCAAAGTGGCACAGAGTGTTCCTGCTGTTAGCCAACGTGGCACAGAGCAGAATCACATAAGGCAATATGCCACGCTGCCTTGTATGCTGCTTCAAGTATATATAGTCCTCACCCTTAGATTTCATGTTATTTCGGGCAAACCACGACCAAGCCAGGAGGTGGGGACGAGGGAGAACATTTAATTTTCATCCGATTATGCCGCCAAACGCCGTCCAAATCTAAATTAACTTCTGAGTATCGAAGTATAAGGTTGGAGGGAGCATTTCTACAGAAAGTTAGTTTCGTGAAATTCCGCCCGACAAATCATCGTCCAACAGCCATAGTTGGTGGAATTGCTTCACTAGTGTCAATACGATCACAAAGCTTAAAGTAAGTATTTTCCCCCTTCTAGATTCCCGAGAAATTATGAGTTTTTGATCATTCTTCGATAAGTTGAAGTATAGCCGTATATATATATATATATATATAAGTTATTGTTTTCTTTCAATTCGAACGGTTGGCCCTATTCTTCTTTGATATGATTACAGATGAGAAGGGCAGTTGAATACAAGTCGATACCTTACCGCTTAGCCGAAATGGCAAACGAGGTATATAAGGCTTAAATCTTGGCAAGTATCCTTGTCGTGACAAAGGTTACGACTTATGTTCTCTAATGAAATAACGATCTCGGTATGTTGCGTATAGTTGCTACCACTAGATTCTAATTTGATATGTTGTAATTAGCTATTTTGATATACATATATAAATATCGGCTATGTTATGAGTAGCTTCTTGGCTAGGGATTACAAAGCATAAATTATGGTTAGTTGCTAGAAAACCTATTCAGATCGTGCCGCAAGACCCCTCGCTAAAAGGGAGCAAAGTTAAATGTGATTCAGAGCGCTATGGAAAACTCTTTAGTTCTCAGTTTATTGTAATGGTAGAATTATATGTTTGTTGCCGTGCCTAGACTTCGTGAAGCTCGCAAGAGTTATTGTCCCGAATCAGTTGGTTAAACAAGATGGGCGCAATAGAAGTATCTAACGACTAGTTGGCTACCAGACAAGGTGAGCATCCCTAGAGGTTATTGACGTTATCGCACGTTCCAGAACCAGAAATAGAGACATAATAGGTATATTCTAAAGTTAGCAACACCAGGGTTGTCCAAAGGTATTGAGTGACCGTCTCCGCCATCCCTTTATCCTTTATTAGTGATTGTCATCAGTCGACTTAACAGCTTATATGTAGGAATTTCCAAGAAGCCGGCCAATTGTCCGAGTCAGATAGACCCGTGGTACCCCAAGGAGGGGTCCACATCAGTAGTAAGTGACGAGCCAAAGACCCCAGCCGCCTATAAGGTATTCAAAAATGTAGTTCCGTGAGAGGGCCAGCCCTATAGTTGATTAATTAGAAAATAAGCAGTTAGCTATCCGTAACCCCACAGCTATTATGAGTTATAGATATCCGAGTAGGACATTTCAGAGTATTATCAGGCCACTCGCACTCCGCTCTATTCATCCTAGACTATTAGAGATCACTATCAGATCCTCTAATCAAACGAGCACATGGCGTGCCTGTAGACAACCATGGGCGATTATTCCTGCAGCGAGTAGCATTAGCATGAGGCCCGTATACGTATACGCTCTTTTTATACATATAGATTGATGTGTTCCGTATAGAACGTGGGGTTGGGTTCCTCTCAGCATAGGAGCCTTCCATGACTGCCCTGTGGTTAATAGCTGTGCCGCCCGCCAGGCGAGGATACGCCGCTCTACGAAGCGGCATGCCATCCGCAAGGGACGAAGATGGGGATCTAGATCCTCATATTGCCGTGGGTTGGCCTTATACACACCCCCGCCGTAGCGTTTACGCCCGGGGTGTAGATAATGTGAGCCCTCCGGACTGCACTCCACTCGCTACAGTTCGTGGGCCAAGCGGGCCCAGACCTGTGGGACCGATGTTGGCTATAGTACCAAAAGAGGAGTTCTCAGACACCCGAGTAGGGGTATATAGATTGAGATGTGCCTGCCGTGACTTATGGGGGCCCGACAGCTATTCTCGTGCTGGATCGTACCTCCCGGCTTATGGGGCCATGTGGGGTTCTTGTATGAACTCTTGTCTGCTAGTTGTAGTGTATAAATGTGTAAGTATGCAATCTTAGTTTATGTACATGTAGTACCGTTAGCCGCAGATTGCGAATCGCCAGGCGCATGCGTTAATTTTTCAAATTCTTCTTTTTATTTACGTCTAGTCCTATTCAGCTTAGCTATTGCCTTACATATTCTAAATATTGTATCGACGCCCTTCCCGGGTCGTCGCATTACTTGCCTACAGTGCATATGTATCGAGGAGCAAGTCCCTTGTAATTCCACGCCATTGCAGCCACGCCCTCCTTTCTTCCTGAGCTTGTGTGATAGAGGTTTACTTCTTTTGGTTGTACGTTATGGGTAGGTTGGGGCCCTGTCCTGGCCGTGTGGTCCTGTGAAGATTTTTGATTGGCGGCCTTATCAGCCCGCATAGAAATCCCTATGATTGTTTGTCTAAGCCGTTTACTTTCACAAAGGGCTAGGCCTTGTCGTCCGGAGGTTGTATTTACGGCTGCTATATAGCCCGTCATTTTCTTGATTCCAGAGTTAAGAGCCCCGCACTAGAGGTGCTTAGGCTAATCAGCCTTAGTAGTTCAGGTTCAGATCAGCACTAGGTGCCGCTCATGCCTCCCAAGGTGGGACGTGATACTGTCGTTAAGGGTCACTACCATGATATCAATATCAAGTTGAGGGCCCTTTTAGGTAGGGAAGCTCATAAGGGAGGTCCCAAACTTAAATGTGAAATCCTACATTAGTAGGTAGTTCCTAAGACCCAGGTGTTCATGAACTCTGGCCTCTCGTGCTATAAATTATTCTAAAAATATGCAAATTCAACGAAGCTGAAACTATACTATATTAAAATAGGAGTATAGACTCCAAAACCATATGGTAAGCTGATTTATAGAACTAAACTAAATCTTGAAAACATGCTAATCTAAGTAGGATTATCCAAAATATGAAGATCAAGTGCAATTCTTGAAATAGACTTCACTTAGCTATAAATCATAGATTCATATATGGGTAATTTGTAAACATACCTCATGCTAGATATTTCATCATACTTGAAATCATATATCATAAACTTGATTGTTGGAACTATGCACAATTAAATAATTTTTCTAAAACTTGAACTCACGAATTTATAATCAAAACATGTATACAAATCTGCCCATGATTCATCAAACATACTTTAAAACATAGAGGGAATCGACCCATAGACGATTTGTAAGAATTCTATGGAATTAGATTGAAATCTCTTTTTTTATCATAATTTGAATTGAGACTTGATTCGTGAAATTTAGGAGAATGATAACCATGAGAGCAAAAGGAATCCTCATTAATGGCCTCACATACCTGAAGAATGAATCATATTCCTGAGAACTCAAAAGGATTTGAGGAGAAAATTGGTAGGATTCTAGGCTTGATCTTCAATGGAGATGTCTAAGTCTTGGTATGATGTTGGGAGGGGAAGGGGTTTAGAATAGGTTTAACCCTCTTAAAACCCTCCTAATAGAGCTTAAAACGATGTAGTTTAGGACTTAGGAACTTAGAAATTATGAAAATGCCCTTACTTAAATCGCAAAAAATTTCACTCGACCAGATGTATTGATTCACACCACGAGTCATACCTCAATACCATGACTTATGGTTACCATCCGTAGTCACCATTATTTTCCTGATTTTCCAAAGTTTCCCACAGATCAGACCATGACTCGTACCACCAACCTACGAGTCATATATCCACCCGTGATCACTGTTTCTAAGATCCTCATTTTTCTCATGGGTAAGCCATGACTGTTGTTTCCCACAATGGGTCGTACAATGATTCATACCTTCCAACCAGGTAACTCAGTCCTTAAATCAGCGATTCATCCTATGACTCATAACATGATCCCATGAGTCGTACCTTGCCTGTTGTCACTGAACTCCTCCTGCATTTTAACTGCATATCTGATTTAGCTATTTTCATACCATCTGCTCCACTAGTCGCCCCGTGAATTTTTTTTTCTCTTCACTTAATACATTTCAGATCTCGGGTCTAGTCTAGAAACCTTTAGGTATGATAGATATAGAAGTTGGCAAAGCGCACAGGCACAACTATTCTATTGCCTACGCGCCTTTACAGGCTTGGTTGGAATACCAAAGACTTACGCTGCCAGAAGTATGGTGCTATGAGGGACGTGATCAAATTTTGGCTCTAAACCAATTTTTTAACACCTGAAAGAACCAAAAGATAACTACAAAAAAATTGTGAAATAAAAACTACTAATCGAATTTAAATACCAATCAACTATTTCAACATCGTATTCTTGGTAACAACACCAAAATGTTGATATCCTAAATTACACCTCGCAATTAAAGTATACAGTCGTTGTCGGGAATATAATAACCCAACATAGGTTGGTCAATCTACAGGGAATAGAAAAATATTAATGATGTATAACCAACTTGCAATCAATATTTTGGAGGGGGGAGGGGTTGAAAATAAGGAAAAGAAAATAATGCTTACAAAGATTTAGTTGTGTATTAAACTATCAAGACAAAACTAGGACTGTGTTTTTCATTATTTCATAACTTAGTAGGCTTTTATTTAATGATCTATCCTAGTAATTTGTGTAAGACTGACACCAAGTTCATCTAACGCTTCCCCATTACAGATGAATTTCACTTATATCCTCTCACACTCAAAGTGTGTTTATTTTTCCCATGTAAGCTCCTGTCTATCCCCAATATAGCTCAAGTTACCCTAGATGAGGGCTGGTAGCCTCAAATTATCATTCTTATTCTCTTTTCCTAAATTCAACCTCCTTGGTTGTGCAAGTTGAAGATATGGACACGTTTCATGTTTGCGACCGCAAAATTAATTAAATTGAAGAGGAATCAAATACCCAATTAATCTACCATTTAATAATTAGTATTTTGTTATGCCTACTTTCATTAGTCCATCATGGTTCCTACAACCTTAGCTTAGAGATTTAGCCGCCTTCAAGTTTATGAGAATAACAATAAAAGTTGTGGAAGAATTCATAATGAAATACTTATGATAATATAAACTTGTGTAACGAAATCTCCAAAGTTATATTGAGTTCAAAGAAATTGATGAATTTTCAACAAATATTCATCTATGCTATTACAAAAATTCATAAAGTATGAATTGTGCAACACTAGAATTGTACTTCTTTACACCACACTCTATATTTCACTAAACTCCCAAGTGCATGCCTAATAAGAAGAGAAATAAGGGGTATTTATATTAGTATATTAAGCCTTCATTGTTCCTCTTCGGATTAGAATGGGGTTTTGCAGCTTTTGTTCCTAGTCAAACTAGGATTGCAGTCTTTGGCCATCCAGATATCGGGCTCGTGAGGTTGCGCCCATCATAAGACCACGCCCGGCATAGCACCTCTGTGCCAACCAACCTGTGGCACGAGCTATAGCACGCTATGCTCGTGCGCTTCAACTTCTATCATACTCATTTCGTCAACCCTCTTTTTACCATCCATGCACTTTGCCCCTATTAAGCCCAAGTTCATCACTTTAACACCCGAAGAGCATCTAATCATGTGTGTTAGCTCTTTTTCACATATATATATTTAAAACACAAGAAAATAGACACAATTTATTCTCAAAATATAGCTAAGTATGGGCAAAATATGGCTAATAAATGCATAAATACGCCCTTCATCACCATCTCACTCTTAAACTATTATTCGTCCTCGAATAATCTACTACTTCCCTTCTCAAATTCAATCACAAAATTTACCCTACGAACAAGTCTACTTACACTTAGAATCATTAGACAAATTAATCACGTTCCAACAATTTGCTCCACATGCATATAGGATCAACATTCAAATGTCAAAGTTTGAAATCACTTAGCTTCTAGAACTAACTAAACAAGAAATATTATGGACAACATGAATCATATGTAATTTAGCAATCAAGATACACCAAAATTTTGCCATTTTATGCCCCCACCATTTGGGGTTTCTCTTTCACACATAGATATATAACAATATTAACTTGGACATTAACTAATAATTTCTGAACAATCCATAGGCTTGCCCTTAGTGTAATACTCCACTAAAATAGAACATCAAATCTAAGATCAATTAGACTTAAGTTGGTTGTAATGTAAGCTAAGGGACAAGAATTATTAATAATATAGTGACTAATCTCCCTAAGCACTTTAATACACCATAATTCTTTCACTTTTTAATGCAATGTCTAATCCTCCTATTTTTCTCCTTATAATTCTTTTATTTTTCAATGTTTAAACTCAGGTGACTAGTGGGGAATTTTTCACTATTAAGATCATTCACAATTCTTTCTATTCTTTCATTTTAGCTTTTTCTTTTTTTTCTTCCCACTATATCACCTTCCTTGTTTAGGCAATTTTTCACTCTTTTCTTTTTATTTCAATTTCAAACACTTAGCTTTTTTTCTTTTCTTTTCCACTTATGCCCTTTCATATAAAATTATCAATTAAAGTGCCTTAGGAGTCATTTGGATCAAATAAAAGTCAATAGAATAAAAAATGAATTAAGCTTATAAGATGGCTATCTAAAGAAAGACTAAGGCTCAAATGACTAACTAGGATAATCATAATCAAGGTAGCTAAAAATTAGACATAAATAGGGCTACCCAAGAAATAATTGACACTTCCTAGATTCCACATCCTCATTTCATTTTTGTATACACATCGGGTAAGTTCTAGACATCAAATTGCAAGTACAGTATATAAAACATCTTACTCACATTGGCACAAATGGCTCAGAACACCCCGAAAACTTTCCTAGACCAAACTCAGACTCTGCAAGAAAAATCTAGAAGAATCCAGAAAGTTAGTCAGAATCACTGAGAGGTCGGGCCAGCTTCAACGACACGCTGTGTCAGTCGTGGTCAGCCCTGCTTTGGTCTTTTCAGACACCAAGCTTGTCATGCCCACCTTGGGAGGCATGATCAGCACTAGTGCCCCTACTGGAACTCACTGGTCTGTTGGTGATGAGGCACGTCTGTGAAAGCCTGCAACTTCTCAGGAAACATCGGGCAGTATCTCCACAAATACAACTCGGCCGATAAGGCCTTATAGCCGCCTGTAAAGGAAAACAACTAACCAAACAACAAGCAACAAAGGGTTTGCGGGGGCCGACATACATTCAATTGTTCAGTTATACTGGAAATATAAATACAACTATAACTATACTATAGCCGACAAGGCCACTACTTAACAGCTAAACAAGGCCCACGGCCAACAACAATGAAATGAAATAAGTATATAGACCCCACATGCCAACAACAAACTAACCAAAGAGGAAATCGTAAATCTACAAGCCTCAGGAGTGGGAATACACTTAGATAGGGCCCCAACCTGCACCAAATACTGTGAATCAAAAGAGTAAAACCTTCTAACTGTTATCTCCTCGAGGAAAGGAGCCGACTGCACTGCTAACTCTGGCTAAGAGCTGAAGGTCCCGATCCTGCGCGATTCGCACCTATAGGAAAGTAATGCCATTCCCACGGATGGGTGTCAAGATAATATATAATTTAATATGTAAGGAAATAAATGAAAATAATTGAATAAAACTTAAGATGAAATTGAAAGTAACTGAATGAAAGAGATAGAGGTATAACCTAAGTAACTTAACTTCTTGTTGTCTATTCTAATAGTAAATAGTGCAACATAAACCTTACTCGGCCCCCATAAGCCGAAAGGCATAAACCAGCACATAATAAACTACCTTGGGACCCCATAAGCCCTGCCAAGCACACTTCAATATATATACCTCTAACAAGGTCAAACGAGCCAACTACTAAATCATAAGCCATCCCCATCATCCCCTAAGTCTGCAACTAAGCCCGCTTGGCCCCGAACTATAGGAAACAGTCTGTGACTGTTGTTCCAGACTTCGGCAATTAGGCCTTGATAGGGGTGTAGTTTGATACATAAAATAGTCCAACCATGGAATGACTGTATAAGGTCTTGGACCTCATCTGTCCCTCGCAGACGGCATACCGCTCCTTGAAGCGACATCATCTAGCCCCTAGTGGGCAACGACACAAATAGTAACCCCGGGTTGGTCATAGAAGCTATACAAGGCAAAGTCAATCCCAACCGAACGTGCACCGATCTAAGCTAACAACAACAACTATTCTTAATAACAAGAGTTCTGGCTCTCTTACTTGGATTCAAACTCATTGCAGTACTATAGGAACTAACTGCTGGGGCAGCAACGCCTTAATGATACCTCGATAGTCGTTTCCTAAATAACCGACGAGTTTGAACTTGTATTCAACAACACTTTCCAACTATACTTACACTGGGAGAAAGAGACTAATTTCACGCAAAATTCGGCTTAAAATGATAACTTTCAATATTAATAGCAACTATAATTCAACTACGTAAAATACGGTCTAAAATCTATAATTTCTGGAGTTCAACAGGGAGAAATGCTTACTTGATGCTTGTGGATCATTTGTGAGTCAGCTTAGGAGTAAATTCAACAACTTTGCTCGGTAGGGCATGATTTTCCAGGCAAATTTTGAGAAAATAACTCGTAGTAACCTCCCATAGCTTAGAATTCACTCAAAGTTAATTTGAATTTGGAAAACATTTGCGTTGTAATCGGAAGAAAAATTGTAAGGTTGGGTCTTACTTATGGATGAAGTTTTCATTTGGAAATGATTCACAATGGAACTAGAGGACGTATATATATACTTAAGGGCGGTGGGCTGGGGGCGCCCTGTGCCACCCAACACACTGAAACACCCCTGCGTCGTGCCCCTCCTTGCGCGCAGGAGGCTTGGCGCTCGCACTAAGGTCTAAACAGCCCGGCGCACTACGCTAGCCAAGGCACTACCGGATGGCGCATCATTTTGGTCCTGTTCATGCCCACCTCCGAGGCCTTTCCCACATGCAACAAGATCTTCTTACTCACAACAAATCACATGAACACCTACTAACGTTAACATTTTTACAGGGTGTAACATCCTCGCCTTCTCCCCTTAGGAACATTCGTTCCTCGAATGTCAACTTCAATTTACTCCGAAAAAGAATTCTTCTAACTAGTATTTTGAAAATTTCTGGCAGAGTTTCCTCTGTACAATGGGCTATCTGGAAACCTGAAACGCAGAAAAGTCCAATACAAAAGGCCTTGGCAGATGCTATAACAACTATTACATAATAAGGTAAAAAGCACACATCAGGGAGCAATGTAAGCAAGAAATAACAACCAAAACAACCTCACCTAACTGCATAATCTGATCAATCCTGGAATAGGGAAGATATCTAGATTTCATATCATCCTCACTCTTCCCATTTCATCTCTTTATTTCTCGTTTCTCCACAATACTTTAACAGAGGCAACATTCCTTTGTCCTCAACTCCTACGAACCGCCGATCTAATATGACCACTGAACTTCTTCGCAGGCCAAAATACTCAGTAACCTGACATCCTTGATCAGCATGAATGGGAAGGGTCCCCTATACAATTTCAAAGCATTGACACATGAAAGACCGGTGAATAGATTTTAATTCTCGAGGTAAGTCTAACTCATAAGCCACTCGGCTTATTCTCCTAGAGATCCGATATGGACCAATAAATCTGGGGCTAAGCTTTCCCTTTTTACCAAACCTCATTACGCCATTCATTGGCAAAACTTTCAAAAATACCCAATCACCAACATTGAATTCCGTATCTCTACGCCACACATCGAGTAGGATTTTGGCGACTCGAGCCGTTAGCAAGCGCCTCTCCGATAAGAATTACTTTCTTCTCTGACTGGTGGATCTTTTCTCTGTCCAATTAACTCTGATTCTCCAACCTCAGAACCAACCAACTAGGGACCTACATTTCCCCGCCCATATAAGGCTTCATATGGCGCTCATCTCGGGATTGTCGAATGATAAATCGTTATTGTAGAAAATTCAATAAGGGGTAAAATGCCTAACCCAATTTCCTCGAAGTTCAACACATACGCTCGCAACATATCCTCGAGCCTTTGAATTGTACGTTCTGCCTGCCCGTCTATTTGAGGATGGAAAGTTGTACTGATTAACCTCGTGTCCCCAAGACTTTCTAAATGATCGGCGAATCTAGCCGTGAATTGTGTTCCTCTGTCATAAATGAGTAGATGTCGGGACACCATGCAATCAAACTATTTCTTTGATATACAATTCAGCATAGTCCTCGGCTGAGAAGGTGGTCTTGATGGGCAGAAAGTGAGCTGATTTCATTAATCTATCAACAATCACCCGTGATAAATCAAACTCCGTACCGTACGGTAACCCCGCTTCACAAAATCAATGTTAATCGCTTCCCATTTACAAATAGGCATTGCTATCTCCTGTGTCAATCCGCCGGGCTTTTGATGTTCTGCTTTACTTGCTGGAAGTTTGCTACACCCTTTTCATTTTCGCCACTAGTAAATCTCTTTATGTCATGGTACATCTTTGTTGAACCCGGGTGAAGAGAATAACGTGAATAATGTACTGCCATGATCTGCTGAGAAGTCCTGCCACATCTGGAACATGTAGCGACCTCCACATCTCAAGACCCTTTCTTCTCGGTTACCGCAAAGGCTGATACTTCCCTTCATTGAACTTTATGCACAGTTGTAATAGGTTAGGATCTTCATACGCTTCTTTACTTCTACAATCAGGGATGATATCAGGGTATTCTCAATCACCGCCCCCACTGTCTGCCAAGTCTACTATTCGACAAATTTAAACTGGCTAACCTGGGTGCAATTCTCGGATTCATTACTAAGGGAATCTACTACGATGTTAGCCTTCCTTGGATGATATAAAATATTCATGTCATAGTCCTTCAACAATTCTAACCAAACATGCTGCCGCAAATTCAACTCTTTCTGTGTAAAGATGTACTGGAGGTTCTTATGATCGGTAAAAATGTCCACGTGCACCCCATGCAGGTAATGTCTCCAAAATTTTAAGGCGTGGAATTACCGCTGCTAGCTCCAGGTCATGAGTGGGATAGTTCTTTTTATGCTTCCTCAATTGCCTTGAAGCATAAGCTATTACCTTACCATGTTGCATCATAACACACCCTAACCCGATGCCCGACGCATCATAGTACACTGCATAACCTCTGAACCTTCGGCAAAGCTAGTAATCAAGGCTTGATGTCAATGTGTTTTTCAACTCCCCGGAAACTCCGTTCACACACTTCATTCTAGTGAAATTTAGGCTTCTTTCTCGAAGTTAACTTGATCACAAAAGCAATAGCGAAAATCTCTACAAATCTTCTCTGTAATATCCAGCTAACCCCAAGAAACTACGTACCTCAGTTGAAGTTGTAGGTGTAGGCCACAAGTCTTTATTGCCTCAATCTTCGCAAATCTACTCGAATACCAAAGATCCGACACAATATGACCCAAAAAAAGCTACCAAATTCAGCCAGCACTCGCATTTAGAAAATTTTGGTATACAACTTGCGATCCCCGAGAATCTCGGAGCACGCTTGCGTATGACCTTGGTGTTCTGCTTTGAGCGAGAATATACTGCACGTCACGAATACTATTACAAAAAAATTCGTATATCGGTCAAGATGTTGTTCATTGATCTTACGGAACACCGGCATGAGCATTTGTCAAACCTGGCGACATGTCTAGGAATTCAAAATGGCCAAACCTGGTCCTTAAGGCCATTTTCAGATATCTCTCCCGAACCCGAACCTAGTGATATCTAAACCTTAAGTCGATCTTATAGAAGTACTTCGCCGTAGCTTATCAAACAACTCATCTAATTCTTCGCTTGTTCCTTCAATTCTCTAAGCTCAACAGGAGCCATTCGGTACGGAGGGATGAATATAGGCCGAGTACTGCATAGGTCAGATAGCAAAATCGACTTTCCGTCTGGGAATACTAAGAAGTCTATCCGGGAATACATCTAGAAATTCATCTACTACCGAAATAGACCGAAGAGTCGGGGACTTCGCTTTGGACATCCGGAACTCTGACAATATGATAGATGCAACCCTTTGCTATCAACTTTCTCACCTGGAGATAGAATATAAACCTACCTTTTGGTGTGGCTGTAGTGCCTTTCCACTCCGCATTACCTCTTGTAAAGTGGAATCTGGACAGCCTTGGTCAAACATTCTACATTGTCGTAACATGGTGCTAGCCAATCTATACCCATAATTGCATTAAAATCGATCATTTCTAGTTCCACTAAATCATGAGTTTGGCAACCAAACAACCTACCGTGCAACCCTAGTAGATCCTTTTAGCTAATAGAATCACGACTGGCCGACACGAAAAGGGGTCGCTTGAAGCAATTCCCGGCGTTATACCAAAATTCCAGGCCACTAATGGTGTAACATAAGACAAAGTGTAACCTGGGTCTATTAGAACATATATTGATGAGAACAGATGTCCGGCATACCTGTCACATCCGGTGATGACTCACTCTTGTCGCCCGGCAAAGCATAGGTGTGATCCGAACCGATGCTTGAACTCGATGCTCGAACCTCGCCTCAAATTCTCTACCAGCCTGGAGTTGAGGGCCTACTCCCGCTGGAGAAGCTGGGGCATGTGACCCTACTGAAGATCTGTCTTGTCGGTCCTGATCACTCTGACCCCGAGCTGACAGTCCCTTATCAAGTGACCCTCTTGTCCATGTGTGTAACACATAGTAAGACCATACCGCATGCCCTAAGGTGACGTCGACTATAAGGCAAGGTGGCATAGTGAGTCTAATTTGCCTGACCTCTACTACTGCGAACCCGATGGCCGTGAGCTCTCACCGGGTCCTGACTGCCCCCGACGGCATGGTCTACCACCTTGTTGCCGCTGTGAAGGTGGGGTCTAGGGGTGGTCGGCCCTGAGAATATGGCCCGGGTCCACCTTGAGACTCTCGCCTAGGTGTCACTAGGCTTCAGCTTTTCCTCATGGCGCTGCTCTTTTGACTTGCCCTCTCACACTCCCCGTTGTCGTTTTTTGATCCCCTGATACTCTGAGAAAATGCTTGAGTCTAGGAGGTATTAATGTGGTGAATTTCATTGTGTTGATGAGACTATGCATGTTTTCTGATAATTTGTTATATTAAATAATCGGTATACGTAGCTTAAATTATCGAGCAAAGTAGCTATGCGTGGGTTCAATTGCATGATGTGAGAGTATTGTTCTAGGACTGCAACAAGGTTTTAAGTGTGGGGTAAGTGATCTTGGCAGAATTATGCCCAAGTGATACTCAAATGCTTCATTTCTATTTATATTTATCTATCACTATTTGTGCATTCTCATGTGATTTGTAGTTAAAATGTGAATTTATACTAACCAACATGATTAGTGTTGTTTTGCAGAAAAATGGAATTTTGGGAAGCTAAGATACATGTTGGTAAAAATTGAAGGACTGGCTACAGGAAAAGGTCAAGGAAGAGCAGCAAAAATAAGGGCCTGATGGAGCCTGTCACGCCGCTATCGCGGAGGCATTCTCATTTCTGGTGATATATTTTGGCCAATTCCAATGAAGGTTCGCGTTGCCTCTTTGACACGGAGGCAATGCCATGCGATGCAAGTCGTGGCAATGTTGAGTATATTTACCTGTACATCAATTTCCAGTGTAGGTGCGCGATTGCACCAGGCACGTTGGCCCGGCACTGCAGCCGGCGCGCCGAGGTACTGTTTAGGAACATGATTCTGTAGAGAGGCTCCGCGTTAGCCCCGTGGCACGGAGGAGGTGCTCCACGAACACTCTGTGCCACGTTGCTTGTTATTCCGGGAAAATTTCACCGCATAAATAACACTTAGGTTTATTTTTAAACATTCTTACTTGGTTGAGCAAGAACGTGGGTTACAAAAGTGGGTATTGAGGGACGAAAATCCTAGGTTCTTCTATCTCTTTCTTTTATCTCAATTGTTTGTATGATTTATACTCATTTGATGATGTATAATCCATAAAATGAGTGGCTAAAATTCACTTGGCCGAGGTTAAGAGCATTTGTAGTGGAATGTAATTGTTGATCATTTTAGTTTTTCATCTTTTCTTCAATGGTTGTTCTATCTTTTCTTGTTTACCGTGATTAATGTTTGACCAATGTTAATGTATATCTAAAAATCCAATTTTGATCTTGAAAAGGAAAGAAATTTGAAAGTTGAATTGGTAGATATGATCTCTTACTTAGTTTGGGAAAATTGAGAATTGATTTACATTCGTAATAGAAATATATCCGAAAGTCTTATTAGTCAATTAAGGAATTGGTTTTGTATGGCTAGAACATGAAATTCTTTATCAAGCAGAAATGTAGATTGGAAGGTTCATGATTCTGGGTGCCAGTAGGATACGAAAGTTTCTTAACTATAGGCACAATTTGACTAGCAACCGAAGGAAAGATTAACCGAATTGTATCGATAAATTACTTCCCGGCATGCTCCGTTTTAACCTCAGAATTCTCATTACTATAGTTCAGTCGCACTTTATAATTTTGTCTTAGATTCTTATAAATTAGGAAACTCCAACCCTCAAAATATTATTTCTTTGGTTGTCTGCATTCTGAAGGATTTCTTTCATTAACACTTAAATTGATTATTACCTTAGTCCACCTCGTGGATTGATACTTGACTTACTTAAGCTTCATTTTACTACTTGTTCGACTAATGCGTACTTGTGTGTAGTTGCAAAAGCCGAACAAGTTTTTGGAGGCCGTTGCCGGGATTAGCAATTGGTAAAATTGTTTTCTTAGTGTTAGTTTACAATTTCTATATTAGTGCCGATAACTTGATCTTTAGCCCGTGCTTTGGTGTATATTGAATTCTGTTGAACACTGGGCAAGAGAAAAGGAGCTGATGGATTCATACTAGAGCCTGAAAGACAATTCCATCGTCAAAGAAGATAAGCTCTAGAGATATTATTTTCTGCAGTTGCTACGACAGACAATCCTGGAGCAACAACAGAATCCTCCACTTGTAAGGGCAGTGTTAATGCCCGAGGAAATGGCAGTTGGGCCGGCCCGCGAAGTGGCAATCCCACATGCTAATGTTACATCAAGTATTCCGGCAAACCCGAGCCAGAGGGAGGCTTGAGCTGAAACAAAATATGGTACAATGTTTCACACCAGGATATTCATGTGTCTCCTCACGAAGATCCGACAACAACATGCTCCAAACCTTTTTGGAGATAAGTGACACTTAGATCTCATTGATATCATCCGATTACGTAAGGCTTACATTATTCCCATTTTCATTATTGAGAAGCAAAGAGGTGGTTGAAAGCTGAACCACCAACTCATCACCACTTGGGATGATCTTGCAAGAAAATTTTTGTTACGATTCTTTCCATCCGGAAACAGCAAGACTTAGAAGTCAGATTCTAAGTTTTAAACAAAGAGATTGTGAGAACCTGTATCGGCTTGGGAAAGATTCAAATCTATGTTACGGGATTGTCCTCACCATCACTAGTCCAATGATGTGTCGGGTGCATATTTTCATGGTTTGGAGCCACATACAAAAAATTTTGCTAGACTCAGCAGTTGGGGACAAGCATTAGAAAAGACTTAAGGAGGAGTTGTATACTTTTGTTAAATCGTATTTCCCCGGGAAATCCAGAGTGGAATGCGGATTCTTCTAGAGGAGGAACAAGGAAAGCGGCGTGGAGTCTTGGAAGTGGATGGTTTTACAGCTATCGTGCTGCACAGATAGCTGCGTTGCAAGATCAACTCAACACCCACTTCAGCAACATGAGTTTGAATCAACCTCAAGACCCAGTTAATATAGTAAACAGATTTGTAAATGAAGTATGTGGTAATGAACACTCAACCGAAAGTGCTGTGGAGCTGTAACTGCATTCAAAGAACTTTGTTGGTACGTACATAGAATAATCACCACCAGTATGGCAACAATTACAACTCCAATTGGAGTAATCATCCGAATTTCTCTTGGGGTAGTAACAGCCATCAAGGGCAGAGTTCGAATCAAGGTGCGCAGAGAAATCAAGGAGGGCAACAGACTATCGACTCAATATGTAGGAAACAATGCACCTCCTCCACCACCTACCAAGATTGAGGAAATGTTTAAAATAATGTTAGCTAACCAAGATCAATTGCAGGCTGATTATGTGAAATTACAAGAGATGTAAAGAACAACCAGTTAGCTACAAAGGCGTTGGAGTACTAGTTGACAATCAGGCTGAGCTCAAAACACCAGGCCAAGAGGAGGACTACCGAGTGACACTCCACTCCAAATCCCAAGCAAGTAAAATGCAAGACCACAAGGAGTGTTTACAACTCAAGGAGGTGGAACTAGAAAGACCACCTCAGCAGTCAGAGGCAGTGAGAAAGAGAGGGAAATGATGATGAGAGGGGGATGGAGAAGGCAGCTGAAGTAGAAAGACCACCACCCCGTTCCTCAATAGATTAAAGAAACACAAGGAGGAAGCTTGTTTGAAAAAGTTCATGGAGGTTCTTAAATAGGTACACATTAATTTACCTCTTTGTTGATGTTTTGCAGGGAGTGCCGAAATATGCAAAGCTTATCAAGGACATCGTAGCTAACAAAAGCAGATTGACGGAGTGTGCGCAGAAGCATCAGGAGTGCACTTCCCGGATACGTAACAAGTTACCAACAAATCTCAAGGACCTCGGGAGCTTTACACCAAATCACAATTGGGCAAAGTATCTCGAGCTCGTGGATTATGCGATTCTAGGGAGCGAGCATTAACTTGATGCCGGCACGATGTTCAAGAAGTTAGCTGGTACCTCCAGACCAACTGGCGTTGATCTTGGGCGCTAGCGGACCGTTTTTTGGCTAGACCAGATGGCATTGTGGAGGACGTGTTGGTGCAAGTGGGCTCCCTTATCTTCCCGGTAGATTTTATTGTTCTGATTTTGAGCTGGATGCGAAGTCCCATTTATTTTGGACGACCTTTCTTGGCAATTGGGAGAGCTTTGATTGATGTAGCCGCAGTGGCGTGCCTAACCATGCGGGCGCATGACAAGATGGAGGTATTTGATGTATATAAGGCTCAAGGAAGCTTCCGGCCATACATGAGGAGCTTTCAGCAAAATCAATGAGCCAAAATTAAGCAGAAAATTCTTCAGATTGCTGGAATCTCGAGATCCACATTGGAAAGAGCATTGAGGAGCTCCTATAACGTGAGATAGAGATACTTGATATGGTGCAATGTTGAATGAACCACAATGGTATCTCAGGAAGCATGACTTTCAGCCTTTAATGAGGTCCGTGGAACCATTGCCGAAACCATCTATTGAGGAAGCACCAAAGTTGAGTTGGAAAACATTGCCTCCCAATTTAAAATATGTCTTTTCTAAAAGATGACACTTGCTACTATCATCTCCGGCACTGACGGAGGCAATGTGCAAAGGAAGCATTGGTGGTTCTCAAAAGAAGGAAGAAAGCAATAGGCTGGCAGATGTCAGATATTCAGGGTATCAATCCAGCTTTTTGCACACACAGAATTTTCATCGAGATAGAGCAAAGCTAATCGTATGCCTCAACCGAGGTTGAATCCGGCGATGAAGGACGGGTTAGGAAAGAAGTAATGGTACCTGATGCAGGTGTGGTCTATCCTATTTCTGGACAGCGAATGGGTCAGCCCTGTTCAGTGTGTCCCAAAGAAGGAGGGATGACCGTGGTCACCAATGAAAATGAGTTGATCTCACCTGCACCGTCACTGTGGCCGGAGGATTTGGTATGGACTACAGAAAGCTCAATGAAGCGACAAGGAAAGATCACTACCCTATCCTCGTTCATTGATCAGATATTGGACAGATTGGCTGGACAAGAATATTATTGTTTTTTTCTTTGATGGGTACTCGCTATAACCAAATAGCCAAAGCACCGGAGGCCAGGAGAAGACTACTTTCACATGTCCTTATGGGACATAGTGCTTAGGCGGATGACATTTGGGTTATGCAATGCACCCGCCACATTCCAAAAATGCATGATAGCGATCTTTCACGACATGGTGGAAGATTTGCCGAGGTATTTATGGATGATTTTTCTATTTTCGGTAATTCATTTGCTACTTGTTTGCAGAATCTTGAAGGGTGTTAGCTCAGCCGTGAAGAATCCAACCTTGTACTCAACTGGGAGAAATGTCATTTCAGTCAAGGAGGTAATGCCCTGGCCATAAAGTATCTTGCAAGCGGTTGGAGGTCGATCGTGCTAAGTCGGTTATTGAAAAGCTACCACCACCAAGGTCAGTGAAGGGTGTTCGCAAGCTTTCTCGGGCATGCGGTTATACGCATATTCATCAAGAACTTCTAAAATTTCTAGACCAATATGCAGGTTGCTAGAAAAAGAGGTGAAGTTCGAGCTTGATGATGAGTGTGTCAAAGCATTCGAGGAGTTGAAGAAGAAATTGATAGAAGCACCTTATCCTTATTTCTCCCATTGGGAACAACCAGTTGAACTAATGTGTGATGCAAGCGAGGGCTGTGGGAGCTGTATTGGGGCAGCGGAGGAATAGAATCTTTCATTCTATTCATTATTCAAGCAAAACACTGGACACTGCCCAAGTTAATTATACAAATACGTAAAGGAGATGCTAGCATTGGTGTTCGCGCTTTTTGATAAATTCAGTCCTATCGGCGGGGTTTCTAGAGTAGTGGTGTATAATCATCATGCAACGATTTGCATTCAAGCCATCAAGAAGGATGCAAATCCCAGGCTGATCAGATGGATCTTGCTGTTTTTCTTACCGTGAGATTAGGGATGTAAAGGGGAGCGAGAATCGCGGCGCATCACCATCGCAACTGGAAAGTCGGCCGGGTGTGAAGGAAGGTGAATATCAAAGAGGAGTTCCTTGATGACCACTTTCTTGGCAATAGGGGATGCTGAGATCCCTTGGTGGCGCACATTGATAGTGAATTCTTGCTAGTGAGTGGAGTCTATCCACCGGAGTTGCGGCTCCAAGAAAAGTTGAGGCATGATTGCTGGTAGTAATTATTGGATGAGCCATACTTGCTTAAACAGTGAACCTGATTAGGTGATGAGAAGATGCATCCTTGAGAGCTGATGCATAAGTTTTGAGGAGTTTTCACTCTTCATTGTATGGAGGGCACCACGGAGGCGAGCGGACATCGCACAAGGTGCTACAGTCGTGTTTCTTTTTGGCCTACACTGCTCAGAGACTCTATGGCATACGCTAAAATGTGTGATGATGTCAAAGGACAAAAATAATTGTGGAGTCAGAGATCGCCGCAAAGGATATATTGGAAGTGGAGATCTTTGATGTATGGGGCATAGATTTCATGGGCCCAAGTTCCCACTGTCATTTGCAATCGTTACATCTTGCGGTCGTTGATTATGTATCAAAGTGGGTTGAAGCAATAGCTTTTCCTTGTGAATAATAACAAGCAGAAACAATTGTGAAAGCACATTTTCGCCTGTGCTCCGACACCTGAGCCATTATCAGTACGAGAGCCTATTTGTCAATGCAAGTTTCAAGAAGTTGCTATAAATGGAGTATGGGTGCGCCACAAGGTGGAAATAGCATCATCCCCAAACTAGGCAAAGAAGGTGTCAATAGAGAAGTGAAGCGTGATTCTCCAGAAAACAAAGGAATGCACAACGTAGTGATTGGTCACAAACCTGACGATGCGTTGTGGGCGTATAGAACTGCTTACAAGACACCAATTGGAACTTCTCCATACCGATTGGTCTATGGAAATGCTGTGTCATCTGTCTGTGATGTTAGAACACCGTGTTTCTAGGCCGTGAGGAAATTCGAATATGGACCTAGAGCTACGGGCAAGAGCAGTCAAGTGCAACTCGGGCCAACTTGATGAGTTTCGTTGGCATGCTTATGAAAGTGCCAAGTGCTGCAAAGAGAAAACAAAGAGGTGGTACGATAAGCATATGGTGTATCGTATTTTCGAGCCGCGTAGTGCTGCTTTTTAATTCGCTTGAAGCTGTTTCGTGGAATTAAGTGTCCAAATGGTCGTATTACTGAGGTAGCGAGAATGATTCCGCACGGGCGTGGAGTTGTGGCAAGCAAGATCATGCCACGTTCTGGTTAATGCAAGGTATTGTAAGTGACATGGGTGAGGACGTATTCGAGAGAAGACGTCCATTACTCTAGAGGATGGTTTGAGCCGTTAATAACGTCGAGCCGCAACGGTAAACCAGACGCTGGACGGAGGCAACCTATGAAATTGTTGTAATAGATGAGTAGGAATAGTTGATATAAAGAAAAAAAAAAAGAAAAAAGAAAAAGAAAAATTGTGTTTGCGTTGAAAAACTCATGAATTCTATCCAATTTCTTGTTGTGAGACAGATTTTCGTGCGGAACAGAGACAAAAATGCAAAGAATGAAAGGGAAAAAAATTGAAGAGAAAAATTAAAACGTGGCATTACAAAGAGCATAAGTGGAGCGGCTCTGTGTCACGGAGAGGTGTCCTGTTAATTTACGTGACACAAGTTAGTTTATTCTGAATTCTTTAAAATTCCAGAATAGGCATGGCTCCGTGTCACTGAGGGGTGCTCCGCTACCCTCCGTGTGACACGTTGAGTGCTATTTCACACGGTCACACCGGGCCGCCAGGTAACCCGCGTGAAAATACCCTTTAAAACCCTGATTCTCTATTTTTCCCATTTTCCATTCCCTCCGCCACCAAAATTTAAATTCTCTTCCCCCAACGACAATTGACCTAGGCACAAGTTTTCTTCAACTTTTCTTCGATTACCTGGACAAAGGTATGTTCTTGAACTAACCTCATTTTTGCTTGAATTTTCAATTTTGAACATGTGAGGTGAGTAAACCTGACCTAAGTGTAAATTGCTTGAATTCATTTAAGTTATGATTGATTGGATGTTCATAGTATCACGTGGTATATGAACTCAATGAATGCATGTTTTATTGAATTTTGGTGGAAATTGTAAATAGGTTGAACTCGAACAGGAAGAACAAACTGTTTGAATGTGAAAAATTGGGTTGTGCATGGGTGATGTGAATGATGTGAATATAGATGAATTTGCTAAGTAGACAAGGGAATTTTCGGAAAATGAAATTGGTGAATTAATATAGGTTGTTGAGAACAAAATTTGGCTAAGTGCTATGTGATGTAATGGAATCGATACATATTGTTATTCGTTGTACGAAGTCTGAGTAGTACATAGTACTATTCCATCGACTTATCTGAATGCACTAAGCATGTTGATTGTTAAGAATTGGGAAAGCATGATTGTCTTGCCGAATTGTTTTAATTGTGGCTAAAGACTAAGTGTGTGGGGTAGCCTAACTCAACTCAACCATAGTTGAAGCAAATTGTGACTTGAATAACATTGGGATTGTCTGTTCGATGGTACAGGAATAATGTCAGGCAGGCAAGACAAGGGAAAGGGCGCATCCACATCGTTTCTAAAAGAATTAGATTGGGAACAAAGAAGCCTAAAGAAGACCAAATGTTCCAAGGCGAGGTCAACGCTCTACGTGAATCAAGGGTGATTGATGAAGGAAATAAATGGTATGCAAAACAAAGAAACCAAATACTTACCGTGAGGAGCATATTACAAGGGAGTCACTGCACAGAATTAATGAGAATCGTACACCGGACAGACACCGGCCGGCCGAACTCATCTTCGAAGAGCCCAAGGAGTGCAATCTCCATCTCGATTTGGGAGTTCTATGCCAACTGAACCCGACTTCCGTAGTCATACTGGCCAAGATCGGGGGCAGGTTGTCACCTTTGAGCCCCGTCACCTTAATGCTATATTGGGGGCGGATAGACGCCTATGTAATTCGGCAACAACATAACTCCACCTTATGTGATATCGTACGCACTTCTATGTGGAGCCCGTTCGATGAAGACAAAGTGAGCAGTACGCGGGAGAGAGGCTACCATCAAACGTTGCCTACTCGATGAATGTAGCCAGGATTTGGCTAAAATCGCGCTCCTCGCCTAATCCGGGGGTGCACATGATGATGTCACCCGAGATCGAGGTGTTGGTATACGCCCCGATGAAAGGGCTTGAGATAAATTTTGGGGCGGTGATCATCTCCGTTGAAGAGAGCCCGACTTCATCAAGGGCAATGTGTACGGGTTTCGGTGGTTTACTTACCATGTTCCTGAGGCGTCATGATATCGGTGAAGAGGCCCCTGACTACATCTCGCAATGGATAGGTGTGCCTTGGATTTCACCAAAACCAAGGCACTTTGACACTACTCACGGTCCAAAGCCACTAGCCGAGCGACATGCTCGGGATGACCATTATATGGCTCACATGTATGGGATGCAAATGTTGCAGTTGTGCATAGGCAGGAGGCCAAAGAACAGAAGATGAGCTGTGGCAACTGACTGGATTACCCTTGGCAAGAAATGCCCGGTCTATGCCGAGTGGGGCCAGCTAGGAGCCTGTAGATGACGATGTCCCACTGATGAGGAAACACGCCGTGAGGACTAGATGTTGAGTCAGATGAAGACGGGCGGGGCGACTTGACATGGGAGACGAGGCAACGGCACCCGATGAAGAAGTTGAATACTTAGATTGATCGGTAGTTTCTACCACCTACGTTTGTACATATTAGAACATAGAACACCGGGACGTGGTTCGGTTTCAAGAGGTGGAGAAGTTAGGTGCCAGTTGCTTTATTGTTGTTTATATTTATGTCTTGTGTTGTTGTGCATGTGAAAAATGTGACCCCGTGATGTTGTGTGGTATGTTCTATAATGAATTCCGGTGTTGTAATGAATGTTGTTGTTGTGTGTTGTGTGGAGTTGTTGTTGTTGTTGTTTGGTTGTGTAAATATTTTTGTTTCTATCGAAATTATCGATATCCTTAAAATTTTTGTTTGAATTTTTATGATTGGGTTTCTCACAGTTTGTTTTTGCTTACCGAGAATAGTCCCATTGAACCGAAGTCGTAAATAGTGACCATTCCCTATGATGGATGGATGACGACCGTCTTAAGGGAGATGTAGTCGATAGAGTAGTTTTTCTTTCTTTTTATTTTCTTTCTTTTGTTTATTTCCCAAACGTGTCGTTACTCCATGGTTCGGAATTCTTGTTACGTGTTGTACGTGATATTAAGATGCAAAGGTGATTCATATGAAATCATGCAAATGTAAAATGTTCGATACCTAGGCCATAGAGTTCGATTCGGTGTGATTGAGGCTTAATGTTGAATTCTTGTAATTAGTTGATTGAAGAGTTCATGAATATGTCTTGAGTTGAGCATGTGCAATGAGTGTGAGGTGAGATTTCGATTATTCCATGCTATTGTGAAGTGTCTAGAATCCGGTGTGTGTACAAAATGAAATGAAGGATGTGTATTGTACGAGAGGATGTAGGCATTTCTTGGATTAAACCGAAAGTTTTTCCATTATCATACCTACCTTTGGAATGTACATCCTAGTTAGCCCCATTGAGCCTTTTAGCCTATTTTTTTTTCTTTCTTTGAGGAGGTACAAACCGAGCTTAATCCCTCTCTTTTCATTAGCCGTGAATTTGATCCAAACCTAAGCGCCTCAAGAAAATAATTCTTCACGTTGTCAAGGGGTGAGAATTGTGGGAAAAGAAAGGAAAAGCGGAAGTGGTGAAAGTAAAGAAAAGGTCAAAGGTGCACTTGCTAAAATTAAATAAAATAAAGATGTATATCTGATCTTTGTTATTAAGTCGAGTGTGCTTAAAGAAATGGGAACAAAATAAAGGAAAATTTCAAGAAATGAGATCCAAGGAAGAAACAATGCCCATAATGATGGTGGGATGTATTAAAGAGCGCTTAAGGAAGCTAGTTGCTATTATTGGTTAGCCCAGTACGCTTAGTTCCTTAGCTATATTACAACCTCGTTAAGTCCTACGTGATCTTACATCACGCTGCCCTTATATTAGTGGAGTAATACACTAGAGGCAAGCCTGTGGTTCATGACATGATGCATGTGAATTCTTTGGGAAAGAGAGAAAACTGTGCTCATATACCCCTACATGTAATGATTTGGAAATAATATGATTGTAAATGGGGAGATTCTCTTGTGTTGTGAGGGCACATGCTTGACGAGATTAAATTCGTGTCGGATGTCTTGATCGCTTGATTTGCACAAGTTTTACAAGATCGAGAGTCGATTCTTTGAGTCTAGAGGTCTTAATGTGGTGAATGTCATTGTGTTGATGAGACTATGCATGTTTTCTTGATGATTTGCTATATTAAATAATCGGTATAGCCGTAGCTTGAATGGGCGAGCCAAAGTAGCTATGCGTGGGTGTCAATCGCATGAGATGTGAGAGTATTGTTCGAGGACGAACAAGGTTTTAAGTGTGGGGTAAGTGATCTTGGGCAGAATTATATGCACAAGTGATACTCAAATGCTTCATTTCGTCTTGTTTATCTATCGTTATTTGTGCATTCTAATGTGATTTGTAGTTAAAATGTGAATTTATACTAACCAACATGATTAGTGTTGTTTTGCAGAAAAATGGAATTTTGGGAAGCTAAGATACATGGTAAAAATCGAATGGGACTTGGAAGCTAGCAGTGGAAAAGGTCAAGGAAGAGCAGTAAAAATAGGGGCTCCGCGATTGAGCCGTGTCACGCTGTTATCGCGGGAGGCATTCTCGCCTAGTGATATATTTTGGCCAATTCCGTTGAGCAGCTCGCGTTGCCTCCGTGGACACGGAGGCAATGCCACACGATGCAAGCCGGGCACGTTGAGTGTCATTTACCCGGGACATCAATTTCCAGTAAGGAGGTGCGTGATTGCACCGTGGCACGTTGGCCTGGCTCCGCATTGCATGTCGTGGCATGCTGAGGAATTGCTTAGAAACTCCGATTCTGCAGAGGCTCCACGTTAGCCCCGTGGAACGGCGGAGGTGCTCCGCGATACATTCCGTGCCACGTTGCTTGTTATTATTTCTCACCGCATAAATAGTACACTTAGGTTTATTTTTTAAACATTCTAACTTGCTGAGCAAGAACGGGTTGCAGGCAGTTGAGGGGACAAAATCCTAGGTTCTTCTCTATCTCTTTCTCTTTATCTCAATTGTTTGTATGATTTATACTCATTTGATGATGTTTAATCTACAAACGAGTGGCTAATTCACCTCTGGCTGAGGTTAAGAAACATTTGTAGTGGAATGTAATTGTTGATCATTTTAATTTTTCATCTTTCCTTCAATGGTTGTTCTATCAATTCTGTTCTTACCGCATTAATGTTTGGCCAATGTTAATGTATATCTAAAAATCCAATTTTGATCTTGAAAAGGAAAGAAATTGGAAAGTTGTGAATTGGGTAGGATATGATTCTCTTAGTTGGGAAAATTGAGAATTGATTTTACGTTCAGAATAGAAATATATCTTAAAGTCTTATTAGTCAATTAAGGAATCGGTTTTGTATGGCTTTAACATGAATTTCTTTATCGCAAATGTAGATTGAAGATTTATGATTCTTAAGTTGCACAATTCTTGACTAGCAACCGAAGGAAAGATTAACTGAATTGTATCGATAAATTACTTCCCTGCATGTTCTTTTAACCTCAAAGATGATCATCACTATAGTTCGACTCACTTTATAATTCTATCCAGATCATAAATTAGAAAAACTCAACTCTCAAAATATTATTTCTTTGGTTGTCTGGGTATCTCTGAAGGATTTCGTTCATTAACACTTAAATTGATTATTACCTTAGTCCAGTCCCTGTGGAATCGATACTTGGCTTACTTAAACCATTTTACTACTTGTTCGACCACGTGCACTTGCGTGTAGTTGCAAAAGCCGGGCAACATACCCCAGCACCAGGCCTACCTGGGGTGTAGTGCTGATTACGGTATAAAAATATTCCCATCCATGGAATGGACTGTATAAGGTCCCCGTACCTCATTCGTCCTCACGAACGGCATAATGCCTCCTTTGAACGACACCACCCAGCCCGGCGGCAACGACAGAGCTAGTAACCCCTGGGTTGGTCATGGAAGGCTATACAGGCAAAGTCAACTTAAACTGAACATTAAGTACTGATCTCAGCTAACAACATCAATTATTCTCAATAATAAGACTTCTGGATCTCTTACTGGGATTCAAACTATATTGTAGTACTATAGAAACTAACTTGCCGAAGGAATTCACCTTTACATACCTCGATTGTCGTTTCCTGAATAACTTACGAGTTTCAACTTGTATTAAACAGCTCTTTCCAATTATACCCATAATACTGGGAGAAAGAGACTAATTTCAATATGAAATTCAGCTTAAAATGATAACTTTTGATATTAATTGCAACTATAATTCAACTACGTAAAATATGGTCAAAAATCTATAATTTCTCGGGAGTTCAGAAGGGAGAAATGCTTACTTGATTCATGTGATCGTTTAGGAGTCAGTTTAGAGAAATTCTGACAACTTTTGTTGGCGGGGTTATGATTTTCCTGGCGAATTTTGAGAAAATAACTCCGTAGTAATGCTCCCTATAGGCTTAGAATTCAATACCTAAAGTTAATTTGAATTTGGATAGTGTTTGGCAATGTAATCGAAATAAAATTACGTAAAAGTTGCATCTTACTCTCTCTGGACAAAGTTTTCATTTGGAAATGATTCACAATGGAACTAAAGGATATATATACTTAAGGGTGGTGGACTGGGGGTGCCCCGCGCCGCTCAATGCGCTGAAACACCCCCGCGTCGCTCCCCTCCTTGCACTAGGGGGCTTGGCGTGCTGCGCCTCTCAAGGCGCCAGCAGGCCTGGCACAGCGCACTTGCCAGTGCACTGCTGGCTGGCGCGTCGTGTTGGCCTGGTGCATGCTGGTCCTGTTTGTTCCCACTATCGAGGCCTTTCCCACATGCAACAAGCTCTTCTTACTCACCACAACTCACATGAACGCCTACTAACGTTAACATTTTTACGGGGTGTAACAAACTAATGGGATATGAAATGACCCATTGTGAGGAACAACGAGTCGTCTTGTCACTCGTTGGTCCCTAGCTCATAAATCCCTCTTCCAGGACCCCAGGACTCAATGAACGAGTCATCGTGTGATACAATGACTCTTGGTGTGAGTCGTTAGTTGAGATTCTCAGAAACCTTCTTTAGTGATAACAAGTGGTAGTAACGACTCGTTGTCTCACACAACGAGTCATTGTGACCACCTTTTGTGTCAAGTCAGTGATTTTTATAATTTTTCCAGTGAAGGTAACGACTCGACACAATGACCCGTTGGGTCGACCAATGAGTCATTGTGTTGCCCGTTGTCAATCCTCCCAGAATTTCCATCTAATCATCACGGGAGGAACCAATGACCCGTTGGTTCATCTAATGATTCGTGGTACCTCCTGTTTCCAGTTCCAGTGAGCCCAGATCCCAGGCCTCAAGACCAATGACTGGTCCCAAAGAGTCGTGGTCTCAACCAACGAATCGTTGAGTGACCATTGGTCCCCTATTGGTAGTTTTTCCTGATTTTTCTTCAGGGTTATTTTTGTAATTTTTCACCTTTTTAACCCCTAAACTATGTTGTTTTGGGTTATTTTAAGGGAATTTATAGGGGTAATTGACGATTACTTTACCCCTCTCATCCCCTCATAAAATCATTTCATAAGTTTTCTCTCAGAAACTCTCAGAGCAAGAACTAGGGCAGTCAGCTTCTTCTCAAATTCCCAAGGAATTCTCTCGGGAAATTCTTCCCTAGGTATGTGGGAATTCAACGAGGGAATTGTTCTTCCCTTGTGTCCCCAAAATCCTTTCTAAATTTTTTATCAGTTATAAACCTGTGGTTTCGAAATGTAGAAGGGTTTCAGACAAAATTATTTAAATTTCAAGTGGAATATTATTCATGATATTAGTTGTTTTATTATTCCCAATTTCTAAAAAATTTGTGGAACTAGCATCTAGTAGAGTGATTTAGCCCTAGTTTCTCAGTTCAGTAAATTAGAATCTTGCATGTTGGACTAGTTTTCCCTGTGGCTTGATTATATCAGTTTTGGGATTCCCATATTGTTAGTATATGTTGAAAGCTCAGTCAGATGCATGTTAGTCCAGTCTTAGTAAGATTATTAACATACTCGTGTTATTCAGAAATGTCAGCTGATTAGTTTGACTACAGTTTTTTCTTGAGGTGTCAGTGGTGTGTCCCAGTTATCAATTATTAGACTCAGATATCATATTTTAGTGGTCAATTAGACGATTATGACACTTCTAGATAAGCATCTCTGACCATATATAGAACCCCCAACTTCAGATTTTAGTTTGTTCTTTAGACGGTTACGACGCTTTTAAATAAGCAGCTTTAGCCAGTATTAGAACACCAGTTACAGTATCGATCCGATATGACTCTCAGGGTACTTCCAAATAGGTATTCCTGACTTAGTCTTGGACCCCAATTTCGAGCTATCAGCTTAATAGTCAGTCTAAGACTATCCAGTGGGAGTAGAACTTAGCACCGAGCGGATCGGAGTTCCAGCGCACCCAAGTTCCCAGAACTACGTTGCCACCGTAGGTTATTTTATTGCCCCTATGGCCCCAGACTTGTGATCACCCAGTTCATGCCTTTATACCCTATCAAGGTATATTAGGTCCTACCGATGGGGTGTATACATCGGACTCCACGTCTAGCTCACGTGGTCATATGTCGTTTATAGACTCTCCTACTAGTCAGTTCAGTTTTAGTTTAGCTCAGCTCATAACAATTTTAGTTTACTCAGTTCAGTTCAGTTCAATACAGTTAGTTCAGATCAGTATCTCAAATTCAGGGCATGGACCATCAGACAGGGTCATTTTGGCCATTTCAGTTATATTTTAGTTTATTCAATTTCAGTACTTCAGTTGGTCATTTCATTTCATTCAGTTCAGTTATTTATTCCTTTATGTTATGTTCTCTCCCACTTACTCAGTACATTCAAAGTACTGACGCATACCTTCCATGTTGTATCGTATCATGATACAAGCGCAGGTTCTCAGCCCCAGCACCACTAGTAGATCTTCTCCAGGTGATATCAGCTGTACCAGTTGTGAGTCATCATCTTTCGAGGAAAATGTTTATTTTCTTTCGTTATTTTTATTCAATAGAGTTAGCTGGGAGCTTGTCCCAGCAATTCATCAGTCGTAGTTGGCTTTCTGACATAGACTTAGACTTTCAGTTTTATTTTCAGATGTGTAAACTTTTACTGTTCAGCTTTCCTTAAATGGTTTTATTATTTAAGCTTCCGCTATGATTTACTCAGATTACCAGCGTTATGATAGACCATGGGTTGACTTGGGTTACTTGTGACTCCAAGTACCGTGTCTCGTCCAGGGTATAGACTCGGGTCGTGACAGGCTCAATAATGGCAATCAAGATTACATAAACACATATATCCATATTAAATATTTTACATTATTAAGCCCATTTTTTAAAGTATAGGAGTCAAGTTCCAAAAGTCTAAGTGTTTCTACCTTTTCATGCATTTTTGAGTGAATTTCACCAAGTCTCAATGATATCTAAGAGAAGCACCTCACATTCGTAAGGTTTCAAGTTTGTGCTCTCGTAATGACTAATTTTTTCTTAAGAGGGTTGTCATTCATCCATCATCGGGACAAGCCACGACTCTATGACTAAAAAATCTAGTCTCTTTAATCGGCTCTAAGAAACTATCCACCGAAAAAGTACTGAAAATAAAAATTGGAGGAACCCTAATAAAAATAAAACATCAACCAAAACATTATAATTACTACAAGTTAATAGGATAAGTCATGAATCACAAAAAATAAATAAATAAGGCCCACCATGTATAAATTTAGCAATGAAAATATGCATAATAGCATGAAGTTTACTTCTCCCACCCCACACTTAATCGGTAGCACTGTCCTTAGTGCTAAAACAATAAAGCATAAGTAAAAGAGTGAAAGAAGAACTCCCTGGGCCTTTAATCCTCATCATCAGTAGGGGCAAGAGCAGCTTCTCCCATCTCAATTATCATCCTCATTATCATCAGACTTCAAGTCAGAATCGACTCTAGCCTGCTCTTTGTCTGTAGCATTATCATTATTTAGGGGATCGTCAAATCTAGGCCCAACTATGCAGAGAGCCCTCGAATGATCACTCAAGGGGTAGTCTATATGTTAAGCTGTTGTAGTTGCTCCTCTGTCACACAATTCATTCTCAACTGCAGCATTTGTATGCCGTATAGGTGACTCAACATATTATCAAATCTTACATGACGCTCACCTATGAATAGAAATGGACTATGTATGCCCTCAGGATCCTTAGTCTTTGTCACATCAACCCCCTTCGGATCATACCTAGGCCAATAATCCACTACCTCCTCCTCAACTTGATGCCCTCTCAGAAATTGGGTCAAGAGATCCCAAAACCAAACCTTTGCCCCTTTTTCACCCTTTCTCTCCTCAACACATTCTTTATAATTTCCCCAACATTAATAGGCATCCCAGTCATCACTGCATAGACAAGACACACTCTCCCGTGTTAACATGAATCACGTGCTTCTCAGGAACCAAACAAGCACAAATAATTTTCAACCAAATCCTAGCCTCTCTATTCATATGGGCATATGGGAAAGACATATGGTACCCATCTTATTAGTGATGAGCCTAACGTGCGACCAAATTTGGGCCACTAAGAGTGTGCCGAATTTCTCTATAGGTAGGTCTCAAAATCAAATTTTTAAAGAGTTGTGGGTTAATACTAGGTGAATCAAGTAATTTATTTAAAACATCGGGCAAAAAATTAACAATTTGTCCTCTAACTTTCACTTGGTTTGACCTTTCTTTTGGGTTTCAATTTGCAAGAAACTCTCTCACCATGTTTAAATTACATGCACCCGGATCATTAAACACAAAGACAAGACCAAGAGTATGCAATCTATCTATAATGTGAGGAAATTTGTATGTCAAGCTTTCTCTATCAATAAATAAATCATGTGAATATTTTGATTCTTTGTGTTCCTTAAACCATTTCTTACCTGCTTGCTCCGTGACCCAATGGAGCCCAAATCGCTTCAATGGTTGTTGTGGTAAGGTCACATCCTCATTTTGCTCTTCACTAGCTCTTCTTGATTTTTTGGAACTATGGCTTAAAGAAGACACTCCCTTCCCCTTTCTAGGTTTTGGTGTCATTGTTGGAGTAATTTCAAGAAAAATATTATTTTTTATGATTTGGGTGAAAATTTTTGGAGGAATTTGTGAGAAAGATGAAGTTTTTGGAGAAAAATTTGAGAGAAAATGGGGTATGTGGTGCGCTTAGGGTGAGAATGAGATGAAAAAAATTAGATTTTTTCTTTTAAACCACCCATTTGGGTTGGGTTTGACCCGCGACCCGCGCTCTTTCTCCCTTGGCTGACCCGCCGCGTCGTGGCGCTCCACGCAGTGCCAGACACTACGCGTCGCAATGCTTCATGTGGTGCTAGGCAATGCACGTTGCGCTGCTTTGTGCGGTACTAGGCCCTACACGCTGCAGTACCAAATTTTTCCTTGCACCCCGTTTTCAACCTTTATGCTCAAAACTTCTTTTTGTGTATTATGACTTAACTCCTACACACATGAACAATCATATTAACTTTAAAAAAATCAAAATTATCTTGGATTGCCTCCCAAATGGTGCTTGATTTAATGTCGTGACACAACATAAGTATCTTTATTATTCAGACTTCATCAAGATACCCTTCAGGCTCATGGTCACATGCAATGACCCTTATTTCGAGGGTTTGGAAAGATATCACTTGGCAAAGTGCCCTTTTTGCCTTTGATTTAATGTTAGTCAACCAATTGACTCAAGCTTGAAAGTTCTCCTCTCATCTCTTTTACTCCTATCTCGGTAGAGTCAACCTTTTTCTCATACGACTTGTCATATCTTCCAACTTTGTCTTCCCAAAGTCATTCATAGCAAGCTCTCTTGATTTTGGAGGGACATAAGCTCCACTCCTATCATTCTTGGGGGTATTTCTGTTCCTCCATTGAACTTGGTCTCTATCTCTAGCCCTAGCTCAGTCATAGATATTGTTCCCATAGTAGTTTCGAATTTGATTTCCTTGGCCTTGACACCAAGAGTCTTGATTATACCCTTGGGTGTTAGCCTGAAAATCTCCCTGATTGTTCACAAAATTTGTTTTCTCTTCAGCTTCAGGGTATTGGTCCTCATACCTGAATCCCTTTTCTTGCCATTCACCGTATGTACCCTCTCTATATTCAGCGTGGTAAGGTGCTTGGTGATCAATTCCAACTAGGTCTTGAGATGGGCCATGTCTTTGTCCTGTTCTTCTTCCTTTTTATATTGCTCTGTTGTCATTCCTATGGAGTATCTCATTGTAGCAACCTCGGATTCTCTTGTGTGCCATGCCCTGTTAGTCTTAGTCATTTTATCTAGTATTTCACTGTCTTCTGCAAAAGAATGGGTCATCATGGACCCCTCAGCTATACCATCTACTACAGCTTTATTTAAGGCACTCAGCGACCTATAGAATACCTCCAAAAAGGAACTCCTCAGGAAGCTTGTAATTAGGACACTGTTTTAATTTCCTCTTTAACCTCAATCACCCCCCATACAGAGCTTCCTCGGGTAATTGTCTGAAGTTATTAATTTTATCCCTCAACTAAATCATCTGTGAGGGTGGGAAGAATCTCTTTAAGAAAGCTGCAGTCAGCTCTGCCCAAGTAGTGATAGATTCATCTGGAAGCTCGTTCAGCCACAAAGTAGCTTCCCAAGCTAGTGAGAATAGAAATAAGCGGAGTCTAATGGCCTCTTGAGAAACTCTGTACAGTCTGTAGGCATTACAGATACTAGTGAAATTTATCAGATGCTGGTTTGGATTCTTGCTCGATAAACCATTGAACAACCCCTTCATGCTCAACAACTGTATCTTAGTACTAGTCACATTGAATTTCGCATTCGCTGGTAGTTGGGGTGGAACAATGGCTCTAATGTCGCCAATTTTCTCTTTCTCAAACTCCCCCTTGAAGAGCACATTACATACAACATTACGTCCATGATAACGAAGGGGGTTTTGTTGGTTCCTCTCTGCCAACACGGAAGAAAAATTAGCAGCCTCGGCTCTTCTAGCTATTTTAGATAGTCAAGTTTCCTCTGCTTGGCGCGCATCTTCGGCTCTTTGCATCTCCATCATCTCCTTCAGCGGGAGATCAATTTGTACCAAAGAATTCACCATGTTATCCTGTGACAAGACAAAAAGAAAACAAAAACGTAAATCATGAAATGGAGATTACTAGTCAACCTTAGACACCAATTAACTATTTCTTAATCGTATTCCCTAGCAACGATGCCAAAATTTGATCACACACCTCATAGTACCATACTTCCTGGTGCTTGCGCCTCTTGGTGCGCCAACTAAGCCTGTGCGGTGCGCAGGATATAACATAGTATGTCTGTGCACTGCCAACTTCTATCACACTCGTTTGTCAACCCCGTTTTTTCATCCATGCACTTTAAGCCACAATTAAGCTCAAATTCATCACTTTAATATCTGAAAGCATCTAATCATGTGTGTTTGCTCTTTTTCACAAATATATCGTAAAACATAAAAAAAAACACAATTTATTCTCAAAACATAGCTAATTATGGGCAAAATATGGCTAATAAATACGTAAATACACCCTACATCATCTATCAGGCACAATTAAAAGTTAAAATCGACAGGTGGTTGGGATCACTATCACCGTCATCATTGCGAGTTGACCTATTTCTCATACTTGGCACTTGCTGCTCGAAATAGTAAGAACAAAAATGAGCAGTTTCCTTTGCAAGATAAGCTTTACAAATAGATCCTTCAATCTTAGACATTTATTTAGTAGTTCTTTTGCACTTGTCAATAGTTCTGTATAAAATTTGATGTTAGTTAGTAATAAGTTCAAAAAAAACTTAGGAATTCATGGTATACTAAGTCAGAATAAGTACCTCTCAAATGGATACATCCATCTGTACTGAAGTGGTCCTCCAAGACGTGTGACATAGAGTATGAGGTGAATCGATAAATGTTTCATCACATCAAAAAGAAGCCACAAGGGAAGATCTTTTCCATTTAGTAATAATCACAGGAATATTTTGATCCATGCTTTCTAAGTTTTCCTCCTATAAAATATTACTATACAAATCTTTGAAGAACAAACTTACCTCTGTGATTGGCTTTCATATCTTGTCAGATAGCCGATTAAATGCAATAGGAATCAAAGTTTCCATGAAAACATGATAATCATAGCTTTTCATACCACACAACTTTCTTCTTTCATATTTGTACACTTCCCCACATTTGAAGCATAGCCCTCATGCATCCTCAAATTCTTAACCGACTTACAAATCTCTCATATCTTATCCACTGTGAATGAAAAGCTCACTTTGGGCTTTAACAATATATTATTGTGTCTTTCCTGCAGCCATAGTTTCTTTCTTTTGCAATATCCCTTTAAGTTCATTTTGACATTTAGATTATCTTTTATTTTACCCTTAACATCTATCACTATGTTGAATAAATAATCAAAATAGTTTTTTTACAGTGTGCACCATATCGAGATTATATCGTAGAAGGTTATCCTTCCAATACGACAACTCTCAAAATATGTTCTGTTTTGTCCAATTATGTCCAACACCATATCCAGAAAGTCTAGAAGGTATAGCTTCTGTAACCTTAGACAAGTGACAAACTCTCTCCCAAATTTTATTTCTTGACAATGATGGAGGCGACACTTTTTAATCTTATTCTTTTAGAATGCATATTTTATTTTTCTAAAATTGTGATCTATTGACAAGAATGATGACGACATTCAAATCATGAATTTTTAGGATCATATTTTAATGTGAATGCTTTGATATTTTTCATGCAATATGGGCAAGTTAACTTTTTGGCAGTTATCCAACCAGACAGTATCTTGTGATACCCAATTTTTGTCCCATCCTTTCTTCTTGTTTTTTTAAAATAATTAAAAGAGGCTAGCAGGCTAGCCTATATCATAAAATAAAAGGTCCAATATTACAGGGCCCAGAACTGATCCAGTCTATAAAGCAAAAGAGAAATCTACTCTACTTTAGAAGGTTCAATTAGAAAACCAACAGACAACTCCCTGATACACCGCTTCTTACTATCTGTGCCGGAGCTCTTCCAGTATTAACGAAGCTCAGGTAAGCTTTCTATATCCTTCCTCATCTAGCCTTTCACGATCTACTGAACTGAGTAGTTTCTCTGATGACAGCAGGAATCCTCAAAGATGTCTTGGTCCGTTGTTCACTATGCTTGGTTCAATTTCATATAGGACACCTATAAGTCTCATTTGTGCCATGAGATCCAAACCATCGAAGACTTCTTCCGCTCAATGATGTTAAACCAAAGAACAATTTTTGGACAGGTACAACCTCATCAGCATGCAAGATATTCTATGGATGTAACGTCTTAGTTACAAATCTTCTCAATAGATTGAGCTCTAAGGAGCTAATAGCATTGTTAGAGAAAATTTATAGCCAGTCCGTCATTCTAAATATGCCTGTATAACAATTGCACTTCTTTGAATGGCTTGTACCTAGCTTTGTTATTGAAGTACTTAAGTACTTTTATTAACCTTTTTGTGTATCGTCGGTACTGTACAATCTTATGCTTTCTTTATTTTGTGATCATCTCCTGTTCATGTATTTACCATTGATTGCTTTAGCTTCATCTACTAGATTATCACCATTTGGCAGCTTCGAAGAAATCAGGTGAAGCGGATTTCAGTTGAGGTTTTTACGGTTCAGTTCACGTCGAAAGGCTTTTGTTTCGTATTTTCATTTCAAATGCTATACTCACTCCTGGGATTTACTAATCAGAGAGCTTACACTCGAGGTCCATTCTCCTCTTTTCTTTTAAAGCTTAATTATGGTGTATTACAGTTTGTTTTAGGTACTTTGTTTGAAAATAATGGTGGTTAAATCACCCAAGTTTGGTATATTCTCAGTTCACCTCTAAATTTGATATCAAATGACGGACATTTATCCTATATCTATTGTGGTTAGACATGATGATATTTACAATTTGTAGAATATTTTATTTTTTATCTCAACAGTAGTGCAGATTTACGCATTAAAATTTTTCACGATTTAGTGTTCATGAAAAATATCCAGTAATTTTTTGAGGATGTATGAATTTTAAAATTTTAGTTAAGAAATGTACTACAATTGTTAATTACTTTTCTCATATAATTACGAATTTGAGAAGTTATTAAATTGATTGGTTTACTGTCTTTGATTACTAAATTATGTTTAAGTTGAATTTGAGTATTTGATTGGCTAACTGGAGTGTTATGAATTATTTACTGCTAATGTTAATTAAGTCAAAAGAAATATT